>RXID01014757.1:0-118939 GCA_005019695.1 Trichopus zeylanicus subsp. travancoricus
GGATTTAATACGCCTAATTTACAATTTCAAGTGCATCAACATCCAAAATTGTCAGATTATTGACAAATACATGCAAGACAAAGAAGACACATTCCTAATGTGTCAGCACGAAATGCAAGCATCAATGATTGGCCCTGCTATTTCTGAAAATCACAAAGTAATTCTCTAGCTAGTTAGAGATTTGAAATCTTCCCCGATATGACAATGATACAAGTATTGACTGATGCTGACACCAATATTCATGCACATAGTTTGAACAGCTAATATTTATTTTTTGTTAGGAAAAGACATTATTTGCAATGGTTGCAGTTGGTAAAGAATTAAGAAATAGGGTCCCATAGTTTAATCCGAACACTCCAAAATTTAAGTTAGAATTTGGAATTAACTCAGGCTAATCTGGTTAGCGCTGGTTAGCTTTGGTTAACCCTACTTAGGTACACATCAAATGAGTTTCATATGCATATGGATATATGTTTTAAGTACAAAAAGGTTAATTTAGAAACCATTAACATCACCGGTCTGCGCATTTATTTTGAGATAATCGAAGGTCATAATCTTTTACTTTACCAAGTACTTCAAGTCATATATCCAAGTCAAATGTAAGCAACCTTCAGTAAGAGCAGTACAATTCATACCAACATCTGTTTAGACAAAGAGGAGATTGTGCAATGGGATGCATAGCATGTGCAAATGCATGTTATTTCCAGATGGACAGCTGTATCAGGTCAATAAGCTTGTGGCAAAATATGCCTTGTTCAGTCCAAGGATGAAGCAACAAGGTAATCCTTGCCGTTAGTTGCACAAGCTCAAGATCAAAAATCATGACTAGACATAGAACATCATTCCATTACGATATTCAGTAAGCCAACAAAATACATGAGTTTGTGAGGAAGGAGAATGTGCTCTTCATCTAATAATGGAAATAACCTTAATTAAAGAAGGGTAATTAAAGCATGATGGCATCCAAATTGATATCCAATACAAAAACATAACAAGTAAGAAGATTCACGAATAGTATTAATTATATACAACATATACAAGTGGATTAAATAAACACAAGCATAACAAAAAATAGATTTTCAGGGAATATAAAAAGGGATGAGTGATAACAGCCCACAATTGCATTTCCATGCTTCCGCCACAAGAACACAAATAAGCCAAGAAAATGAGTGCAAAGTACAATTGGCTGAAGCATTGACAGAAAGAAACCAAGGAAAATGATCCAGAATATATCAGTCCATGGGTTCACACAACATTTCTCTAGTATTATGTCTTCAAGAATCTAGAAAATAACAAAATTAGCAAGAAAAGATTGACCTTTGGAAAGATGGCAGTAGCATAAAGGGGTCAAAGGAACATAACGTAGAGAGACAAAACTCTGCTAATACGAAAGTTAAAAACTAGATTGAAACAACTTTACAACAATCCACACACTTCAGGATTCACGGTTTCTAACAAGTCACTGCTATGCTGGCACATGTAAATTTAAGAGGCACAACTATGGTAACATAAAGGGATCGAAGGAATATAACCTGGAGATCGCAAAACTCGCAATCTGCTAATACAAATAGAAAAGAATAGATCAAAACAACTTTACCACAAACCAATCCGCATATTTCAGTTAAAGCAACACACAACTTCTAAGAAAAACTCACAGTGTATTGCCAGTCAGAAAATTTGAATCAATGTATTAAAACAAAGAACATGATAAAAAAGTTAAGAGATCATCTCTGACCTTTCTATTCATCGGTTGCATCAAGGTACTCCTGCTCCTCCTCCGACACCGGATGCAGCTCCGCCTCCTTCTCCACCGATCCCTTCCCACTCTCAACATTCGAACCATCCCCTCCGGAAGGCGGCGCCACACAATCGTCCGGGTAACGCACCACAACAACAGGACACACACAGTGATGAACACAGTAATCACTAACACTACCCAGCCTCCCCTTGCTACTCCGCCGCGACGCCCCAAACCCCCTGCTACCCATTATTACAGCACTAAGCCCCAGCCTCTCCACCTCCAAGCACAGTCTCTCCTTCATGTCATGATCCTTGACAATGTGGATCTTGAAGGGTATCTGCGCCTGGACGAGCGGCTGCGCAAGGTCCTGCGCCTTGGTGGCGCTGAAGGCAGCGAAGTCGTCCTCCAGCTTCTGCTGTGACTCCTCGACTTCGCCATCGGTGACGGAGAGGTCCATGGCACCCCAGTCGGCGCCGTAGAGGACGCTGGTGGGCCCAACGTGGAGGAGGACGACGGCGTCGCCCGGTCGGAGGTAGTTCTGGACAGCCCAACTGACTGCATAGGCGCTCTCGTCGGACAGGTCGACTGCGATGGCGATGCAGCGGCGGGATCCGGCGGCGGTGGCGGCGGAGAAGAAGAAGCGGGGGGAAGAAGGATGGATCGCAGCCTCGGAGACAGCGGCAGTAGCGGCAGCGGAGGGCATGGTGGCTGGAGGCTGATGCGGCGAGGGATCCGGAGGAGGGTGAGCGGGAGGCATGGCGACCAGGGAGAGAGGAAAAGCGGTTTGTTGGTAGCTTTCAGGTGGGGAGAGAGGAGGAATGGGGCGGCGACGGGGACGAAAGCGACGGTTTTGAATTTGCGGATTAGTCCCTGTATTACTGGAAATTGGAATAAGCGCCCTGGACTGTACAATCTTTAAAAAGTACAAATAATCGCCTCGAATGAAATATTTAAAGAATATTTTAATTTAATTTAATTTAATATTAAATTAATATAAAAATTAAATTATTTTTATCTGATATTGACTCAAATATTTATTAAATTAATTAAAAAATTATTTATTTTATCTTAGTTTCTATGAATAATCATCTGTCTAATATTATAAAATTTAAAATTTAAAATCTAATTTGATTGTGGATCAATTGTCGAATTATAATTAAATAAAAATAATTTAATTTTTTTATAATCATGTAATGTATAAAATAAAATTAAAATAAAATATTTTTTAATATTTTAATCAAGATATTTTTTATAAATTTATAATAAATATGAGTGATTTTTATGAATAATAATAAGATAATTAATTCTTTATAAATGTGATTTTTTTAAAGTTGTGAAATTGCACTTGTACCCTATTATTCTCATTTTTTTGACATTAGCCCTTTCATCCAAAAGTTGAACTTGCTTGAATATTTGTGGAAACAGAAAAATATAATAATATCCGGACGTGAGACTAAAAATTAAACACATAATACATTAGAGGTCACGTCTGAGATCCAAAAAATATTTTGACTCAAGTGAGTCGGCTCTGAAATTCAGACGAATTCTAACCTATTTTGATGCAAAATTATATTATATTATATTATTTTTAATTTATCTAAAATTTTGAAAATTTTAAAATGTTCCAAAAACTTTCCAAATTACTGAACATTCATTTATTTTTTGAACTTCTGTTTCAAATTCCATTTGGAATTTTGGAAAATAACGATTTTTTTCATTCATTGGTTTTGAAAATTATGATAGGTAGGGAGAAAATTGGTTGCCCTCAACCATTTAGTTCGGGATTAAAATTAAGATCAGAATCAACATTAGTGAATTACTTTTATAAATTATTTTTTTATTAAAAATTAAAATTTTAATTATTTAAATTTTCAAAAATTATTTAATTTTTTATAATAATTTAATTTTATAATAATGTAAAATAAATAATATTAATTTAAAAAAAATAATTTTGAAATCAACTATCCAGATTGGCTCCGTTTTCTCTCTCTCTCTACGGCTCTACACTCTCTCTCTCTATAGCCCTGTGCTTTTTCTCGGTGGTTTCACGCTCTCTCTCTCCCTCTTTATTTATTGGCGACGTGGTTCCCATCAGCAACTTGATTCTCTCTCTCAATGACTTTCGTGTTCTCTCTCATTTCCCCAATCAAATGTCTCTCTTTACTGAAAAAACCGAGCAAAGTGAGTTGTGTGATTTTCTTTTGTTTCATTTGTTCGGAGTTTAGTTAATTGAATTGCATAACTTGATTTTGTTCTAATTTAGTTGACAATGTAGAATTGATTTTAGGATTTGGGTTAATATCTATTTATGAGAAATGATTTTTGGATGTTATGTTACATATTTATAGATTATATTTATGTTATAAAATTTAAGGATAATTACGGGTGATCCCGTAATTAGCTTTAATTACGGTAAACCCTCCGTAATTTCCGTAATTACCCCTATTCCCTCAAATTCGCTCATATTTACTCATAGCCCCTGATTGTTATTTAATCAAAATTTTGTCAAAAAATTTCGATTTTACCCCTGGTTATTTTTACATATACACCCCTAAAAACTTATTTTTTATATCTAACCCCCGGATTTCGGAATTTTGCAAATAACACCCTGAAAGAACTCAGATTTACAAAAAAATTCCTCCAAATTCGAATTTTTGCAAATAAACTCCCGGAAATTATTCCGATTTACAGAGAAGTCCCCGAAATTCGGATTTTTGCAAATAACACCCCGTCGCGCGGGCGGGAGCGGAGGAGGAGGCCGGCCGGCCGGCAGCGGGAGCGGAGGCGGCGGCCGGCGGCGGGAGCGGAGCCGGAGGCCGGGCGGGCAGGAGCGGAGGCGGAGGCCGGGGCGCCGGCGCGCCGAAACGCGGGCGCGAACGGCCACGGCCGAGGCCGTTCCGCCACCGCGTGCCGGGGACGGAGGCCGAGGCCGGCGCGCCCGCACGCGGAGGCCGAGGCCGAGGCCGTTCCGCCCCCGCGTGCCGGGGACGGAGGCCGAGGCCGGCGCGCCCACGTGCCGGGGACGGACGGCCTTGGCCTTGGCCGTCCGCTCCCGCGTGCCGGCGCGCCGGCCTCGGCCTCCGTCCCCGGCACGCGGGGGCGGAACGGCCTCGGCGTCCGTCTCCGCTCCCGCGTGCGGAGGCCGTCCGCGGCCGCGTGCCGGCGGGCCGTCCGGCGCGCCGTCGGGCCTCCGGCGAGGGGTGTATTTGTAAAAATTAGTTTTAAAAAAAATTTAGAATTATTTTTTAAAAAAAATTTAATGGTCTATTTTTTAATTTATAAATATTAAATTTGTAATTATAAATATAAAAAACACTAATGTCTTTTTTGTAAAATTTTATTTAAAATATGATTAAAAATATAGACTTATTTATAAAAAAAAAATTGAAGGGGTCTATTTGTAAATGTACAACATGAAACTTGTAATTTTAAATTTTAAACTTTAAAACCTTCGATGACTTATTTATAAAATTTATTTATAAAATAAATAAAATTTGAACGTATTTATAAGAAAAATATTAAAGGTGGTCTATTTTTAAATGTAAAAATGTAAAAATTAGTTTTAAAAAAATTTTACAGTTATTTTTTAAAAAAAATTTGAGGGTCTATTTTTTAATTTATAAATATTAAATTGATAATTATAAATATAAAAATACTAATGTCTTTTTTGTAAAATTTTATTTAAAATATGATTAAAAATATAGACTTATTTATAAAAAAAATATTGAAGGGGTCTATTTGTAAATGTACAACATAAAACTTGTATTTTTAAATTTTAAGCTTTGAAACCTTTTGATGACTTATTTGTAGAATTTATTTATAAAATAAATGAATTTTGGACGTATTTATAAAAAAAAAATTAAAGGTGGTCTATTCTTAAATGTAAAAAATAGTAAAAATTATTTTAAAAAAAATTTTACAGTTATTTTAAAAAAAAATTTGAGGGTCTATTCTTTAATTTATAAATATTAAATTTGTAATTATAAATATAAAAAACACTAATGTCTTTTTTGTAAAATTTTATTTAAAATATGATTTAAAATATAGACTTATTTATAAAAAAAATATTGAAGGGGTCTATTTGTAAATGTACAATATGAAACTTGTAATTTTAAATTTTAAGCTTTGAAACCTTCGATGACTTATTTGTAAAATTTATTTATAAAATAAATAAAATTTGGACGTATTTAGAAAGAAAAATATTGAAGGTAGTCTATTTTTAAATGTACAAAATAATAAACTTGTAATTTGAAATTTGAAAATTTTAAACTTTCACTGTACTTCGCAAGGCAACGAGCGGACAGCGACGGCAAGCCGGCAGGGTAGCGACGGCAGCAGTTGCGCAGGGACTGACGGCGGTAGCGGCAGAGCACAGCGGCGGCGGCAACGCAGATGCGTTTAGAGCTACAGGAAGAAGAGGGTTATATAAGAAAGTTCTGGACTTTTTTGTAATTCGGAATAATTTTGGAGAGTTATTTGCAAAAATCAAAATTTTGGGGACTTTTCTGTAAATTTGAATAATTTCGGGGTGTTATTTGCAAAAATCCGCGCCCGCGCCCGGGGAAGTAGGCGGAGGCCGGGGCGCCGGCGAGCCGGCGACGGGAGCGGAGGCGGACGCCGAGGCCGTTCCGCCCCCGCGTGCCGGGGACGGAGGCCGAGGCCGTCCGCGCCGGCACGCGGGCGCGGACGGCCAAGGCCAAGGTCGTCCGTCCCCGGCACGCGGGCGCGCCGGCCTCTGCCTCCGTCCCCGGCACGCGGGGGCGGAACGACCTCGGCCTTGGCCTCCGCGTGCGGGCGCGCCGGCTTCGGCCTCCGTCCCCGGCACGCGGGGGCGGAACGGCCTCGACCGTGGCCGTCCTCGCCCGCGCCCGCGTGCGGGCACGCCGGCTTCAGCCTCCGTCCCCGGCACACGGGGGCGGAACAGCCTCGGCCGTGGCCGTCCGCGCCCGCGTTTCGGCGCGCCGGCGCCGCCGGCCTCCGCCTCCGCTCCCGCCCGCCCGGCCTCCGCCTCTGCTTCCGCCGCCGGCCGGCCGGCCTCCTCCTTCACTCCCGCCAGCGCGACGGGGTGTTATTTGCAAAAATCCGAATTTCGGGGACTTTTCTGTATATTGGAATAATTTTCGGGGGTTTATTTGCAAAAATTCGAATTTGGAGGACGTTTTTGTAAATCTGAGTTCTTTCGGGGTGTTATTTGTAAAATTCCGAAATCCGAGGGGTTAATTATAAAAAAATAAGTTTTTAGGGGTGTATGTGTAAAAATAACGGGGTAAAATCGGAATTTTTTGGTAAAATTTTGATTAAATAACAATCAGAGGGCTGTGGGTAAATATGGGCGAATTTGAGGGGGGTGAGGGTAATTACGGAAATTACGGAGGGTTAACCGTAATTAAGGCTAATTATGGGGGGTCACCCGTAATTATCCCTAAATTTAATTAATGGGTGTGATGAATCTTCTAAAAAGTGATAATTTTGGAGATTCTTTGAAGTCTCACTATCTCTTAAAATAGAGGTTAATAATGTGAGATGCATCCAGAGTTTTGGTGCAAGAGACAAAATGAGTCATCTTAAAAAAAATCGACCACTAGAATCTTGTTTCCTTATGTCTTTGGAAGCTCAAGAACAAAGTCGATGCTCACGTCTAACCATGGAGCTTGTCATATTTGTAAAGGAGTATATAATCTAATGTTTTGACTTTGATTTTTAGCCATATGACATGATCGATATTGATTGATATAGTGAGAGACATCTCAAAAAATACGTGACTAATAAAATCTTTCTTGGAGAAGGGCTAATGTTTTATCTTTTCTAAAATGTCCTCTAATACTTTTTTCACATGCTTCTTAATAATGAACTCTTGAAGTGAACATTCAAGAATACAAATTAAGTTGTCTTTGAAAAGATAGCTGTCTACTAGCAAAACTTGATTACAAGGTCTTTTGGTGTATTCGGCCCAAATCTTACCAAATTAAAGATCTTCTATATAGAGTTCTTTGATAACATCAAACCCAACAACATCAATTTGCATAGTTTGAAGAAGAGAATATAGGTGGCTGAGAGTATCTACTACTTGATTTTGAATTCTTGTCTTGCGTTTGATAACAAAGATATAAGATTATATGCACTCCACCTACTTGGTATATTGACTATTGAGTTTCTATTGACCATTGATGTACTTTAATGCTTCATGACCATAAAATAGAATGAATTCCTTGGGAATAAGATTGTCACCAATAAGCTAGAACTCTAATAATGACATGGAACTCTTTATTAGAGGTGGAGTAATTCTTGCGAATTTCACCAAGATTTTCACTGAAGTAGGTAATAAATTTACCTTCTTGACTTAGCATAACTCCTATGCTAACTTTAGATGCATCACAATCAACTTCAAATACCTTGTAAAAGTTGGGGGTGTAATAATGGGAGTGTTAGAAATTTTTTTCTTAATGAGATCAAAGCTTGTTTGAGCTTCACTACTCCACTTGAATGTCCTACCTTTTAAGCACTCTATGATAGGAGCAATAAGAGAAGAGAACACCTTCAGTCTTTAATAGTTATTGTAATAGTGTCGATAAATATGATTTTTATGGTCATTTTTTTATGACAAATTTGACAATTGCTAATAAAATTTTTAGCGATAATTTTTTGTTGACACATGACATTAGTGTTTGTAATGATTTTAGCTATGCTTATTTTTTTTATTGATGTTTATATATGTTGATTATGCCTTAAAATTTCATTACTTAATTGCATTGGATATCTAACTCAATAAATTTGATGATGTACCAAACCATAAGAATTGGTACAGTAAACTTAGACGAGCGTGAACCAAAACTAAAGTTGTGCACCGAATTGATCAAGGCCTAATCATTGAACTGACTGACCGAAGCAAATTCTTTAAGTGCAAAATCAATGAGGGCTATGTTTAAAGGGTAAGTGGAGAACTAATATCTCTAAGGTGAACACCTATTTGAAGTCCATGATACCTTAAGAAGTTTGACTTAAGTTATGAGTAAGTTTGGACGATCTAGCTTACTTACGGCCCTAACATAGGACAATGGTAAGATCTAATCTACCGCTATTTTAGAAAAATAATCTCGAAGAATTTAGGATTAACGGCTACCCATTACGAAAAATTTGGTGAGGTGGATACCTAAAATCACATGATATTGATACACCAACTTTTAGAGTATAAAAAGCATGACAAATATGGAGGTAAAGACTAATGCCCGATCTTTTATAAAAAAAATATATTATCCTGAGTATAAGGTTGATTTGAGGGTTAGAGCGGCCACCGCAAGAGAGTTTCTAATAGTTCTCTTCACATTTTCTTCTCAATGTAGGTTGATGAAGGAGTGATTTAGCATATTGAACCTCAAGAAGTTTTCCAAATCGAAATCAATGCAAAAACAGGCTCCATCAACAAATTGATATTTTTTTTATTGAGATCTGCTCCATCATCTTTCTCCATCAGTGTTTCTAGAGCTCTCTGGCCATGCCTCTGACAACAAGGGTATCAATGTCCAAAAATCAACTTAAGGGGCAGGTCACTCCTAGTTATTAGCTAACTAATATATTCACTTTAGACTCTCTTAATTGTCTTGTACCCTTATAGACAATTTCAAGATAAGGCCAAATGTTATGAGCCATATTATCAATACTGATTCAATTAAATTTATTCATATCAAGCGCACAATACAAAATATTCATAGATTTTATATTTAATGAATTTTTTTTTTATCTGAATCGTTTCATTCCTCTTGAGCACAGGGACTCTCACAACATTAATTTCTTTGGTGGGTGGAGTATACCTTCTTCTACTATATGACAAAGATCATAATTGATGGCCTTTACAAAAATTCTAATCTAAGACCTCTAATAGTTAAAATGTGTATTATTGAAAAGTTAGGGTATTGTAGTGGATTGCCCCTCCCTCTTGAAGAGATGGAGAAATGCCAAAAATTTGCGATAAAAATAAGATAAAAAACTCTAGTCAGTTAAACCCAAAAAATATGAGAACCTTGCTTTAATACCAATTGATAGGCAAAAATGGATCGAAGAGGAGGGAGAGTGAATTAGGTCTTATGAAAATAATAAATATTTTTCACGATTTAAAATCCAATTCATAAATCAATTCGAAAAATCACAAGTTCACAAGTGAAAAAAATTAAACCCCAAGTGCTTATAAAGTAAATGAGAAGAGTAAATAAGGCACTACTATTATTTACGTGGTTCAACGACCAACCGTACCTACTCCATGATCCTTATCTCGATTTTACTTCACACATGAAGCCACCCTCTTATAATTTTACTTCCAACCTAGCAAATGTGCACTCTAATTCAGAGCCTTGATCCTCTTACACTCCTAACAACGTAGGAGTGTTTACAATTATCAAAAAGATGAAAAATTTTACTCAAGTCTCACTACAAGACCCCTCAAAGGAATATAAGAGCTTTTGAAGATTTGAATTTTGAATAGAAAAACTTAGAGCTCTTGGAGCGTAGTGGGCTAGTGGAAACTTGTGTTCTCAGACAAAGATTACTCAAGATATGCAAAAAAGTTTTCTTTTTTGATAACAAGCCTCAAATCCTTAAATACCCATTGGGCAGAGAACTATCCGTTACTAGCTGTTCTCTATCGTGTTCGAGCATATGGACTATGAGCTCTAGATACCCGAACCACTCCAATGGTTAAATGTTACTAGTTATTATAATTGAAGTTACGAGATTGGATGTCCGCTGATCAAGTTTGAATGCCCGAACAGGCTACCTTTGGACGTCTAAACCAAGAACCAAGCTTCCAAACTCTGAACATAGAAAATTCAGAAGTTATAGCTTCTAAACTTCGGGCGTCGAATATAAGGTTTATGTATCTAAAGCTATCACTAATTTTTGGAGTTTTTTGGCTATGTGCAGGGGTCCAAACTCTAAAGTTTGGGCATCTAAAGTTCACAACAACTTTAATTTTTGTTGGACATCAACTCATAACTAATTTTGGATTAAAAAAAGGCTAATAAAGGCATTCCAAAATTAGTTTAAATATTAACCAAGGCTCTAAATTAAGAATTCAAATATACAAATCTTTGACTCAACTAAAATGAAAATAAAAAATCTAAACCTAGGGAGTCGATTTGATCTCTTGAGTTTTCTTCAAGCCATCTTCAAATCTTCCAGTCTTGTTCGTTAATTATTCATCACACCTCATCTTAAAGGTTGTCTTCAAGTCTATCTTTACTTGAGGCTTCTGAATGAACTTCATCTTCATTTCCAACTCAGCTTGGCTACTATCTATACATACTCAAGATATAATCAAATGCAAGATTTATTCATCATCAAAACTATAAAAGGCAACACACTTCTATGTGACAAATTCATCTCACTTTTATATGATAAATCAAGCTCACTTTTATTGGAAGAACAATGTCCACTCACATGTTGCAAATCTAGTCTACTCTAATATAGCAAATTGGCCTACTTCTACATGACAAATTGGCTTGCTTTTTTTGTGAATAATCGAATCCAGTCCTTTGTGATAGACTGAGTCCATATTTTTTGATTGATCAAGCTCACATCTATATAGCAAATTACATCCACTTCTACGTGGCTAATTAAGTTTGTATAGTAAATTAAATCTACTGTTATGTGAAAAATTAAATCTAATTTTTTGTAGCGAAGTAAAATCACATCCATGTATCAAACAAAGTACACTATGATGTGATATCAGATAATTTCACTCCCATATGGCGATGACTCTTTTTTAACTTCGACGTGAGTCAAAAAAGTTTTCTTCCGCCGCAGCAGCAGGTATCTTCAGCAGAGGGCTTTCCTAATCCCAATGGCTTTTCTAATCCCAATTCGCAGCAGTTCCCACAACCTAAAAAGTAAAAATTCAGAAAATCAGTTGATGCCAGTACCAGAAGGAAAGAATTTGATCCGGTAATCGAAATTCTTGACCAGAAGAACACCACTACGATCGTTTACATGTCGCAAAATTTTCCGACACAGTCCAGTCCAAATCCTGAAATATTCGAACCCGATGATCGTCACCCTCCCCAAATTAACTGAATTGCGGAAGAGAAAAGCCACCAATTCACAACAAAACTCAAGAAATAATCCAGAGAAAAGGACCATTTGTAAAAGGATTGTGCCATCATCTCAGCTCGAAAACCTAAAAATTCTCCAGCCATGGAGCAACACCAACGATCTAAACTGCAAATTATCCCAATAATTTCCTTCCGAAACGTCTACCAAACACCATAAATTCCGAGCAGAAAAACACCCACAAAGCCGCAAAAAACATCGATTAGGAACGCATCGAAATCGGATGATATGTTTCCCCAAGCCAAACCTCGAGCTCAAACCGCAATTGGCGCCATAAATCAGAAAAACAAAGGAGCAATACAACGAACGATGATCGAATTGCATTTCATAGTAAGAAAAAAAAACACAAAAAATCCGAAAAAGGGGGGAAATCTGGGGAACCTGGACAAGGTGGGCTTCCGGGGTCTGTAGGCTTGGAGCAGAAGCACCCCATCGCTTCCTCTCTCCCTTCGTCGTCGTCGTCGTCGTCTTTTCTACTTCTTCGCGTCCTCAAATATCAGGATGCCGTTATCCTGATCGTTTTCATTAGGTGGCCCGCCAATCGCGATTTGATTTGATTTTATAAAAATAAACATTTTTGGTTTTCTTTTCAAAACACAATGATTTTTTATTGACGGGATCGATTTCGAGAGTATGAAATAATAAAGATTAGGAGAGTAATTTCAAATCATAAATTATAATTAATTTTAATTTAAAATGTATTGTCGTAAAAATATTATTTTGTAATAGACGTAAATCTCTATTAATAATTAATCTGATGATTGTTAAAAATTTTCTAAAATGGGAAACCTAACTAATAAAAACAAAGACAAAAAAAAGAGAAAATATTTAATTAATTTTAAGAAAGGATATATGGCTTAAGTAAAAGTATGTACTTATTTTACAATGAATTTTACCATAAAATTATAGAAAATATAAAACAAATAAAGAAACAAAAAAGAAAAAGAGTGGAGAAAAAATTTTGATATACTGCTGCCCCACTCCCCCTGCGCTAGACCATATGATGTCTGACCTAAATCGACTCGGTTTTTAACAGTATTGATGACATCGTCCAATAAAATGCGGAAGAAAATAGGAGAAATTCGAAATGTTTTTGATAGTTTTGAGCTTCGACGATAATTTCATAATTTAAAGTATTTTCGTTATCCAATATGGCACCAACGATAACTTCGATTGGATGAAGTGTTTTCGTAATCGACAAGGTATATACAATAACTTCATTGACTTTGAAGCATTTTTATAGTTTTTAATAAGACATAGACAATAATTTCTTTAGATTTTTGAAACGTTTTCATAGCTGATAAAATATAGGCAATAACTTCATTGTTTGAAGTATTTTCATAGTTAATAAGACGTAAGCTACAACCAATTTTTGCCATTTTACAAGTTGAGGCATTGGTTCACATTCCCTTATAGAGTCAAGACAAGAAATAACTCTGATAGTATGAATGCTCTCCTTTTTTGAAGTCTTAAGCTGAGTTATAGCCTTATGGTAGCTCTTATTATTTGGCTTAGTTATTTGTCGCTTACTTACAATCTTGAAATGGGACTATGTCTTCTTTGACTTATTTTTACCCTTTTCTGAGCCACTTAATGGGGCGAAAGAGTTAGAGGTGAAAATGGTAATCATCATCTTCATTTGAGGAGTAGACTTCCAAAGCTAGTTGAAAATTTCAGTAGCCTTCCCTTTGCTTATGATAGTTAGGATTATTGGCCCATATTAGCAATCTTTGAGGGGAGAAAAAGGGGTTTTGCAAACCAACATATTTCTAATGAATAAGATCAAAGGCCAATAATATTCACCAAGATAAATACTAATAAATTCAAGTAAATCACAATCAATCTTCAATTAATCATAAGTACAAAATAATGTAAAACAAGATAAGGAAAAATGCACTGTGATTTTTATGTATTTCAAAAATTAATCGCTCCTACTTCATGACTCTTGTCTTGCACTTAAGAACTTTAATCACTCTACTAGTGATATCATATCTTGAGGTGAAGCCAAGCCTTTACATCATACTCCAAACTAGAGTACCACTTCCTTCGGGTGAAGTAACACCCATACAACCCCTTGCTCCCACCAAACAAGTGATATTCCATATTGGAGCTATTGTACACTCACACTCCTAATAACTTAGGAGTGTTTACAAGTGGACAAAAGCAAAATATATTACATTTGATGCTCACTATAAGATCGCTTAAAGAATAAGGATAAGGGCCAGAAGATTTGATATGAAATTTAATCGTTCATATCATTCTTGGGCTAATAGGCTTGGGGGTTTTGATCTCATCTCTATAAAGAGTATGAAGTTGTAAAAGCTTATTAAGAAAAACCCAATCATGCCTATTTATACATTGTGTTGAAACTAGCCGTTGGGGGTGTAGTCTCACAACTAACTTCACTCTAATGGTAAAAAACCGATCATTAGTCGTGTAGGCTGTCTGAATCGGACATTTATTTGTCATTCAAATGCCTATTATTGGAAGAACTCATATAGATATCAACTCAATCAAACATCTATTTGACAAACGGGTGTTCGTTTATGTGGTTGTCTAATTGAAGCCTTTTCTAGTCGAGTGTCTAATTATCAACCAAGTGTCTAGTTTATTCAGGCATACTTTGTTAAGAGCTTTTTGAAAAATCCTACGTGACATTGATGAATAATCTAAATGATAAATCTAAAAATAAGTCCTCAACTTGACTAAACAAATAAAAATCTAAACCTAGTTGAATCAAGCTTGATCTCTTGAGGTTTTTTCAAGCCATCTTTAATTCTTCAAATTTCATTTGTTGATCCACCACCACACCTCAACTTTAATATTATCTTTAAGTTCATCTACACTTGAGACTTTCAAATGGTCTTGATCTTTATTTGGAATTTGACTTGGATAATTACTATACAAGCTCAAGATTGATCGAATACAAAGTTTATTCATCATCAAAACTACAAAGAATAATAAGGGTGAGTTTTTCTTTATCCATGCATGTGTTTGGACTTGCTTTTTGTTATTCCTTCTAGGAAATAGGATGGAAGTGATCAAAGACTGAGTTTCAATTTGGACCTAACCTCTAGAAGATGGATATCCTTGTTGGTTAAGGTATTGGTTCAGATCAACTCTTCTTATTAGAAATGATGACATCGAGTCTCTTTTCCTTTGATGAAAGGTGGGAAATGAATTCATATTGTACAATTGGAACATTGGTTGGTGAATTAGCAGGTGCTCTCTTGAATTGGATAATCTCAGAGATGGTTTTGAACTTTATTTGAGTGTCGGCTACTCTTGTGATGGTCATCGACTATGGTAGATGAACAACTTATCCTTCCCAACTGATCCTTCCCTTAGTAGATGGTGTGTGTTAGGGTGGAGATGTTCTTTGTTGATATCATCGAATTTTTTCTTCTACAATAGGAAACATGATTGATTAGTCTTCAATTGCAATTCCATATTATTAATGTCTTTATCATATTAGTTAGGTTTCTATACTTGGAGAAGAACTCACATCCCACTGGGCATACTAAAATTTGTGGGATCAAGACTAATCATCCAGGATAGCTAGAGACCCTGAGAAGCAATCTTGAAATGATAAATCAAATTGTATGGTGATTTAAATATACAATCAAATGTTATAGGAACAAGACTTCCAATAAGCATAAACTCATATTGTTAATTACTCTAACAATTATCAGAAAATCTCCTAAAATGAGAAATCTAGCTAATAAAATAGAGACACAAAAGGAAAAAAAAAGTATTATTTGATTGATATGAAAAGAAAATTACATGACTTAAGCTAGGTTTTACCTTCACTTTACAATGAATTCTAATATGGAATTAAAGAAGACATAAAAAAAGGAAGATGAAGTGGGAAAGAAGCTTGATGCTTACTGCTTTTCCATTCTTATGCATTGGGTTGTACAGAGTTTGACTTAGATGAGTCTTGACTTAGTCCTCGGTGGATGTTGGTAATTCAATTTGGTGGCATTATTCGGCGAGGCATGAAAAGAGAATGGGGAGTTTGATGTATCTCTAATAGCCTGAGTGTTGGTGATAACCTCTTCTGATTAAAGTATTTCCGATAGCCTGATCACATTGGCAATAACTTCCTTTGACTTGAAGTATTTCTATTAGCCTGACGATGCTAGCGATAACTTCATGGTTTGAAATATTTTCATAAGCTAATAAAACGTTAATGATAACTTCTTTTAGTTTAAAGTGTTCTCATTAGCCAATAAGGTATTAATGATAACTTAGTATTTTCATTAGCTAATAAGGCATTGACTACAATTTTTTTTGGTTTGAAGTAATTTTATTAGTTACTAAGGTGTTGGCAATAACTTTCTTTGCTTTGAAGTGTTTCTATTAGGCAATAATATATTGATGATAACTTCTTTTGATTTGAAGTATTTTCATTAGGCAGTAAGGCACTGGCGATGACTCATTTGAGTTTGAAGTATTTCTATTAATCAATAGGACACTGGTGATAATTTTTTTTGGTTTGAAGTATTTCCACTAGTCAATAAGGCGTTGGCAATAATTTTCTTTAAATAGGGTGCCTAACTGATTGACTAAGCTAGTTTAAGTCGGCCTTTAGTTTAATTTGTATAGTTTGAAGTATCTCTATTAGCCAACAAGATATTAGTGATGACTTCATGTTTTGAAATGCTCCCATAGCCAATCAGGCAAAAATAATAATTTTATTGATTTTGAAGTATTTTCATAGCCAATAAAGTATAGACAATAACTCTATTAACTTTAAAGTATTTTCATAACCAATGAGGCGCAAACGATAAGTTTGTTGACTTTAAAGTATTTTCATAGCTAATAAAATATAAGCAATAACTTCGTTGACTTTAAAATTTTTCTGTAACCAATGAGACATAGGTGACAACTAGTTACTCTCTCATCTTCTCTCTGAAAGTTCTATCTATTTGATCTAAGATCCAATATCTAATATCTTCTATAAAAAAATATGTTCACAATAGCATGATTAAGGGTAAAGGATATGTGTTCCTCATCTCTGTTGTTTTGAAAATATATTCTATTATGAGGAAAATATGTTGGAGCTGACTTTTAGATTCGACGATGTGTAATTAAGGTAATTCATCCCTAATATTCTAAGACACTCATTCTTCTTGATTAGGTTACAAAGTATGTACAATATGGGATATCTATTGTATGGTTCAAGAATTGGTTGTGGAAATCTTTGTCAAGGTGGGTGATGGTCAGGCAGAAAGCAAGTTACAGTATATGCCTGTGAAGTGATTCATGATCTTTATCAGACAAATATTACTCAAGATATGCAAAAAAGTTTTCTTTTTGGATAACAAGCCCCAAATCCTTAAATACCCATTGGGGAGAGAACTATCCATTACTAACTATTCTCTATCGTGTTCGAGCATTTGGACTATGAGCTTTAGAAATCCGAACCACACCAATGATCAAATGTTACTAGTTATTATAACTGATGTTACGAGATCGGATGTCCACTAATCAAGTTCGAATGCTCGAACAGGCTACCTTTGGACATCTAAACCAAGAACCAAACTTCCAAACTCTGAACATAGAAAATTCAGAAGTTATAGCTTCTAAACTTCGGGCGTTCGAATGTAAGGTTTAGGTATCTAAAGCTGTCACTAATTTTTGGATTTTTTGGTTATGTCCAAGGATCCAAACTCTAAAGTTTGGGCATCCAAAGTTCACAACAACTTTAGTTTTCGTTGGACATCAACTCATAACTCATTTTGGATAAAAAAAAATAGCTAATAAAGGCATTCCGAGATTAGTTTAAGTATTAACCAAGGCTCTAAATTAAGAATTCAAACATACAAATCTTTGACTCAACTAAAATGAAAATGAAAATTCTAAACCTAGGGAGTCGATTTGATCTCTTGAGTTTTCTTCAAGCCATCTTCAAATCTTCCAATCTCGTTCGTTAATTATTCATCACACCTCATCTTAAAGGTTGTCTTCAAGTCTATCTTTACTTGAGGCTTCTGAATGAACTTCATCTTCATTTCTAATTCAGCTTGGCTACTATCTACACATACTCAAGATATAATCAAATACAAGGTTTGTTCATCATCAAAACTATAGAGGGCAACACACTTCTATGTGGTAAATTCATCTCACTTTCACATGGTGAATCAAGCTCACTTTTATCGGGAGAACAATGTCCACTCACATGTGGCAAATCTAGTCTACTCTAATATAGCAAATTGGCCCACTTCTACATGACAAATTGGCTTGCTTTTTTGTGAATAATCGAATCCACTCCTTTGTGGTAGACCGAGTCCATATTTTGTGATTGATCAAGCTCACATCTATATAGCAAATCACATCCACTTCTACGTGGCTAATTAAGTCCGCATAGCAAATCAAGTGTACTGTCATGTGAAAAATTAAGTCTAACTTTTGTAGCGAAGTAAAATCACATCCATGTATCAAACAAAGTACACTATGATGTGATAATAAGATAATTTCACTCTCATATGGCAAACCCAATCGACTTACCCATGGCAAACCCAGTCCACTTATATGTGCCAAATATATCCACTCTTATGTGACAGCCAAAATTCATTTTCAGATGGTAAGTAAAAATCACATTCATATGGTAAACTGGAATCCTACCACCAAAAAAGAAAATCACACATTTTTTTTTATACACTACTGAGGCATCAAAAGGGAAAATAAGTAACGACGCAAAGTATTGACATAGGTGTTAGATACCTAAAGATTATTTGCACCGTATCCTCTTATTAGAAACTCGAAGAGGATGCAAAGGGAGTTGGGTGATTTTGTGTCAAACTAAATTTGATCAAAATTTGACCAGAATTGAAGGTTTAGTTTAGCCCATGTGGATTGAGTGGACCCAAAATTTGAGATCAAAATTGGCTCAAAATACATTAAAAATTTGGACCAAAATGAGAAGAATAAAATCCTTATAAATAAGTCTTTAAATCAAATAAAATAATCATAATTAAGTCCCTAATAAAATATTCTCTTACAAATAGGTCCCTAGCCAAAACTTTTGATGTTGAGAGATAACATTGTGCTACAACTGGGGGGAGGGGTAGTTTGATAAGCATCAAGGACCTCACAATGATCTAACAGAGGGAAAAGGAAGCAATGAAGAGGAAGAACTTACAAATAGGAAAAAACTAAGTGATGTTCACCTTCTTTCCATTCCTACAACTTGATATTGTTGTCTTCTTGTCTTCTTCTCCGCTTGTTTATGATATTCTCTCCTCTCTCCTTTTTTTTATTTGTGGGACTCAATCAGTTTTTCTAGCCATTATAACATATCATATTCATTTCAAACATTTGAATTGATGATGGCCAGATCATGATTTCATTTTAAATTTTGAATGGTCGTATAGATGTGGATAATGTTGTATTTCAATGTTTGATATGAATATGAGATTTTGAATTGATTTGTAAATTTGGATGTGTTTGAGATTCTATTTGTTATTTGAATTAAATGTGGATGAGATTTTTTTTGTTTGAATTGGATACAGAAGAGGATTATGTCTGTTTGAACTAGATGTAGATAAGGATTCTCTCCATTTGAATTGGATATGGACGAGAATTCTCTCCATTTGAATTGATGCATATAATTTGGATGAAATCATAGAGTTTTTATGATTGTATCATTTTGTGAAATTTGAAAGGCCAATTTATAATTTTAGGGACTAATTTTTAATTTAATGATTAATTTATAATTTTGAAGAATTTAGTGGCCGTTCTATAAAATTGAAAAACCTATTTTTATTGCTTAAAAACTTTCAATATTTTTTTGTAAATTTTTTTATAAAAATAATTAAGTTAAACATATTTATAAATAAAAATCTTTGAAAGATTTATTTATAAATTTGTAACATATTAAGTTTCCAAAATGAGGTTTTATTTGTAAAAAATGAAAAATCATACAAACAATTATTTATAAATATGAACTATTGAAGAGCCTTTTTATAAACTGTGAATTTTGAAAATAATAATTTACAATTATTAATATTTGAGGAATGTTTTTGAAACTCTAAATTATGTGAGGAACAATTTATGATTTAAAATTTTTTATGAATTTTTTGTAAGAATTTCCAACTCTAGAATTTTTTTTGTAAATATTTTATTTTAAAAAAATTTGTAAATCAAGATTTATTTGATACAAAAATCTATATCAATATTATACGGAATTGAAGATAATCGAACTAAAAGTAAATTAAAATTCGACCTATGAACTGAACCGCTAATCGAGATAGCTGAAATATGGACATCTCAAATTAGTTAGACTACGTAGGCATATTCATAAAAATCAATGGATAAAAATCTCCAAAAAGATCACTTGTTATGAATTCGAAATTAAGGACACTCAATTATGAAGAGAGTTCGACGTGATTAAAATTAAATTATAAAATCCCAAATCCACTCAAATACCTTTTTAACATATAAATTACATCGAATATACAAAAATAAGAAAATTAATGTCTAATTATTTTTCTTCACTAAATTAATGAGACTCTTTTTTAACTTCAACGCGAGTAAAAAAACTTTCTTCCGCACCAGTTGCAGAATTTTTCACACTTTCCTTCCGGAGCACAGGTCTTGTATAATTCGAATTCTTCATGTCCACCACCTAAAAAGTAAAAATTCAGAAAATCAGTTGATGCCAGTACGAGAAGGAAAGAATTTGATCCGGTAATCGAAATTCTAGACCAGAAGAACACCAATACGATCGTTTACATGTCGTAAAATTTTCCAACACAGTCCAGTCCAAATCCTGAAATATTCGAACCCGATGATCGTCACCCTCCCCAAATTAACTGAATTGCGGTAGAGAAAAGCCACCAATTCACAACAAAACTCAAGAAATAATCCAGAGAAAAGGACCATTTTGTAAAAGGATTGTGCCATCATCTCAGCTCGAAAACCTAAAAATTCTCCAGCCATGGAGCAACACCAACGATCTAAACTGCAAATTATCCCAATAATTTCCTTCCGAAACGTCTTCCAAACACCGTAAATTCCGATCAGAAAAACACCCACGAAGCCGCGAAAACATCGATTAGGAACGCATCGAAATCAGATGATATGTTTCCCCAAGCCAAACCTCGAGCTCAAATCGCAATTGGCGCCATAAATCACAAAAACAAAGGAGCAATACAACGAACGATGATCCAATTGCATTTCACAGTAAGAAAAAAACATAAAAAATCCGAAAAAGGGGGGAAATCTGGGGAACTTGGACGACCTGGGTTACTGGGCGGGGGTTTAGGCTTGGACGAGAAGCACCCCATCGCTTCCTCTCTCCCTTCGTCGTCGTCGTCGTCGTCTTTTCTGCTTCTTCTTCGCGTCCTCAAATATCAGGAGGCCGTTATCCTGATCGTTTTCATTAGGTGGGCCCGCCAATCGCGATTTGATTTGATTTTATAAAAAGAGACATTTTTGGTTTTCTTTTCAAAACACAATGATTTTTTATTGACGGATGTGAGATCGATTTTGAGAGTCCGAAATAATAAAAATGTTGGTAGCGATTTCAAATCATAAATTTGACTTCATGTTTTAAAATATTTTCATAATCAATCAGACATAAGTAATAATTCATAGCCAATAAAGTATAGGTAATAATTTTATTAACTTTAAAGTATTTTCATAACCAATAAGGCGCAGACGATAAGTTTGTTGACTTTAAAATATTTTTATAGATAATAAGATGTAAGCAATAACTTCGTTGACTTTGAAATTTTTCTGTAACCAATAAGACATAGGTGACAACTAGTTACTCTATCATCTTCTCTCTGAAAGTTCTATCTATTTGATCTAAGATCCAATATCTAATATCTTCTATAAAAAATATGATTCACAATAGCATGATTAAGGGTAAAGGATATGTGCTCCTCATCTCTGTTGTTTTGACAATATATTCTATTATGAGGAAAATATGTTGGAGGTGACTTTTAGATTCAACGAGGTATAATTAAGGTATTTCGTCCCTAATATTCTAAGACACTCATTCTTCTTGATTAGGTTACAAAGTATGTACAATATGGGATATCTATTGTATGGTTCAAGAATTAGTTGTGGAAATCTTTGTCAAGGTGGGCGATGGTCAGGCAGAAAGCAAGTTACAGTATATGCCTGTGAAGTGATTCATGATCTTCATCAAATCCTTTTTTTTTTATGTGTTATGCGTTCTTTGATTTTATTAGTTTTCTTCCCCATGTGTTATATGTTGTATACATTCTTCATTATGAAGAATATGTCATATCTATATTATGTTCATTGAACACAAAATAGCAAACAAATGAATATCATAATACAAAAAACTGACTTACACATAAATTAAAAAATTCAATGAATACAAAATTACTCTAATAGACAAAAGCAATTAATATATAATAGATGGATAGAAGTATAAAATAATGATTACATTTTAACTAAAAAATGAATATATATATATATATATAAACTAATTTAGGACTGTGTATTCAGTTCAAAACCGAATCGAACCGAATCGAATAGACCTAATCAAAAATTTCGTTTTTAAAAATTCAAAAATCAAACCAAACCAAAATGCTATAAAAATCGAACTAAAATCAAACTTAAATATTTTGAGTTGGTTCAATTTAAACCAAAAATCAAAATTTTAAACCGATTTTATTTTTTTTCAATTTGAATTCAATTATATTCAAATTGGAATCAAAAATCAAAACCAAAATCAAATATATATTATATATATATATATGATAATATATTCGGTTCAGTTCGGTTTTTACAATTTTTCAAAATTCAAAATTAAAACGGAAGCCGAACACCAAAATTTTTTATTTTAAAAATCGAATCAAACCAAAAATCGAATAAACTGAACCAAATTAGTTATTTGGTTTCAGTTTTATCAATTTATTCGGTTCAAACCGAATAATGTACACCTCTAAATTAACTTTTGAATACATCTGTGTGCTATAAGATGCAAATATTTTATAGAAAATTGAATTTAAGGAAACAACCAAATGACATACATAAATTTCCCATCAAATTGCATTAGAACATCAAATGGCTCACATTATCAAAACTCCATTTTCACCATTCATAACTAAATGCATAATTATCACAAAACCGAAAATTCCCAAACTCCAAAATACAACCCAGAACCCCAAACATCTATTCAAAAATTGAAGCCTAAATCCAAAAATCAAAATTAAAATAATAAAAATTTGTGAAGGTTAGGGTGCACCCCAAAAAGATGGACCCTGCGGTAGAGTCTATTCTCTTCTGATGCTGTTGGGTTGCTATCTCAAATCTGAGGTTTGAAACGCTCACACCACCCTACTTCGTCGATTTGGGGTCCTGTAGAGCTAGCGTCAAAATGATTCGATCAATTTGGATGTCCCGCGGCTCGGGCCACATCAATCCATCTTAGATTCAAGATTCAAGGGCCTCCAAGGTTGAGGCACGAGGACAAACGAAACTTCCTGGAAGCAACGCTAAGGAGAGAGAATTAGGCAGGACGGGCGGTAGATGACAAAGGCGACATCAGTGGTCTCACGGTAGTACAAGTGAAGGAGGGGTAGACACGGGGACGACGATGCGATCAAAGCTAAGGGACTGTTGAGATAGATTTCCAAGTTGAAACTGAAGGATTCATCAACTCTATTAATTCTGAGGAATCGAGAGAATTAAAGAAATTAAATAATTTTGATATTTGAGTAAATATTTTTTGATAAAATTGAAATCCTTCAATTTCCTTAATTTTAAAATTTTATTATTTGATTGATAAATAGAATTAATCAATTTCATTAATAACTTATAAAAAATTTTGGATATTTGATTGAAATAGAAATGAAAAAAATATATAATTTAGTTAAATAAAAATATATATATTAAATTCGGTACAAAATAAAAAAAATATAAAAATAATTCAAAAACACAATATATATATATATATATATATATATTTTAAATCGATGCTCCAAACTCTCTTCTTCGATCCTGATTGGGAGAGCTAGACACCATGGGCCAGTGTCATAGCAAGCACATCTTCGTCGCCGAGGATGTTGTCACACGACCAAATTTCTACCTTGAAATTTCACCCGTGATGGCGCTAAGGTTCGCCCACCTCAGTCCGCCAAACTTGCACAAGCCCACAAGAGTATAGAGGAGAAGAGAAGTACAGCAACCTTGCCAACCTTTTATTGCTCACATAAAAGGAAATACAACTCTTAACACAGAGTGACACTACAAGTCTCTCTACCTCTGTGTGTGTGTGTGTGTCCCCAGCTCAATAGACCCCCTAGTCTATTTATAGTACACATATGTGGCTGTGAGTAACTGCTGGAGATCATGGAGAACATGTTCCACATTGTTCTCCCTGCAGTTCAACTGCTGGAGGCCATGGAGAACATGCTCCACAATGTTCTTCTGGCAGTTAGTTGACTCTCTGAGCTGCTGCCACTTGTCCCACGAGCCCTCAATTGCCTCTTTGCTGGCCACGTGTCTCTTGACAGTTGCAGCTCTGGTTCTCCAGCCTGCAGCCACGTGTCTTTAGCCTGTGACGCCAAGTGTTCAGGTTATTCACATGCTCCTGCAGCTCACTTTAGCCGGTCTGTCCTGCTGTTCGCTCTGCAGGACTGTTTGGGTTGTTCAGGTCTCCATCCGAACATGTCGTGACTCCGTCACTTGCTGCTATGTGTGCTGCCTGTGCACACATATGTTGAAGGTAGTCCGTCGCCTCGCATGATCATGCGCTCCCTCGCATGATACTCCTCGTAGTGGCACCGACCACCACAGCTGGTTGTTTGCTCGTATGTGTGCTGCCCGTGCACACACACGTTGGAGGCACTCCATTGCCTCTGAGATCATGAGATCCATTACATGATCTCGTTGTGGTGGCACCTACCACTCACAACGGGTGTGACAAACGTCGACCTCCCCGCCGACGACAACCCTGGTCAGACCCCCTTGCCGCTCCCTTCCTATGGAACTACTTCGGCGCACCTCAACACTTGGTCCAGCCCCTTCCTGCGGGGCACGGTTTCATTGCTTCTTGTCCCGACCTCACTGACTAAGTCCACACCGCCGTGCTTCTTCAAGAGGCCTTTCCCTCCGCCGTTGCCGACAAAACATATCAAGGCTTTGTTGGTGAAGCAAAAAAGGAAGACGACGACTGAGGGGCCGATATCGGAGGATGGGGGTAGGGGCGGGGGTGGAGGTGGTGGAGAGGGGGATGCGGCGCCTGGAGAGCTCCAACAGTGGCTACTTCGACTGTTGAGTTTGCCGAGATCACGGATGCGAGATGACCGACGAGATCGGAACGAGACATGCTTGGGGAGAAGCTTGAGTTGTTGAAGAAAGGAGGAAACAGATGATTCGTCTAACGAATTCTCTGTTTTCTTCGCCAGGAATCCGGGGAAAAACAGATCAGTGGAATTGGGTGCATTCTCGGAAAAAATTTTGAAATTCATTTCGTGAATTAAAAGGAGAGAGGAATTGTCCAATTCCTTTAACTCTGGCTTTTCAAATCGGACCAAATACTGAAATTAAGAAATTAAACTTTTAATTTATCTAATTTTCTCAATTTCAGGATTTTGAAATTCATCGAAACAGCCCCTAAGTGATGCGGCGCCTAGAGAGCTCCAACAGTGGCTACTCCGACGGCCAAGTTCGCCGAGATCACGGATGGAAGATGGCCTGCGAGATCGGAACAAGACATGCTTGGGGAGAAGCTCGAGCCGTTGAAGAAAGGAGGAAACAGACGATTCGTCTGACGAATTCTCTGTTTCCTTCGCTGGGAATCCGGAGAAAAATAGATCAGTGGAATTGGGTAGATTCACCAAAAAATTTTTGGAATTCATTTCCTGAATTGAAATAAATGAGGAATTGTCCGATTCCTTTAAATTTGTTTTTTGGAATCGAATTAAACACTAAAATTTGGAAATTAGACTTTTAATTTCTCTAATTTTTTTAATTTCAGGATTTTGAAATTCATCCAAACAGTCTCTCAGTGTTGGACTCTACATTCCATCTATTCAAATCATTGAATCAAATCAAATTAAAATGTTAGTTTTAAAAATTCAAAAATTAAATCAAATCAAAATATTATAAAAAATTAAATTAAAATCAAATCGAAATATTCCAATTCAATTCAGTTTAAATTAAAAATTAAAATTTTAAATCGCTTTTTTTTTTGTAAATATAGATAAAAATATTCTAATTTAACTCTGACTTTTGGAATCGAACCAAACACTGAAATTAGGAAATTGGACTTTTAATTTATCTAATTTTCTCAATTTCAGGATTTCGAAATTCATCCAAACAGCTCCTAAGTGTTGGACTCTACATTCCGACTATTCAATTATTGAATCAAATCAAATTAAAAATGTTAATTTTAAAAAATCAAAAATTAAATCAAATCGAAATATTATAAAAAAAATTAAATTAAAATCAAATCGAAATATTCCAATTCAATTCAGTTTAAATTAAAAATTAAAATTTTAAACCGCTTTTTTTTTTTGTAAATATAGATAAAAATATTTTTCTCGTTTAAATTCAAACTAAATTCAAATTAAAATCAAATCTATTTTCAAACTTATATAATCCAAAACCAAAATCAATATATTATATTATATTATATTATTTATTTTCGATTTAGTTTAATTTTTATAATTTTTTAAAATCAATATCAAAATATTTAATTTTAAAAGTCAAACTAAACCGAACGCTAAACAGCCCAAATCAAGTCAGTTATTTAGTTTTAATTCAACCAATTTATTCGGTTCAAATGGAATACTATACAGAACTACGTAAGGACAAAGAAGAAGAAGATGAGAGTTTGGAATCGAAAAAGGCTATGAGATGCCAGTGCGAGGAGCATCAAATCATAGTTGCAAAGGTGAACTCTACACAAGGTTGAGACTCCAGAAAAAATATCCAAAATTAGGCGCTGTATATATTGGCTCGGTCTTTACAATTTTACAAAATGTATATTTGAAAATTTAACCCGAAACATTTTAAATTTCAAAATTGGAACCGATCTAAGCGCTGTAAAAACCCTCCGGTGTAAATGCAGTTCATCTAAGCGTCGTAAAAAGCCACCGGCCATCCCGTTGGTGGCCCAAATTGATTTTTGTGATATGCGTGACCTTCGCTCTATCTTCTCCTTTGATCCTCCTATTCAACTCTTCATGCATCTGACCAAGCCACAACTCTTGAAGGTTTAACAGGAATTCAATACCTTGAGGGACCTCCTTCAACTCATTTAGACTTAGCAAATTTAGGCGGTCTAGGCTTGTCATGGCTCCTTCCTCGAACACGAGCTCATCGAGCTCTGGCATATTCCTTATATCTAAAAGTTTGAGCTTGGGAAACCACCCGGAACAAAACCTCAACTTCTGTCCGACATAAAACCTGTTAAGAAAAAGAGTGGATAAGCGGGTCATATGTGAGAGGAAAGGAAGTGGATTTTCTTGTACTCCACAGTAACATAGGGATAGTTTCCTGAGATTGATTCCCAATGTTTGAAATTGTGGAGACCTCAAAATACCTTCTTGTAACTTTCCTCTCAAACTGAGGTTATAAAGATGCTTTGGTGGGGGATTTAGACCATCTAATTGGAGTACTTCATTTTCATCTAAAGCCGTCATGTACAAGGTGGAAAGAAAGTGCATCTTTGCTAGTGAAGCACACAACTCTGCACAATAATCATGTCTCACCTTCCATATCCGAAGACTTCTTAGTTGGCTTAAGTTCCCTAGATGTCTCACCAAACTTTCGCTTGCTTCCACTGCTTGAAGGGTATGCAAACCGCTTAGATTCCACAATCCTCTTGGAGCTACTACGCCACTTCCACGATTTAGGATTACACCTGTTCGGTCACGATTTATCTCCACAAACAAGTGTCTTAAGCTTGTTAGCTTAGTTATTCCTCGAGGGAGCCTTTCTACCTTTGTGTGATAAAGGTCCAGAGTCTGTAAATGGCGGAGCCTTCCGATGTTTCCAGGCAGTTTCTTAACATTCGTAGACCTCAAACCCAAATATCGCAAGCTGAATAGATCCATCACTTCATTAGGAAGTTCTTTAATGGGCATATTTCGAAGCTCCAGCACCCGTAGGTACTTACAGGAAGAGATGAATGTGCCTATCGAAAATGCAAGTGGTAAATGTACTGTATCAAACATTATGAGTGTGCGAACATGTGACAACGCAATGGTTGGATGTAGGTTGTTATTGAAGTCATGTATTGATAAGCGTCGTGGTCTATTATGGAGTCCCATGGAATCTTGATCATCAAGTACTGTACAAAAGTTCTCTTCTTTTGCAGTTGTGACAGTCAATTCTCGAACAAGATCATGCATCTGACACAGTTTCACCCTTCCAAATTCATTCCACTTGACTACTTGAAGCATGCACCGATGAACAAGTTCATTGAGATAGCCTTCAGCCACTTCCTCTAGTGTTTGTGCTGCCCTCGTTTCAATAAAACCTTCAGCTATCCATAACCTGATTAGTCTCTTCCTCCTAATATTATGGTCTTCTGGGAAAATGCTGCAATATAAGAAGCAATTTTTTAGATAAGATGGTAGATTCGTATAGCTAAGATTGAGAACTCTGGCCACCCAATTTAACTCAACACTCTTGCTTGACTCCCAATTCAGCTGGACAAAAAATTTTCTCCACTCTTCCTCCTCTCTGATTTTGTAAGACAAGAGACTACCTATTGCTACAATAGCTAGTGGCAGTCCATGGCACTCTTCGACAATTTTTCTCGCCCATTCAACAAGTGCTTGAGGGCATGCTTTACCTTCTTCTTTGGTGAAAGCCTTCCTACAAAAAAGATCCCACGCTGCATCATCTCGCAAACTCTGCAGTTTGAGATCAAACCCGTGATTTGCTAACATTGCCACATCTTTACTTCGAGTCGTAATAACTACTCTGCTTCCAAGATCATTATCAACAACAGCACCTGCTAAACCAAACCAAGCTTCACTACTCCACACATCATCCAAAACAATGAGGTACCTTCTTTCTTGCAATTTTTCCTGCATTATCTCCATCAAAAGATGATGATCCGTGGAGTCAAAATTTGTTGAAATTGCCTCATTGATAGAAATGGCATCAAGTAATGCTCGGAGTACATCTCGAACCTGATATTTCTGTGAGACAGACACCCATGCTTGACAATCAAAATGTTTCTTTATAATCTGGCTTCTGTAAACATTTCGGACGAGGGTGGTTTTGCCTAAACCTCCCATACCCCAGACTGAGATTATTGAACGAGTAGATTTTCCATTTGTCAACCAACCAACCATTTTCTCCCTTTCTTCGTCAATACCAACAGGGTCATATTGATCCATCAAATATGGGGTAAGCAAATTTTGGTTTTCGCTGGCATAAACTGAAGCACTACCTTCTTCTGACATATTAATGCTGTACCGATTTTTTATATTGGACAGATTCTGAAGCTGAGCTTGTATTTCTGCTAACTTAGTGGCAATGTCATGCCAGACAACAATATTCTTAGATTTCTGGAAGCATGTCTTGAGAAAACCGGTGAAGCCACTATTCTTTTGTTCTCCTATAAAATGTACATACTCATCAATCACATCTTCAACCTCAAATGCGGTATCTCTTACTTGATTCAACCAGGCCTTCAGGGGTTCATTGTTGCACTGGAATCTAGCAGTATGCACTAGGAAGGCTTGCATGACCTCAAATTCGCTCTGGATTTGCGTTATCTTGCTTTCTGTTTCTATGAGAAATGACCTTTCCTTCTGTGATAGAGAACCAAGTGCTTTTATTGTTTCTGAAGCAAGAGAAAATCCCATCTGCTTGATAACCAAAAAAACTAAAGCTTCTGCCATGTTTACGTTTAATTGTTGTTGCCTCAATCGCTTTGAATTCTACAAATTGGTAGTTTGCCTTGGTGATCGATGTTATCTATTTTGATATTTGCATCTGAAGGAGAAATAATGTTAGTGAACATAGAGGATATTTGCCATATTTAACTTGATCACAAGCTTTTAACTTAGAATCGGATAGAAACTTGATTGCAAACATTATTGGCACTGAGTTAGTCACATGTATGTCATACTCAACTCACCCATAAAATGATGCATCCCAAGTTTCATTTGCAAACCTTCAAACTAAGAAAATTTCTAAATGAAGTTAAAATTGCAAAAGCTTCACATGAAAAGATTCAAGTAAAAGAACTTACAACAAAAAGTTCTTATTGAAGTAAATTTTTGAGAAAGAATATACCTCAAATATAGATTATCAAATTAGAAAAAAATAGCCATTTTAATAAACTGAGTCAATTTAACCCAAAGTGAGTATATATCTTTAAACATAGGCATCAAAAATAGGGTGACAGTAGAGGATTTTTCCTAATAAAATTGATAATTTGGATATTTTTTATGTAAGAACTAAAGAAGGATATTTTGATCAAATTTTTTAGCTAGAATTGTTAAAGATAGCATTAATAAATCCCATCATTCTGTTAAAAGAAATTGACAATAAGTTTTTCGTAAAAGTGAGGAAAACTTTTTTTATTGTTTATTATATCAACTAAAAAAGCTCATCAGAATTTATATAGTCATAGAAAATTGTTCATGTCAACTAAAAAATTAAGACTATTCTAATAAATCTTCGAACATAACAGAAATATTTTTCATTTTTATTTTGAACTTTTAGATAACTCAATGCCTATTTGTTGTTATTGAGATAATAGTGGCCCGACTTTATTTTGAATAAGTTAGACCGCAAGCATACATATGAATACTAGCTATTAAAGAAATAAGCGGTGTATCATCATAGTCCATTAAAACAGCGCACAAAGCCTTAGAAATCGCATGTAAATGGGTAATTAGTAAAACCAATAAGAGTTTGAGAGGACTGAAAAAATTCAGTAGAGTCTTAGCTGTAAGTTGAGGCTAAAGCTAGAGTTTCTAAATGATGTATTGAGACATTTGAGAGAGAGATGAATGAAAACTCTTATTATTGACATCTAAATCCTAATTTTACTTCAAATTTTTACATGGTATTAGAACCCCGAGCATTGGAAAATCCCAAAGACTAGCAGCCAACAAAGAAGATGGTCTTGTTTGAGGACTGCAAGTTAGACAAAGAAGGAGGAAGCTTATGGATAATTGAGTTTTAGATGTCTCAAACTCGGATTAGAGTTTGAGTTAAATTAGGAATCCAAAGGTGGATTTAGACTTATGATTGATTTGTAATATTAGAAATTGTAATTAGAGTAAAACTCAGACTCAATAAGGACCTATAAATATTTTAGTTATATATAGGATTTAGTGGAGCAGTACTGAGGTTGAACTAGAGAGAAATAGAAAAAAAGGAATAAAAAGAATAGAGAGAAGAGAAAAAGAGAAAGTATCGACTCTCGTGTGTAGATCTTTCTAGTGTTTCTCGGCAATCTCTCGTGATGGTTTCTCGTGGTGTTCTCTTAGAGATTCTCTCTGAAGGTGAAGGCATTACCGAGTCTTACTGAAAGAGTTTAGTTAAATAAAAAAGAGTGCAATCTTTCTTATACACTCTTGCAAAATTTTTTGATAGTGGATCTCTCGCTCTCTCCGTGGACATAACCTGATTTTAGGTGAATCACGTATATCGCTCTCGCTCTTTCCGTGAACATAACCCGATTTTAGATGAACCACATATATCGCTGTGCTTTGCTTTATTTTTTTTTTATCTTGTATTACTCTGTGTTTCTTATATTGTTTGAGAATAAGGTTATTTGTGAATTTTTCGCTGTAAATCCCAACAATTCGTATCAGATCTTAGGAGCAAACAACTAAGATAGTAAAGTCCTTATTCAATATAAAGTTTGACGATAAGATAAATTTTGCCTTATAGCAGAAGAAGGTGAAAGCCAGTGAGTGCGGGAATAGGATGCATGTGTGCGCAGAAGACGAAACTCAGGTCGGTGAATTAGGAAGTAACACGGCTATAATTGAGACTAGTTCTACAGCAGAGAGGGGAGCACAGTGAGGCCGTGAGATGGCTAAGGTTATGCGACAAAGACGGAAAGTGGCTTGTAGGTGGCACAACAACTGGAAGGTAATGCTGGCCGCCTGATGGTGCTCCGGCAAAGAGAAAACAGAGGTCAGAGTGACTTAGTCGGGGAAGATGGAGCTCCGATGGTGAACAGTTTGGAGAGAATGGAAGTGGTGAAACCTTCCCTCTCTATTGGCTTGCAAGTGGCGATGTTGCCCTCTTCAGTAGCTTTGAGACTGGTGGTGGCAGTGCGATCTAAGCAGGTTGCACTGAGGCACGATGTGAGGTGGCTCAATGAGGGTGACGCGGTCGTCGGGGTTGATGTCCTGACTTGCGGCAATGGCGGAGAAGAGTAGGAGGAGAAAGCTTGGCTAGCGATTAACTGAATAAGCTAGTAACTCAGGGGAAGGGACTGGATGAGAGATGATGACTGAAACTTCGTAATGATGGCACGTCTAAGTTCAAACTAAGGTAGAGATTGTTGAATTTTGGGTGTCTCGAACTCAAATTAGAGTTTGAGTTAAAGTAGGAATGCAAAATTGGATTCAGATGTATGATTGATTTGTAATATCAGAAGTCGTAATTACAATAAAACTCAACCTCAATAAGGACGTATAAATATTTTAATAATATATAGGATTTAGTGGGGCAATGCTGAAGTTAAATTAGAGAGAAATAGAGAGAGAGAAATAGAGAGAATAGAGAGAAGAGAACGAGAGAAAGTGTCCGCTCTCGTGTATAGGTCTTTCTAGTATTTCTCGGTAGTCTCTTATAATGGTTTCTCGTAATGTTCTTTTACAGATTCTTTCTGAAGGTAGAGACATTACCGAATCTTACTGAAAAAATTTAATTGAGTAAAAAAAAATGTAGTCTTTCTCGTAAAATCTTTTAAAGTTTTTTTATAGTGGATCTCTCACTACCCCTGTAGATGTAATCTGATTTTGGGTGAATCATGTATATCGTTGTGTCTTACCTTATTATTTTATTTTATCTTTTATTATTTCTCGTTTCTTATATTATTTAAGAATAAAGTGATTCGTGAACCTTTCGCTACGAATTCCAACAATGGATCACCACCACCAAACTCAAGGGGATATAGAAGTATTTTCCATGAGCAATAGTGGTCAAGATTTATCTCAAGTCATGTAGGAAGCATAAGTTTATCACAAATGACACTAACATATAAGTTAAAGCTTGAAGGCCCAAAATTTGAAGATTCGGAAGTTCTTCTTTTGTTGTTGTCCAACAAAGAACTAGATATATATTGCGGACTAATTTACTGTAGACATCAAAGGCCCTTTAGGAGAAGTATTTTGAGCAAAGAACTATTTTTATTGAACAATATATCAAAAAGTTTAATCATCTTTTAATGTGGTATGGTATCTCTAAGCCAAAAGAGCAAACCATTTCATATTATTTATGTGGCCTAGGATATGAGATTCAGTATATTATCCAACTTTAGCTCTACTGAATATATAATGATATTTTCAAATTTACATTACATGTGGAGAAGCAACTAAAGATCAAAAAGACTACTAGCAATCCAAGTCCAAACTATAGGACGATTGCTAACTATGGGAATAACTTATTTTCTCAATCCTTTCTCACTCCTCCAGCAGCACCAAAATCATCTTCCTACTTCAAAGCAAGGGGAGGCAACACCAAGTTGGACATGACCACCAACTTCAAAACCTATTCAGTGTTATCGGTGTCAAGACTTTCAATATATTGGCTCTTAATGTCTAATTCACAAAATAGTGGTTTTTATGGAGACCGAAGAAAAAGATTATATTGATGAACACCCTATCTTTGATGAAGAAACAAAGGAAGAGGAAGAAATCACTTATGGTGATAGTAGAGAATCATTTATCATTCTACGAGCCTTGAACTCTTTTATGTCCAAGGACAAATGGCTTTACAATAACATTTTCTACACTCGATGTATATCTCATGATAAGATATGCAATGTCATTATCAATAGTGAAAGTTGTGAGAATGTCATCTCATCAACAATGAGGAACAAACTTCATCTCAAAACAAAAACACATCATTCTCCTTATAAACTACCTTGGCTACAAAAAGAAAATAAGTAAGGTCACCAAGAGAAATCCTGTTCGATTTTCTAATAGCAAGCACTATAATGATGAGATTTGGTATTATGTCATCCCTATGAATGCATGTCATCTACTTCTAAATTGTCCTTGGCAATATAAATGGAAGACAATCCATGACCTTCAAAAATACATATGCCTTTACTAAAGATGGAGTAAAGATTATTCTCGCTTCATCAAAGATTGATAATTCATTCAAACTATTTTTAATAGAGAGTAGCAATTATCTTTTTAAGTTGAAATTCTTAAAAGAGGTATAAGAGCCAAACGAAGTACATCTGCTAGTGGTGGTTGAAAAAAAAAGTGAGTCACTCTATCCTTCCAATTATCCAACACTTAATTAAACAATCCAAGAATATTATTGTAGAAAAGATTTCCCCTAGCCTCTCCCCTATGAGAGATATTCCATACCAAATCGAACTTATATTAAAAGTCACTCTTCTCAACAAAAGTGCTTATCATATGGATTGAAAGAAACATAAGGAACTTTAACGACACGTAAATGCATATATTAAAAAGGTCCAGTATAAGAAAATATAAGCCCTTGTGTTATATCTATTCTTCTTATTCCAAAAAAAAATAGCACATGACGCATATGCATAGACAGTTGAATAGTAAATAAAATTACTATCAAATATTGTTTTCCAATTTTACACCTTGATGATCTTCTTGGGTTACGTTGTTTGAATAAAAAAACTTAATCCAAAGAAAGTTGAGGTCATCAAAAATGGCTCACTCCTAAAATTCTTTGAGATATTCATAATTTTTATGTATTAATCACTTCTTATCAAATATTCATCAAGAGGTTCTCTTTCCTTGTTATTCCTATCACAGAGTACTTAAAAGTTGGAGCATTCAAGTGGAGCAATAAAGTCCAAGCAAGCTTTCATCTCATCAAAAAGAGAATATTTGAAGCTCCCATCCTTGTGCTTTCCAACTTCAACAAGGTCTTTGAAGTTGATTGTGATGCATCTAACATTGACACAAGAGTTATGCTAAGTTAAGAAAGTAAATATATCGTCTACTTTAGTAAAAAACTTAGTGAATCTCATAAGATCTATTTTAACTATAATAAAGAGTTTTGTACCTTTGTTAGAGCTCTATCTTATTATTGGTACTATTTTATTTCTAAAGAGTTCATCCTATTTTTTAATCATAAAACATTGAAGTACATCAATGGCCAATAAAAGCTCAATAATCAACATACCAAATGAGTGAAATTCTTACAATTTTATACTTTTGTTATCAAATACAATGTGGGAACTTAAAATCAAGAATGAGTTTCTTCCAACCAAGGGAATATAATATAGGAACATGATCATCTATATAGAGACAAATTAAGTTTTATATTATCTATAATTTGTATGCATCCTCTGTTAATTTAATTAGCAAATAACAAATTTAGTATATTTATAGTATTTGTTAGGTTTGTTAATATATAAAAAGGTATTTTATGAAGAGATCTTATGTGAATGGTGTTCTATGAAAATATGCATGTTTACCGTTAGGTATGTTGATATACCTTTGAAGAGGTTCTTATGAATAGGTGCATATGTTTAGTATATAAATAGTTGTGTATTGTAATGGTAAATAATTCTAGAAAAGTTAATCAAAGTATCATTTCATAAGAAAGATTTCTCTTTATCGGATGATGGACTCCTTTGATTTTCTTTTAATTTAGTACTGAATTTCATTCAATTAAAGAGTTAGCTCGTCATCTCCGTAATGAATTTCTCAAAGGCATTGAGCAACACCCTATTATTTGGGTGAATTCCTAGAGGAATATGTGCGCCTATATATTGCATTCTAGCAACAACTCATCTGTCATTGCCATCCTATTTCTTCCAGCATCAAACGGACTCTGAACATGATGTTGGGAATGGCTCATAACAAGGGGTTGCTGACCGACCTAGATAGAACTAGTAGTAATCTACAGGATATCACTAATATGCATTATGCAAATGATGCATTGATATTCTATGAGCTGAATAAGAGGAAATTCATGAATATGAACTTCAAAGTATACTTGTTTGAGGGTGCATCTAGCCTCGAGGTCAACTCAACAAGAGCACTGTGATTGTGTTTGGTGATCCTGGGAAGCACAACAATACTATGATGAAGCTCACAGATGTAATGAATTGCAACATTGAGAAGCTACCATTTAGACATCTAGGTTTGGTGATCACGGGAAGCATGGCAACACTATGATGGTGCGCACAGATGTAATGAATTATAATTTTGAGAAACTACCATTTAGATATCCAGGTTTGCTAGTGAGTAGCGACAGCTCAATCACAAAGACTGGAGACCATCGATAAACAAGTTTGACCGGAGACTGCCTACTTGGTAAGGCAAGTATCTCTCCATTGGTAGCAGAGACACTAAAAAATGTTGTCCTAACGACCATCCCAGTGTATTGGATGACATTATTTGTGCTGCCTCGGTGGGTGACCAAGGTGATTGATAGGATCCATTTAAGATTTCTACGAGCTGGAGCTCTAGATGACAAAAAAGGATATTATAAGATGTCTCTTGCAAACCTAAGGAGTCTGGGAATTAAAAATATGCATGTGTTTAACTTGGCTTTGGTTAGCCAGGTGGTGGAGGATCATCCAACCTCAACATGTAGTATGGGAGCAGGTGCTGTTGGACAAGTATTTTAGCAGTTAGTTTATCAACATACAAGCCTATGTTAAACCCAAGGTTGCCTCCCAATTCTGGAAAGTTGTCTTACAGTCAAGGAAGCACATGGTGTGCAGCATCATGAGCCACCTTGGAGAAAGCAGGACTCTGGTATGGGCTGACAAATGGATAGATTGCAAGAGCACTGACATTGACTACTTGGAGGCCATTGCAGCTGCTAGGGATAGAGGCATTTCTTTCTGGGAGGCCAGACAGAAGCCTCAGAATTGGAGAGCACTTGCAGCGAGTAGGAGCTCCAAGATAGTGAGAAACCAAGCGAAGAAGTTACTCAGAGATGGAGAATAGAATAAACCTGAATAAGATCGACATTGGAACTTGGAAATGGAATAGCAATGGGAATTTCTCCCCCAAGAAAATGTACAGCTACCTGTAGGAGATAGGTGATGCAGAAGTATTGCCGTTAGCAATAATGTGGAAGCAATGTTGCCCCTTGAAGGTGAAAAACTTCTGCCAGCTGAACTTCTTGGATAAGAACCTCACCATGGCAAACTTGAAGAAGAAAAGTTTCAGGATGTGGCATCCATGTCCCTTTTTTTCCAGGAAGAAGAGGACAACTTATGTCTTCTCTTCCAATGGGAGTATGTCACAAAGATCTATGTAAGGCCGTGATTGGCAATAGGTCAATGGGTTGTGGGGCTGATACCTACTATGACAGCAGATTGATTTTTAGTCTCACATTTATAAAATACGAGAGTTAAAATGATGTAGGATAACTATATCCTTTTTACAGTAAAATTAGATATCTAGTACAAGTTGAATTCCAACTCTAATTAGGATCCATTAGAATTTGTACAATTACAGTATGAAGTTATATCTCCTAAAATATTCATCCAAATCCAGCAAATAACTATCCGTTGAAAAACTGAGATTGATTTGTACAATTTTCTTATTTACTATTTTAGATAATTTGGACTTCGTGTTAGTTAAAATTAGGATTTATTTATCAGTCTGAGTCAATAACAGTCTTACCCCAATAAAGAATAGGATTTAAATATTTTTATTTAAGATATGTTAAGTAGAATTTTTAATGAAATTTAAGTTTTATTTTTAGTCTACACCAAGTAGGACTAAGTTTATTAGAGAGTTATATATACAGCCCAAAATTGTAATAAAGGAAAAGCTTTTTTATTAATAATATTATCTTGTTTTGAATTTACCCTCTTTTCATCTTTCTTGTGCATTTAAAAATCTATCGTGATGAGAAGATGATGATTTTCTTCTTATCTCCCGTGCCCTTTCCTACTACATCAAGTGGTATTAGAGCGAGGTTATTTGTAGTTGGTAGCGACAATTCCATAGACAATAATTTAGGAGATTATTAAATTCGCGATTTGATTAAACAAATTTTTTTTATTTCTATCATTAGAAAGTATAAAGTTTTGAAATAGATTGAAGGTAAAAATCAAGTTTATCAATTGATCATTGAAAAGACTCGCGATTCGATATCTTGGAGATCAACATACAAAGTTAATCAGAAAAACCAAAAACTTGGTGAGGTGAATATTTCATACTTTCATGATTATGAAAATTTGTTTATTTGAATTGCTAAAGTTGAGAAATTTTTTAAGATTATGAAGATTCTTGAAGAGAAGAAGATAAAAATTATTAAATACAAGCTTGATGGTTATGCTTCATCTTAATGGAAACAAATTCAAATCCAAAGAACACGTGAAAACAAACTAAAAATTCGCTCATAGCCAAAGATACTTAAACTATTTAATATAGAGTTCTCAAAAGGGGATCAAAATCAAGTAAGATGGATCTCTCATCCAATAACTTCTGGAAGGAAAATCAATGGAGACAACTATGAAGTATTAATTTCATATATTAGTAACTTTCTTCTAGTATTGAATTATCAAGTCGTAGAAGAGGTTGTAAATCATATGGAAGACAAATAAACTAGTGAAAAATTTATTCAGGACCCCAAAGATTCTTTCTTTGATGAGTTAGAAAATCATAAAAAAAGTGGCTTTAGATGTTATAAAAAATTTTCAAGAAACTATCAATGAGAATTCATATAAATCAGTTGATAATCTTGAAAGTTATAAGGAAAAATTTTCTACTTGTAAAAATATTGACTGTGCTACTTAAGATTATTCTTTAAATTCATCAAAAGCCAACTCTCTTGAACAACTAGAGAAACTTCCTACATGAGTTATCACTATACAAAATTTAAAATTTGCAATGACATATTCAGATTATTATAGTAATTGTCAGCAAACTTGTGAAAAATACTTTCATTCCAGGACAATAAATCATAAGTTAATATGTACAAAAATTTTATTTCAAATAAGATCGAAGAGAATCCTGCAAAAGTTTAAATGATTGTGCCGAATTAAAATAAGAGATCAAAATACTAAAGACGTTAGTCGAAAAAACCTTATTGGTTTACATCATCAAGCTCTATGTTAAAAAGTATTTGAAGAAAATATAACTGTACCAACAAAGAGTTCAAGTTTTAACAAGTGGAGGAGTTTGATATAGAACAATTACATTTTTTTCATAGTAACATTAGAGATCCAATCTAAGTAGAATTCCAACTCTAATTAGGATCCGTCAGAATTCATACAGATACAATTTGAAAGTTACATCTTCTAAGATATTCATCCAAATCCAATAAATAACTATCTGTTGGAAAGCCAAGATTGATTCCTACAATTTTCTTATTTACTATTTTGAATAATTCAGACTCTATATTAATCAAAATTAGGGCTTATTTATCAGTATGAGTCAATAACAATCCTAACCCAATAAAAAAATAGGATTTAGACATTTTTATTTAAAATATCTTAAGTAGAATTCTTAGTGGAGTTTAAGTCCTATTTTTAATCTACACAAATAGGACTCTAAGTTTATTAGAGGACTATATATATATTTCAAGGTTGTAATAAATGAAAAACTTTTCTATCAATAATATTATCTTATTTTGTAAATTCAAAGATCTATCGTGGTGAGAAAACGGTGATATTCTTCCTATCCTTCGTGTCCTTTCTTGCTGCATTATAAAATTAGACTAAATATAATGATTATTGTAAATCCAATAATAAAAAATGCATCCCGACACTTTCAATGTCGAGTAGGGACACTAGGCTTAGATGGTTTTCATTTATTTTTTGTGCTTATTAGTTTGTCTTGTTAGACAATTATACCACTAGACCACTTGCCCATAAATCAAAAGTCAGTAAATATGGATTTGCATCTCTTCATGAATAACCTCGTCAGTATTTTATAGTTAGGTTTTGGGTTATCTACGTACACTGTTGAATGGATATGCCTTCCCACAAAAGGAGTTATTAGGTTCAATAAAATGGTTTATCCAAAAAAAAATAAAAAAATAATGATGAAATAAAAATATGTATATAGTTTATGAGAAGTTTCAGGGTCTACTAAAGAAATATTGAACACAGAATCAAGTAATGGACTCCGAACTCAAGAATACTTCAATAAAACATATTATTGGTCACTGCTTCAAATGAGAGTCCAGAATTTTCTCAATAGAGCTTTTGCATAAAGGCATTTCTGAAAGGCAGATATGTCTTCACTTAACAAAACCTACATCTATTACCTCAGGGGCAACACAAATTATGATCAATTTGATTGATTTGATGAAAAGAGGACCCAAACGATAGTAAGGTTTTCATAGAACATATTAATAGAAACCGCTTCAAATTCCTTGATAATTAACCTGATCAGATTCCTAAAACATTTCGTATCTAAATATAAAGCAGAGAAATAGCTCATACCTCACTTTCCAAGCTCCTCAACCAGCCGTTTCCTCTCTCTCTCGCTTCTCTCTCTTAATTCCCCCTGAAATATTATGAAGACCATCCAACCGAAGTTAAATGGATGTTTCTCGGAAGGATTCATAATCGCGAGTGGCCTATTTTCCTGATTCCTTTTGCTATGGTCCAAATTTTGACTCCTCCGCGACCACAAGTCTTTCTTTAAAGGGGGTTGTAATCACTGTCGACTTCGAGGATGATTACAGTGAAATGTTCTAATTGCTTATTTTCAAACAGATGACTTCACATGTCATTGGGTGGTCTTGATTTCCACAACGATTTGCAGAAAGATCCCTAGGGGAAAGAAAATAAAAAACCTGTAAATTGTTCATAAAAAGATGGGGTAAATGTAAATTTTAGAAGATGCTAGTGGTTTTGTTCGGATCTACAGTTTGACATGTGATTCTTGAATGTGAAAATAAGTATCTCTGGTTTTCACAACTAAATTGTACATCAAACACTTCCATAACGATTTGCAGAAAAGTCGTGGTCGTCGTCGTCTTTTCTACTTCTTCTTCGCGTCCTCACTTATCAGGATGCCGTCGTCCCGATCGTTTTCATTAGGTGGACCCACCAATCGCGATTTTACTTTATTTTATTTTATAAATAGAGACATTTTTTGTTTTCTTTTCAAAACACAAAGCCATGGGATCGATTTCGACCGTTTAAAATAAGGGATAATTACGGATAATCCCGTAATTAATTTTAATTACGCTTAATTCCCGTAAATTCGAAAATATTTATCATGATTGTTATTTAATCAAAATTTTGTCAAAAAATTCTAATTTTACCATTAGTTATTTTATGTATACACCTTTAAAAATTTATTTTAAAAATTTGGTATTTTACAAATAACACCCCGAAATAACTCAGATTTACAAAAAAAGTCCTCGAAATTCGAATTTTTGCAAATAAACCCCCGAAAATTATTCCGATTTACAGAAAAGTCCCCGCAATTCGGATTTTTGCAAATAACACCCCGACGCGGGCTGGAGCGGAGGAGGAGGCCGGCGGCGGGAGCGGAGGCGGAGGTATTGATAACTTATTTAAATTTTGAGGTATTTTCATACCTCATAAGGTATATACAATAACTTCATTGACTTTAAAGCAGTTTTATAGCTAATAAGACATAGATAATAATTTCTTTAGATTTTGAAGCGTTTTCATAACTGATAAAATGTAGACAATAACTTCATTATTTAAAGTATTTTCATAGTTAATAAGGCGTAAGTTACCACCATTTTTTGCCATTTTACTAGTTGAGGCATTGATTCACATTCCCTTATAGAATCAAGATAAGAAATAACTCTGACAGTATGAATGCTCTCCTTTTTTGAAGTCTTAAGCTGAGTTATAGTCTTATGGTGGCTCTTATTATTTGGCTTAGTTATTTGTCCCTTATTTACAATCTTGAAATGGAACGGTGTCCTCTTTGACTTATTTTTACTCTTCTTTGAGCCACTTAATGGGGCGAAAGAGTTAGAGGTGAAAATGGTAATCACCATCTTCATTTGAAGAACAGGCTTCTTAAGCTGGCTGAAAATTTCAGTAGTTTTCCCTTTGCTCATGATAGTTAGAATTATTGACCCATATTAGCAATCTTTAAGGGAAGAAAAAGGGGTTTTGCATACCAACATATTTCCAATTTTTTATAATTTTTTGTAATTTATAATTTAAATTTTTTAATGAATTATTTATAAGAATTTCCAATTTTAGAATTTTTTTGTAAATATTTTATTTTTAAAAAAATTTGTAGATCAAGATTTATTTGATAAAAAATCTATATCGATGATATACCGAGCAAATTAAAATTCCACCTATGAACTAAACCGCTAATCGAGATAGCTGAAATATGAACATCCAGGCCATTGTCAAAGATAATATTGTCGAAATCAAATTAGTTAGACCATAAAAATTAATGGACAAAAATCCCCAAAAGATCACTTGTTATGAATTCGAAATTAAGGGGCACTCAATTATGAAGAGAGTTCGACGTTATTAAAATTAAATTACGAAATCTCAAATCCACTCAAATAGCTTTTTAACAAATAAATTACATCGAATATACAGAGATAAGAAAATTAATGTCTAATTATTTTTCTTCCATAAATTAAGGAGACTCTTTTCCCCCGATTCCGGCTTGTCCGAACCCAAACAAACGGGCCCTCCAAGTTAACACTTCTCTGGGTGTAATTCTTCGAGCCCACCACCTAAAAAGTAAAAATTCAGAAAATCAGTCGATGCCAGTACCAGAAAGAAAGAATTTGATCCGGTAATCGAAATTCTAGACCAGAAGAACTCCAAATCATCACCCTGAAATATTCGAACCCGATGGTCGTCACCCTCCCCAAATTAACTGAATTGCGGAAGAGAAAAGCCACCAATTCACAACAAAACTCGAGAAATAATCCAGAGAAAACCTAAAAATTCACATCTCACCAGAATGCACGCACGAAGCAATCATTTGTAAAAGGATTGTGCCATCATCTCAGCTCGAAAACCTAAAAATTCTCCAGCCATGGAGCAACACCAACGATCTAAACTGCAAATTATCCCAATAATTTCCTTCCGAAACGTCTCCCAAACACCATAAATTCCGATCAGAAAAACACCCACGAAGCCGCAAAAACATCGATTAGGAACGCATCGAAATCAGATGATATGTTTCCCCAAGCCAAACCTCGAGCTCAAACCGCAATTGGCGCCATAAATCAGAAAAACAAAGGAGCAATACAACGAACGATGATCTAATTGCATTTATAGTAAGAAAAAAACATAAAAAATCCGAAAAGGGGGGAAATCTGGGGAACCTGTACCAGCTGTTTCAACTAGTTTTTGTATAGAACTAGTCCCCGTTTTTGTGGAACCTGAAGGAGCTCGGGTTCCGGACCCCCCGGTGTCTGTAGGCTTGGACAAGAAGCACCCCATCGCTTCCTCTCTCCCTTCGTCGTCGTCGTCGTCGTCGTCGTCGTCTTTTCTACTTCTTCTTCGCGTCCTCAATTATCAGAATGCCGTCATCCCGATCGCTTTCATTAGGTGGGCCCGCCAACCGCGATTTTATTTTATGTTATTTTATAAATAGAGGCATTTTTTTTAAAAAAAAAAGACAATGACGTGGGATCGATTTCCACAATTTAAAATACTGGAGAGGGCGATTTCAAATCATAAATTATAATTAATTTTAATTTAAAATATATTATCAAATATTGTAAAAATATTAATTTGTAAACTTCTTTTTGATACGGCGATTGTTAAGAATTTTTTAAAATAAAAAATCTAACTAATAGAAAAAAAAGAAGAAAAAAAATAAAAAACCTGTAAATTGTTCATAAAAATGATGGGGTAAATGTAAATTTCAGAAGATGCAAGTGGTTTTTTTAGGATCTACAGTTTGACAAGCACTTCTCCATACATTGATTCTTGAATGTGAAAATAAGTATTTCTCGTTTTCACAACTAAATTGTACATTAAAATGCTAAAATTTGACGGTGATTGAGGAGTAACTTAAAATGCTTTCCTTTAAATCCTCTCCAATCAACTCTAAACGAAAAAATCAATTGAATTTGGCTATTTTTCACATAAATTATGCTTATTATTTAAATTAAATAGTTGAATGAAAATTGTTCAGACAATCAAAATGAAAATTTCATTCGAATGCAAAAAATATCACTAAATATTTATAGAAAAAATAAATTTTCTTGTTATCACTTTCGTAACTAGTTTCAAAATTTATTTCTCTTCAATTATTGGTCTGTGACAAAAATATCAATAAAAAAATTTAACTACGATGTGATGATGAAAAATTATATAATTAACTTAATATAGTCTAATTGGTTAAATCTGATTGGATCGGACCCATAATGCAAGGGTTCAATGTCTAATCCAATTTTTAAAATATTACCACAAATCTGAAAAGAAATTTCTCAATTTAATTTTCCTTCAAATTCAAGTCATAATCCACATATATAAATACCAATAAAATAATGTGTCCCTAAAAATTTTAGGGATAATTATTTATAACCTCCTGTAATTAGCTTTCATTATCTATAATTTCCGTAATTTCTGAAATTACCCACACAACCCTCATTTTCGAAAATATTTACCCACAACCCCTGATTGTTATTTAATCAAAATTTTCCCGAAAAATTTCGATTTTACCCTCGGTTATTTTTACAATTAAATCCCTAAAAACTTATTTGTTTATATTTAACATCCCGAAATTCGATTTTTTGCAAATAACACCTTGAAATTTGATTTTTTGCAAATAACACCCCGAAATTACTTCGATTTATAGAAAAGTCACCAAAATTTAGATTTTTGTAAATAACACCTCGAAATTATTCCGATTTACAGAAAAATTTCTGAAATTTGATGGCGGCAAGCGGACGGCGTGGGTAAATATTTTTAAAAATAGGGGTATGAATAATTCTAAAAATTACAAAGATTATAGATAATTAAAACTAATTACACAGAATTATAGGTAATCATCCCAAAATTTTATGGGCAAATCACCATAAAAAGTCACCTTTATCCACACTATTACAACCACTGGCCATCCCGTTCGTGGACCAAAGTGATGATTGTGATATGCTTGACCTTGACTCTATCTTCTCCTTGGATCCTCGTAACAAACTCTTCATGCATGAGACCAAGCCACGACTCTTGAAGGTTTGAAAGGAATTCAATACCTGGAGGGACCTCCTTCAGCTCACTTAGACTTAGCAAACATAGGCAGCCTAGGCTTGTCATGGCTCCTTCATCAAACATGACCTCATTGAGCTCCGGCATATTGCTTAAATCTAAACGTTGGAGCTTGGGAAACCACCCGGAACAAAACCTTAACTGTCCAGCATAAACGCTGTTAAGAACAAGAATGGACAAGTTGGTCATACGTGAGAGGAAAGGAAGTGGATCTTCTTGTAACCCAGAGTAACTTAGGCATAGTTTCCTGAGATTGATTCCCAATGTTTGAAATTGTGGAGACTCAAAAACACCTTCTTGTAACCTTCCTCCCAAACCAAGCGCATAAAGATGCTTTGGTGGGGGATTTAGACCATCTAATTGGAGTACTTCATTTTCATCCAAAGCCGTCATGAACAAGGTGGAAAGAAAGTGCATCTTTGCTAGTGAAGCACACAACTCTGCGGAATAATTATGTCGCACCTTGAACATCTCAAGACTTCTTAGTTGGCTTAAGTTCCCCAGATGTCTCACCAAATTTTCGCTTGCTTCCACTGCTCGAAGGGAATGCAAACTGCTTAGATTCCACAATCCTTTTGGAGCTACTACGCCACTTCCAAAATTTAGTATTACAGCTGATGGATCACGATATATCCCCACAAACAAACGTCTTAAGCTTGTTAGCTTAGTAATTCCTCGTGGGAGCCTTTCTACCTTTGTGTCAAAAAGGTCTACAGTCTGTAAATGGCGGAGCCTTCCGATGTGTCGAGGCAGTTTCTTAACATTAGTAGATCTCAAACCCAAATACCGCAAGCTGAATAGATCCATCACTTCAACAGGAAGTTCTTGAATGGGCATATTTTGAAGCTCCAGCACCCGTAGGTACTTAAAGGAAGAGAAGAATGTGTGTATCGAAAGAGCAGGTGAAAAATGAGTATCGAGAACAATGAGAGTGCGAAGATGTGCCTATTCAATGCTTGGATGTACGCTGTTATTGAAGTTATGAACTGACACGCGACGTGGTCTATATTGGAGTCCCATGGAACCTTCATCATCAAGTACTGTACAAAAGTTCTCTTTTTTTGAAATTGTGACAGTCAATTCTCAAACAAGATCATGCATCTGACGCAGTCTCACTCTTCCTAATTCATTCCACATGACTACTTGAAGCATGTACCGATGTATGAGTTCATCGAGATAGCCTTCAGCCGCTTCCTCTAGTGTTTGTGCTGCCCTAGTTTCAATAAAACCTTCAGCTATCCATAACACTATTAATCTCTCGCTTTTGATAATATGGTCTTCTGGGAAAATGCTGCAATATAAGAAGCAATTTTTTAGATAAGATGGTAGATTCGTATATCTAAGATTGAGAACTCTTGTTGGCTTTATGGTGTCTCGAATCCGGATTTTTCGGATAGTCTTAATTATATTAATGGGCCTAATCCTTATCTAGATTTATCTTCTAGAAGTTTTAAATCAGTAGAAGTCTTATTTGAGTCAGTCTTCTATTTAGGCCACATCTATAAATACACCATTGATGTAAGGGTCTCAAGAGATATAGAAAATAGAGAGTGAGAGTTGGTGATATTGGAGTTTCGTCTCCGTCGTTGTAATCTTCTCTTTTCTCTTCCTCATCAATACAATATTCTCTGGATCGTCTTCCCACATATATCTCTTGTGTGCTATCTTTTTCTCTTTTCTGTTCTTCCTCTATATTGTGAATTGTGGTGGACATCGATATTTTCTGCAACAAACTCTTGCCACCCAATTTAACTCAACATTGTTGCTCAACTCCCAATTCAGCTGGACATAAAATTTTCTCCACTCTTCCTCCTCTCTGATTTTGTAAGACAAGAGACTACGCATTGCTACAATAGCTAGTGGCAGTCCATGGCACTTTTCAACAATTTTTCTCCCCCATTCAACAAGTGCTTGAGGGCATGCTTTTCCTCTTCTTTGGTGAAAGCCTTCCTACAAAAGAGTGAAAATAAGTTTGACAGTTTGACAAGCACTTCTCCATACATTGATTCTTGAGTGTGAAAATAAGTATCTCAGGTTTTCACAATTAAATTGTATATCGAAGTGCTAAAATTTGACAGTGATGGAGGAGTAACTTAAAATTCTTTCCTTTAAATCCTCTCCAATCATCCTGAAAAGTTTGAATTCACTCCTTTTAATTCTTGAATGCGAGTTCACAATCTCTATCAGCGAATGAACCCACATCTTCGATACGACTGATGACTATTACTGTACTACCACCTTCTCTGTTCTGCAGAAAGATGTTTCAGAAGTATTCTAGACGACGGAAAACCCAAAAAGACTCGCTTATAAGGTCCAACTTGATACCTTTTCTAGGATTATCAAACACATTTTTGTGTTTTTATCTGAGTTGCTCCAAAATTCTTTTCTGAAGCTCCTCTGTTGTGAAGGTTTGAGATACTGAAACTCATGCACTAAAATCAAGTTGTCCTCTAACTCTCTGATCTTTGCAAACAATACTAGAAGAGTCATTTTGCCAGAACCTTCCATACGCCCAATATTGACATAATGGAGCAAGCTAAATTTAATTTCTAACCAGTCAATTGATATTTCTTTCTGACTCACGAACCCCACAATTTGATCTTCTTCCAACTCAAGTGATAACTCTATTTTCTTTTCAAAACACAACGAGGTGGGATTGATTTCTGACAGTTTAAAATAATGAAGATCTCAATAGCGATTTCAAATCATAAATTATAATTAATTTTAATTTAAAGTGAGTATTGTAGAAATATTAATTTGTAACAGACGTAAACCTCTTTAATATGACGATTGTTAAGAATTTTTTAAGATAAAAAATCTAACTAATAAAAAAAAGACAAAAAAAGAAGAAAGTATTTAATTAATTTTAAGAAAGAATATATGGTAAAATATATACTTACTTTACAATGAATTTTACTATAGAATTATAGAAAAAATAAAACAAATGAAGAAATAAAAAAGAGAAAGAATGGAGAAAAAATTTTGATATGCTGCTGTCCCACTCTCCCTGTGCTGGACTATATGACATCTAACCTAAATTGACTCAGTTTTTAACAGGTATTGATGACATCGTCCAATAAAATGCAAAAGAAAATAAGAGAAATTCTAAGTATTTTTTGATAGTTCTGAGCTTCGATGATGATTTCATAATTTAAAGTATTTTTGTTAGCCAATAAGACACTGACGATAACTTCAATTAAATGGAGTGTTTTCATTAGCTAATAAAGTGTATTGTTGAGTTTTAGGTGTCTTGAACTTTAATTAGAGTTTGAGTTAAACTAGGAATCCAAAGTTGGATTTAGATTTATATTATTAGGAGTTGTAATTGAGTAAAACTCAGACCCAATAAGAGTATATAAATATATTATAATATATATGGCTTATGTGTGGCGTAATATTAAAGTTGAACTAAAGAGAAATAAAGAGAGAGGAGTAGAGAGAATAGAGAGAAGAGAAAGAGAGAGTGTTGGCTCTCGTCTGTGGGTCTTTCTAGTGCTTCTCGGTGATCTCTTGTGGTGGTTCCTCGTGGTACTCTCTTGGAGATTATCTCTAAAGGTGGAGGCGTTGCTGAGACTTGGAGAAAGAGTATAGTTGAGTAAGAAAGAGTGAAGTCGTTCTTGTAAACTCTTATAAAAGTCTTTATCTATTGATAGTGGATTTTTCGTTGTCTTATCTTGTTATTTTCTTTTATCTTGTATTACTTCTCGTTCTTGTGTTGTTTGAAAACAAGGTGATTTGTGAACTTTTCGCTGCGAATCCCAACAGTGTTGACGATAACTCTATTGATCTTGAAGTGTTTCTATAGCCAATAAAACATAGGTAACAACTTGTTTAAATTTTGAGGTATTTTCATACCCAATAAGGTATATACAATAACTTCATTGACTTTAAAGCATTTTTATAGCTAATAAGATATAGATAATAATTTCTTTAGATTTTGAAGCGTTTTCATAGCTGATAAAACGTAGATAGTAACTTCATTATTTAAAGTATTTTTACAATCAATAAGGCGTGGGTTATAACCATTTTTTACTATTTTACTAGTTGAGGCATTGGTTCACATTCCCTTACAGAGTCAAGATAAGAAATAACTCTGATAATATAAATGTTCTTCTTTTTTGAAGTCTCAAGCTGAGTTATAGCCTTATGGTGGCTCTTATTATTTGGCTTAGTTATTTGTTCCTCACTTACAATCTTGAAATGAGACTGTGTGCTCTTTGCCTTATTTTTACCCTTCTCTGAGTCACTTAATGGGGCGAAAGAGTTAGATGTGAAAATGATAATCAATATCTTCATCTGAGGAGCAGACTTCCTAAGCTGCTGAAAATTTGAGTAGCCTTTCCTTAGCTTATGATAGTTAGGATTATTGACCCATATTAGCAATCTTTAAGGGGGAGAAAAAGGGGTTTTGCAAACCAACATATTTCTAATTTTTTATAATTTTTTGTAATTTATAATTTAAATTTTTTTATGAATTTTTTTGTAAGAATTTTCAATTCTAGAATTTTTTTTTTGTAAATATTTTATTTTAAAAAAATTTGTAGATCAAGATTTATTTGATAAAAAATCTATATCGATGATATACCGAACTGAAAATAATCGAATTAAAAGTAAATTAAAATTCCACCTATGAAATATTCATAAAAATTAATGGATAAAAATCCCAAAAGATGGCTTGTTATGAATTCGAAATTAAGGGCACTCAATTATGAAGAGAGTTCGACGTGATTAAAATTAAATTACGAAATCCCAAATCCACTCAAATACCTTTTTAACAAATAAATTACATCGAATATACATAGATAAGAAAATTAATATCTAATTATTTTTCTTCACTAAATCAAGGAGTCTCTTTTCCGGTTCCCGAAATGGAACCAAACACTTTGCCCCAAACACTTCCTCCGATTCCGGCTTCTCCAAATCCAAACAAACGTGGAAGTGAGTTTCGTTGCGAGTTTATTCCTTCCTTGTAACTAATTCTTCGAGCCCACCACCTAAAAAGTAAAAATTCAGAAAATCAGTTGATGCCAGTACCAGAAAGGAAGAATTTGATCCGGTAATCGAAATTCTAGACCAAAAGAACTCCAATACGATCGTTTACATCTCGTAAAATTTTCCAACACAGTCCAGTCCAGTCCAAATCCTGAAATATTCGAACCCGATGATCGTCACCCTCCCCAAATTAACTGAATTGCGGAAGAGAAAAGCCACCAATTCACAACAAAACTCAAGAAATAATCCAGAGAAAAGAACCATTTTGTAAAAGGATTGTGCCATCATCTCAGCTCGAAAACCTAAAAATTCTCCAGCCATGGATCAACACCAACGATCTAAACTGCAAATTATCCCAATAATTTCCTTCCGAAACGTCTACCAAACACCATAAATTCCGAGCAGAAAAACACCCACAAAGCCGCAAAAAACATCGATTAGGAACGCATCGAAATCGGATGATATGTTTCCCCAAGCCAAACCTCGAGCTCAAACCGCAATTGGCGCCATAAATCAGAAAAACAAAGGAGCAATACAACGAACGATGATCCAATTGCATTTCATAGTAAGAAAAAAACATAAAAAATCCGAAAAAGGGGGGAAATCTGGGGAACCTGTACCAGCTGTTTCAACTAGTTTTTGTATAGAACTAGTCCCCGTTTTTGTGGAACCTGAAGGAGCTCGGGTTCCGGACCCCCCGGTGTCTGTAGGCTTGGACAAGAAGCACCCCATCGCTTCCTCTCTCCCGATCGTTTTTCATGGGATAATTAAGTATAACCCCTAATTAATCTTAATTACGTATAACCCCTAATTTCCGAAATTACCCGCAACCTCCGTTTTTGAAAATATTTACCCACACCCCCGATTCTTATTTAATCAAAATTTTTCCAAAAAATTTCTATTTTACCCTCTGTTATTTTACACACACCTCAAAATTTATTTTTTTATATTTAACGCCCCGAAATTCGATTTTTTGCAAATAACGCTCCGAAATAACTCAGATTTAACAAAACGTCCTTAAAATTCGAATTTTTGCAAATAAACCCCCAGAAATTATTCCGATTTACAGAAAAGTCCCCGAAATTTGGATTTTTGCAAATAACACCCCGGCGTGGGCGGGAGCGGAGGCTGAGGCCGGCGGCAGCACGCCGAGACCCGGGTGCGGATGGCCACAGCCGAGGCCGTTCGCACCCGGGTCTCGGCGCGCCGGCCTCGGCCGTGGCGGTCCGCGCCCAAGTCTCGGCGCGCCGGCCTCGGCCTTCGTCCCCGGCGCGGCGGCCGGGGGGGGGGCGGGGGGGGGGGGGGGGGGGCGGAGCGGCCTCAGCCGTGGCCGTCCGCACCCGGGTCTCGGCGCGCTAGCCTCGGCCTTCGTCCCCAACACGCGGGGGCGGAACGGCCTCGGACGTGGCAGTCCGCGCTTGGGTTTCGGCGCGTCGGTGCCCAGGCCTCCGCCTCCGCTCCCGCCCGCGTCAGGGTGTTATTTGCAAAAATCCAAATTTCGGGGACTTTTCTGTAAATCGGAATAATTTCCGGGGGTTTATTTGCAAAAATTCAAATTTCGAGGATGTTTTTGTAAATTTGAATTATTTCAGGGTGTTATTTGCAAAAAATCAAATTTCGGGGCGTTAAATATAAAAAAATTAAGTTTTTAGGGGTGTATGTATAAAATAACCGAGGGTAAAATCGAAATTTTTTAAAAAAATTTTGATTAAATAACAATCAAAGGGTGTGGGTAATTCCGAAAATTACGTCGGGTTATACGTAATTAAAGCTAATTAAAGAGGTTATATGTAATTATTTCGATCGTTTTTCATTAGGTGTGCTCGCCAATCGCGATTTTATTTTATTTTATTTTATAAATTGAGACATTTTTTGTTTTCTTTTCAAAACACAATAACGCGGGATCGATTTCAAAGGAATAATGAAGATCTCGAAAGCGATTTTAAATCATAAATTATAATTAATTTTAATTTAAAGTGTGCTATTAAGTATTGTAAAAATTTTAATTTGTAACACACGCAAACTTTTTTAATACGAAGATTGTTAAGAATTTTTTAAAATAAAAAATCTAATTAATAAAAAAAACAAAAAAAGAAGAAAGAAAATAAAAAACCTGTAAATTGTTCATAAAAATGATGGGGTAAATGTAAATTTTAGAAGATGCTAGTGGTTTTGTTCGGATCTACAGTTTGACAAGCACTTCTCTATACATTGATTCTTGAATGTGAAAATAAGTATCTCAGGTTTTCACAACTAAATTGTACATCAAAATGCTAAAATTTGACGGTGATTGAGGAGTAACTTAAAATGCTTTCCTTTAAATCCTCTCCAATCATCCTGAAAAGTTTGAATTCACTCCTTTTAATTCTTGAATGCGAGTTCACAATCACTATCAGTCGAATGAACCCACATCTTCGATACGACTGGTGATTATTACTGTACTACTACCTTCTCTGTTCTGCAGAAAGATGTTTCAGAAGTATTCTAGACGACGGAAAACCCAAAAAGACTCGCTTATAAGGTCCAACTTTGATACATTGTCTAGGATTATCAAACACATTTTTGTGTTTTTATCTGAGTTGCTCCAAAATTCTTTTCTGAAGCTCCTCTGTTGTGAAGGTTTGAGATACTGAAACTCGTGCACTAAAATCAAGTTGTCCTCTAACTCTCTGATCTTTGCAAACAATATTAGAAGAGTCATTTTGCCAGAACCTTCCATACGCCCAACATTGACATAATGGAGCGAGCTAAATTTCCTTTCCAACCAGTCAATTGATATTTCTTTCTGACTCACGAACCCCACAATTTGATCTTCTTCCAACTCAAGTGATAACTCTATTTTCTCCTAAAAAGCCTCGCGAGCACAATTTTGAGCATTTCTTGATTCACTGTAATGCCATGTCATTTAATACCTGTCATGTAACTTACAGAAATGGAAAACCTTCAATGTGTTAAAATAGAAAACTAATACATACAAAAACAAAATACTCTGCACTTTTGAGACAATTTATCGAGCAACTTGTGTGCCTGATAGGACGGACACATTAAAAGTAGAATCACTATCCCTATTTGCTATGAACATGTTAGTGAAGCCAACCACAACGATATTTTAAGTAACCACAGAAAACAATGACCGCTAACAAGATCATTATGTTGAAGTAACAACACCACAATCATATTTTTAAGATGACAAACAATGACTGGTATTTGAGCATTAAAATCTAAGAGGAAAGGAGAACTTTTTACCTGTTTCCTGTCCAGTTGAAAGCACATTTGTGGAAGAAGTCCTTCAATTCATGCAAGTAAAGCAGGAGAAAAAGCTAAATCCGCCTTTTCAAGGACTAAGCAATGCCAATATCCCCATTTTCTGGTTGCAAATTCGATGCAGTATTTATCACCACAAAAAAAGGATTCAGTATATGATTGGACATTCAGAAGAGTTTTTTTACATATAACCCCCTGAGGATAGGAAGATTAAAGATGAACCTTGCTTTATAAATATTTGCAGACAACCCCTCTCTATTCCATCCTAATTCCTATCCATTTTGTTTTCTTTTCATCGAGATTTTTTTAAGAAAACACTATATTCTTTGAATATAAATATGGATAGTGAAAAATTCAAATTAGATATAATAATAATTACATATTTATTATGTTAGTGAATATCTTGAAAAAATTTGTAAAATCAAATCATTCTTGGTTAACAAAAGAGACACTACTTTTTAAATGAGAGATTTGAGATTTAAATTTTGAAAATAATAGAATTGAAAAATATATAATTTAAGTTGGGATGTATACCTAACCCTGTATCAAAATGTAATTTTCACAAAAAAAAGAAAAAAGAACATCGTGAATAAAAACTAATGTTGTTGGTTACTAGCATCAGCCAAAATCGAACTTCCAATAAGCAACGTCCTTCAAAATGGTTGTTTCACCAAAGCCAAAACCCAAACCAAGAGCCGAGATAATTGCTTTATAATCATGAAATCAACATTATAATGGAGCAAACAACCAGACAATAAAATTTATGTACAATCTTCAAAAATACTAAAATTCACATCAAATTAAACCTTTCTCAAGCTTTAGAAACATTATATACAGATAGTTGTATCATTTTATTCCTTACATAGTAAGGCTAGAATGATAAATCCCGATTGATTAAAAAATACAAACATCATATACAGAATAATTTGTACCTGCAATTCAGTTCCACAAAGTTTTACAAAGGCATTCTAAGCTTCTTAAATATCATCAGGTTATTCTTCCTTTATCTTTGATGTGAATTCCTGCAACGCACAAGTTAAACAAAAAAGTCAATAACAAGAGTAGCAAAAGTTATCTTTGTTGTGAACCATCATACTTTTATCCCTTGGAACTTCGTCAGACTCGTCAACATATTTTCTTTTCACTTAAAAACGATTTCTATTTTTTGGTCATTTGAAGACAAAATAAAGATACAGGTAATCTGAATGGCCCGACAGACGATCATTGAGCAACAAATTACATGATTTATACAATATTAACTACCTTGGCACACGATAGACATGGGGATTTGGTTCAATGGGAATGTTAGCATTAAACCAAATTTAGTAAGTTAGTATAGAATCAAGCCGCCATTCTTTGATAATATTTTTAGCAATCAAGATACTAATTATTTGATTAGTAGTCTAATTAGGTTATGAGCTAGAAATATTAATTAAGTTGTTAGAAAAACTCTTCTGTTATGAACTATATAACAGCATATATGCAACAATTTGTAAGTCCTGAGGAAAAATAACAGAACTATCATTTTTTAGTCAATCAATGGAAATATAACGCTGAAATAACTATATGCAACTTGTCAAACTTAGAAACCTCTAATTATACCAGGATCCAAGTATAGTATGTTAGGATCTTACAGCTACTTGCACACTGGAGCATGCAGACAGGAGGAGCTTCTCAACGGGAATAAAATAACTCAGCTTTTGCCGACATCCGACGAAACCTCACCAGCTCCTTTAAGATCCTCATTTCATCAACCACATTTTTTTTGAGTTCAATTTGTACTGTCTCGAGAATAGGTGAATTTGCAAGTACAAATTTTATGAAGCATAGTTCAGATTTGGTGCCTGTAAATTTTGTAACTTTCATACTTTGGAGGCAACCAAATAATAAGTCATTGAAATCCCAAAAGTCCTCTACAGATACTCTGGCTGTATTTTCATCTGATGCAGCCTGCACAATCAAAACTAAATGCTAAGAAGAATCTGATATAAAGTGAAAATTGAAGACATAAAGCTCTAAGGGACAATTGAATCTTAAAATTAACTGCATTCCGTCATGATATCCATAAAGAAATTATTTGCTGTCCACCTTTACTTCCTTTTGAATAAAAGAAATTAAAGATATATAGGATTACTAATTTTTATCTTTTTGTCAAACGGATCCTTGATGATTACCTTCATTTAAATGAATCCTATTAAAGAAACATTTGTTTTACCTCTATATCAAGCCTTTGTAAAGCAGGAGAGCTTCGAAACACGCCAAAACTGCATAGCAACTCTTGCAAATCTTCGAAATTGATATTTACAATTAGATGTTTTAACTGAGTCATAGTGGCGACAGGAACATCACCCACTGCAAAGAACTACAAGGCGAAATGGAATAGAAATTAGAGAATCTATTTTTGCGGTGTATAAAAGGAGTGATGTGATAACATGTTCTTACCTGTAAGGTTCGCTCATGTAACTCAAGCCTGTTGAGGTTAGGTAGACAACCAAGAAATTTAGTTAAATTGAATACTGCTCCATTTGGGATAGCAAGAAATTTACCAACTGTCAGCAACTTTATAGATGCAATTGCCAAAAGAGATGCGTCTTCAAAACACAAATCTTCAAATTCCCCTTCAACTGACAAGTCAACAAGCTTCTGTGCACAAATTTTAAGATGGCGACAGCCAACAATGTTTCTGAGAATCAATTTGCTCAGAAGTGGGCAGCTGGAAATTAAAAGCTCAAGGCTATTCTGACAAAATGAGACACGCTGAAGATTCATTGTGGTGAGATTTCTAAATCCTGTAAACCAATCAGGAGGGATGAATCTGCATCTGTAGAGCTCCAAATAAGTGACATCCAAAAATGAGAAAAAACTAGAAGGTAACTTATACAGCTCGCCGTTCCATTTGTCAAGTGTGAATTCTCTAATACCATTTCTCGATAGGAAGAGAATCCATCTATCTATGTCCATGTTTCTCTCTATGTGGGTAGAGAGCTTGAACTTGTGAATCCGATGACAATGAAGTAAAAGGACTTGATCAACTGCCTTCACCAGCTTATTGTCAAACTCAATCTGTGCTTCGTTTCTAGATAGCAAGAAACAGTTATTGTCAAACACAAGCTGTGAGAGATTACTCCATTCATATCTCCAACTACGTGATAAACAACTAGTTCGCACAGCATCCCTTATTGGTAGAAATGTGAGAATTGCCTCAATAACATTCTTTGGTAAGCTACTAATTCTATCAATACTCAGGCTCATTCTCCAAAACTGAGCAAGATTTTCAGCAGTTGCTGCCAATTTCTTGAATTGTAGAGCAGACTACATGCGGAAAGCTTCCGAAAATATTGAATTAAGGTAGTCACCAACCACAACAATTTCCAGAGCAGGCTGCATGTGGAAAGTTTCCCAAAATATTGAATTAATGTAGTGCAGGAAGATGCATAGAATATTTGGCCAATGGAGCTCTTACACGCAGCTTTTATCAAAAGAAATGCTCATCCAGTGCGAGCCAAAAGTCTTTACAGAAAACACACAGCCCATGTTGGCATAATGCTCAACAAGATAACCACCACAATGTAAAACAATCAAATAGAAGCTAATTTTACTCAATAAATAGGCAATCTGGAAAACCAGAAGGTTATAAAGAGAAGAAAACACAGAGGAAGTCTAAATCTGGACTAATGATCTCATACCATGTACTAATCTTATGAATGAAAAATCTTAAAGTATGTTCCAATAGCTACCTCCATATGAATCCCAAAATAAATGTTCCATCGTGTAGAATGCTCCCAAAAGAAAAGAAAAATCACGAGTCAGATTTACCCATCTCATCTGTGCTATAACAACTTCCAAGCATACCCCCTCCCAAACATCTTCCCAACAAACCTAGTTTTCGATCTAGAAAACCTATCGTATGGACTCAAATCAGCTCAACACCTCTCTCCATATTCCGTGAACCTTCACGATTCCCTTTCTCAGTTATTTGCTGAGTAATTGTTTCAATTCGCAACGTCCTAATCACAATAACATCATACAAGGATACAAAACAGAAGAAAATAAGAATATAGGTTCTGAAAACTTAAAATTCACCATCAAATTCACAAACATATGCATAACACACATGCAACAAAAAAATGCACCGATGAATCTTTAACATTGAATTCAGGAAAAAAAAAAATCCTTTTCTCAGATAATTTATGAAAGGTTTGTATCAAGAAAATTCAAGAGAAAGATTCTTATGCACTTGCCTTCTCTGCGGATCCCAGCTTTGAAACTCCACTTCTAAAGCTTGAGGCGAAGGGCAGAGACTGGACCATCCTTCGGCCTTCGGTCAAGCAGAGAGGCGTAAATTGGGTTTGCAAATAGCCCCCTATACTTTACGATATTTTCATACAAGGGGAATAAAGGAATACAAAAAAGCGAGTTTTTATGCGTAAACGTACAAATATGCCCGAAAAATATCAGTTTTCTGCTTTTTTTTTTTCAGAAAATTATAACTTGTAAAGGCACATGAGAAATATTATGATTTTGCAAGGACATATAGAAAATTTTTTTCTTAGAAAAACAAATAGCACATGACAGTCACATAAAACTCTTTATTTTTGGAAAATATAAATGAAATAAGAAAATTATGGAACTGAAAAATCTGACATGTTTTTGTCATCCAATCATATTATCTAGATCTAGTGCATCAGTGTTCAATTATTGCGGAATCTATCTGAACGAAAGGAGTACAGATTTGGTTGGGAGAAGCCATGTCCCAGATTCACCATCCGATGATGTCCAAATGCAAGCCGACATGATTTGGAATCGGAGGAGAGCCAGGATCTGTGTGGTCTACCAGTGATGCTGCCAATTCCTTGGTCCATAATCCAATCACTCTAGAACACTCCTGCAAGTATCACACTCTGTATTTTCAGATATTTTTTTTCCAATTTTCTGAAACCTCCTTTTGACTTGTTAAATTCCCACTTAATCCATATCCCTGTATTTTAGTTTGTCTTTGTACTTATTATATTTGTCCATGTATATGTAGCAATATGGTCTTTATATATATAAGTAAAATTAGATAATTATAATTAAAATCAAATAGTTATAATCAAAATCAAATATCTATGGACAATCATAATCACAAATTATGATCGCAATTATTTAGTTCTAATTATATATATTTGAATTTAATTATAACTTATTTTAATATAAAGATTGTATTATTATGGTGCATTTAGTTCGGGATCAGGATTAGAATTCTCCTATCCTGACTACCCTACCATTTAAATATCAAAAAGATAATTAGACTATCTTTACGTTATTTTAAAAAGTAAATTACTATACTACCCTTATATACTAATATTTAAATACTAAAAATTTGATCATCTTTTTGTACTTTAATTTTGATCTGAAACTTAAATTTGATTTTGATTCCAAATCAAACTGTATTTTATAAATAACTTATATTTAAACAGACAAATTGAAATACATGAAAAGACACTATTTCTAACTCATTTCACGTTGAAGTTACTGATTCATATTCATATTCATCGTACTCACTTGTCCGTGAATTGATCTTAATTGCAAAGATTGATACACTAAAAATTTGAATAAATACAAACACATATGTCAGAAATTACTAGTAAGAATTACAAGGGCAAACAACACCCCAACTAGTAACAAAATTCTCTTCCAAACAAGCATGGCAGCACCCAAAATTTTGCCCCCTGTACTCAAAACTACATATCCACATTTTCCTCAATTCGAAAAATCCGATAGCGCGGTGAACGAGCAATTCGACGACCCATGCAGCACCACGCTCCGGCAAGGCAAAGCTGCCGCCGCTGACTCCTTGGTCTCATCTGTCATCGGCCGCTTAATCTCCTTGAGCAATGGAACTATGTCTTTCATCGTAGGCCGGTCTCCGGCCCGGATATTAACACATAGAACAGCAATGGCCAGCACCTGGACCATCTCCTGTATCTGCCACTCTGGCCGTCCTTGAAGCCGCGAATCTAGAAGCTCCGCTGCCTCCCGCTTGGTCTGCAACTGCTCCTTCACCCACTGCACCAAGTGCGCACCATCGGGTAGCGACGGATCAAGCGGGTGCCTTCCCGTTAAGATCTCGAGAAGAACGACTCCAAAACTGTACACATCGCTCTTCTCCGTAATCCGCTGTGTTGATGCGTGCTCTAAATACAGCAAAAATTGTAAGAATTTAGCTGTCTCAGTGCAAGAATAAATTTTTCAAAAAAACGCACCTGGAGCAATGTATCCGTAGGAACCAACAACATGAACTGAGGACACTTCCAACTTGGAAACCGCAGTTAGAGTCCTTGCAAGGCCAAAGTCCGCCAAATATGGTTCGAATTTAGGCCCCAGAAGCACGTTCATGGCCTTGACGTCACCGTGAAGGATTGCCGGAACGCAGTCGTGGTGCAAGTAAGAGACGGCGTGGGCAAGGCCAAGCCCAATCTCGTACCGGGTTTCCCAGTCGGCAGCGCACTTCCCACTCCGATGGAGGAATGTGCTAAGGCTTCCGTTAGGGAGGTAGTTGTAGAACAGGAGCCGGACGCTCTGGTTTGCGCCCCAGCCGAGAAGCCGGACGATGTTGCGGTGCCGGATTGAGCCCAGCGCTGCAATCTCGTTGCGGAAGGCGCCCATATCATCTGCGGATGACCACATCTTCTTCACGGCAAGCATGTCGCCGTTGGGAATCCCAACTTTGTAGACAACGCCAGAGCTACCGGTGCCGATGACATTAGCGGAGGTCAGGCTTTTGACCACCTCATCGATGGAGAAGTCAAGCTTCTGGAAGAGTGTTACCTCCCATGCATCGTCACCGTCAGCTTGCCGGTCTTCGCCAGCCCGGGCACGGACGAGCATGTAAACTGCCGTGAGCAGAAGCACAGAGCTGACACTGACAAGAATGGACATCGCCAGCTTCATCGCTGACATGGTGGTTCGACTCTGCTGTTCTTCTCCAGCAGTGGCGCCATTGCCACCGGAGATGAACAAGCCGTGGTTTCCGGTGAGATCACTCATCGGAAGCTTCCGGAAGAATGGAGTATCTGGCAGCTCGCCGGAGAATGCATTGAAGGAAATGTTCAATGAGACGAGGTTTTGCATTCCAGCGAACGCATCAAGATTCCCAGAGAGCTGGTTGTGTGATATGTCTAGGCACCCGAGCTTTCCTAAGCCAGAGAACTCACCAGGGACCTCGCCTGAGAGCTGGTTGCAGCTTAGGTTGAGCGAAATCTCCAGCGCTGGCAGCTGACCAATCTCCGGCGGGATCACGCCGGAGAAGGCATTATCTCCCAAGTCCAGTAACTGCAACTTGCTGCAAGAACCAAGCTGTATTGGAATCACACCAGAGAACCTATTCCTTCCTAGAATGAGCTTTGTCAATTCGGGCAATGACCCAATGCCAGCCGGTATCTCGCCGGCGAGCCTATTGTCGGACACATCGATGAGCTGCAGGCTCTTCGGGAAGAATTCCGGCAATGAGCCAGAGAGCGCATTCGAATGAAGGTCAAGAAACTGGAGTTTCTCGCACCCAGATATCGTCGGTGGTATCTGGCCAATAAGCCGGTTGTTGCTCATGTCAAGAAAGTTGAGCTTCTTAAGCTTCCCAATCTCCGCCGGAATAGCCCCCGAGACCCGGTTGCCATTCAAACGGAGGCGGAAAAGACCAGTACAGTTACCTATATCCGGAGGGACGAAGCCGGATAATTCATTTGACAGGAGCAGCAACTTGGTGAGGTTCTGTAACCCAAAGAGCTGCGTAGGGACAGGACCAGTTAAGTTGTTGTATGAAAGATCAAGAGACTGAAGCCCCCGGCATTTGGCGAGATCGCCGGGGATTTCGCCTGTCAGCCTATTCTGCCAGGCATAGAACAATGTCAGATTCTCCAGCCTCCCAAAATCTATCTGGATCTCGCCGGAGAGTGCGTTGTTATCAACTTCGATGTCAGTAAGCGCCGTGCAGTTGGAAATCTCAGGGGGAATTGAGCCGGAGAGCTGATTAGTACTCAGCTGAAGCTGTTGGAGGTTTGACAGATTGCCAATGCTTCTCGGTATGCTTCCTGTCAGGAGATTCATCGAAAGATCAATGAGCACAAGATCTCTACAGTTCCCGAGCTCCCCGGGTATCGATCCGACCAAACTGTTCTGCCACAGAAGCAGAGTCTGAAGCTTCTTGAGCTGCCCGAGCTCCAACGGTATCGAACCGGTAAGGGAATTCTGATAAAGATACAAGCTTGTGAGCTCAGCGCAGTTCCCAATCTCCTTTGGGATTGGACCGGAGAGGAATGCAGTGTAGATGGCGATCGTCTGGATCCTCTTCAGTAGCCCAATTGTCGACGGAAGGCTGCCGGAGATACCGGTCTCTGCAAGACCCAACATAATCAAACTGCTGCAGTTTCCAATCTCTTTAGGCAATGGCCCCTTGAGGTTCTGGTTCCCTCCGGCCCGGAGAACTTCAAGCTTCTGCAATGCACCAATGTTCGCCGGAATCTCGCCGCTGAGGTTGTTATCGTATAGTGTCAAGTAAATGAGACTGGAGAGATTTCCAATACCAAAAGGTATGGCTCCTTGCAGCAAATTGGTGCTGAGAGCAAGGGACTTCAGCTTGGTGAGCCTGCAGAGTTCTCCAGGGATCTCGCCGAAGATTTGGTTGTTGCTGAGGTCGACGAAACGGAGCTCGCTGTAGTCCCCGAAGGCCTTCGGAATCGAGCCGGTGATGTTGGTGGAGGATAGCACCAGTAATTGCAGCGACCTGAGGGGCTGGAAGCTTGAAGGCAGGGGGCCATTGAGATCCACTGACTTCAAGCTCAGGCTGATGACTTGGCTGTTGGAGTTGCAGGTGACACCAAACCATTTGCATGGATTGGCATCTAAGCTTCTCCATGAGCCAAGTGCATCAATAGAGCTGTTCAAAGTTTGCTTCCAGGAGAGCAGAGCTTGGCCCTGCTCATCAATGGAGAGGCAGCCAAAGAAGAAGGATGAGACTGTTACTGTAAGTATGAGAGGAAAGAATGAGGAGGTTAGGGATGAAGCCATTGGAGATGGAGGGAAGAGAAGGGAGGAGGAGAAGCGGTCACTGATCAGTATTGGGATTGTAGAGGGGGGAAAACCAATGTTTTGTGTAAAGGGAAAAAGCAAGAGATCTGAATCCAAATTCCAAAGAGCAGGTTATCCGTTTTGGTTTTCAACATTTGGGGTGTTGTACTGGTTAGGGCATGGCTGACGTTTGGCCCTTGATTATTAGTCTTCGGAATTTGGGCTTGAGTTATTCTATTTATTGACGAAGAGGTTAGTAGTTTAGAGTGTGTTTGGTTGGAAATGAGAATCAAAATTATTCTATTCTAATTAATTTATTATTTAAACACAAAAAAAATAGTTAAATTATTTTTATATTAATTTAAAAAATAAATTATCATATTATTTTTATATTTATTTATTTAAATTTTAATAAATAATATACTTAAGAATATAAATATTAAAAAATTTAAATTATTCACTATTCAAACTAACATCCAAATATTAAAATTTGATCAAATTATCTTTTTATTTTTTAATTTTGATCTTAAACTTGAGCTTAATCTTAATCTCGAATCAAATAATGTCTTATACATCACTAGAGAAAGTAAGAGAAAGATATGAAATTACAATTTTTACAAGATATATGCACAATTTCAAAGAGTACAAGAGTGCTGGCAAAAATGATAATTACCTAGATGATTTGTTTAGATTTTCGATAAAAAGTATACCATTTAAGAAGTTATTGTTTAATAAATAGATAATAATTTGATCATTAATTTTTTAATCGCTGCTTTTCTTTTAAATGACTCCTAAAATACATAAATGAATTTCTTACTATTAAATATGTAATTTTAACTATTATTTTATAATTTTCGATAAAATCCATCAGTAATTTTAGATAATTTTCCTAGAGGATTGCTGCCTTTGCTAAAACAGTTTGACTATCTTTAACATACTTTGCAAAAAAAAAAAAAAAATTATGTTTGCCAGTTGTATTTCGCAAGTTTACTTTCATAGCTTGGAAACCTAAAGATACTGCAATTGAGTTCTTTAAATAGTAAAAAAGGGCTTTGTTACTTTGTACATAAAGCGAGGAATGTGTTTGTGTTTTCCTGCCAGAACATGAATGACATTAATGAAAATAATTATTATATAGAGAAAAAAAAAGGAGATTAGTGAGAGGACAAGTGTGGAATCTCTCGGGCTGCACATGGTGGTGAAGGAAGAGGAAGGTTGGTTTTATCCTACAAAATTAGCACCTCCGCCCATGTGTGCAAAGGCTGGAAAGTAATGGAGATTAAAAATAACAGAGAATGAACATGGCTTTGAGTGGAAGGGACAACAAGGATAACATGGAGCTTGATACTTAGTTTAATCCCATATGATCAACATTGTCAAAATCATATGGATCTGCTGAAAAAACAAATTACAGAACAGAAATGAAGCATCCAGTCACTTTAAAATAAATCAGTTGGTTAGGCAGCCTTAAAAGAAGTGATAAAGCTTTGAGGCTGCATGGAAAAGATTAAAGTTGTTGATGAAATTCTTTGGCATAGTCACCTATTTGATTTTCACATTTTTTGCAAAGAATTTCAGAAAATTTTCAAGTAGAACAAAATGGTTACAATCAAGAACTGTAAAGCATCAGAGATTCCATACAAAGGGAGAAAAAATAATTTTACTGCAGCTTTTCAGTAGAGGAATTTAGCTTTGGAGCAGAGCAACGTAAAAAGCTACAAATATAACTACATTATTACTTCATATTGAACTAGCATGCCTTGAGTAAAATCTCCAGATTAATACATAAGAACAAAAAAAAGTTCATGCCAATAAAGCCAAATACTATCAATGTGTATGATATGGATTGAAGAGAACAATCATTATATGTAATCAACATCAAGAAAATGACCATGGCTTGCATGTTGAATGATTCCTCGACGCGTAGTGGCGGAAGGAAAACCTTTATCTTGCACATCTCTACCAAATACAACAGTTGTGGGACCATAGTAGATCCAAAGATCTAAGGCAAAGAGAGTTAGTTCACACGGTGATGCACAATTAGGGAGACAGAATTAGGTGGAACACATGGGATATTGTGGAATTAGGATTAGTGTAATAGGGATGGAAACATCGTGGGAATAAAAAGCATCCGACAGAGAAAAAAGATAACATGAAGCACATGAAGGGGAAGAAGTGAAATGCCTAGTGGCTTAATAATTGCTGCATTTATAAACATATTTTTGTACCTTACTCAAGGTCTAATGCATGTTCTTCCACGTATAATACCACTAGTTCTCCAAGTCATCCAACAACAGATTATGTTTTTTTATCAGTACTTGTTTGCTAAGTACCATGCATGTACAGCTTTTACAGTAGCAGTTATAGCAGTTGATAACTGTAATGGACAGCCGTAAAGCACAATAAAAGATATGGGGCAAAACTCTGAAGCTTTTCTGTTAATCTTAAAGTAGGAAGAAGAGTTGGAATAAAATTACTGCAATCATTATGCTAATAACTCACTGCAGTCTCTTCTTTTAATTCCTTAGGAATGGGACATTCTTCTGTAAATTTTGTATTTTGCTAACCGTGGTACTGGTGAAGAATGCTTTGCTGCAGAAATGTCTCAATTAGATTACTTCCAAAACAAGCTTTTATGAAATCGAAGCAAACTAGGTAGGTGACAATATTTAATGGTGAATAAATTGCATGAAAGAGTTGAATGACTCCACAGACATATACTTCTACAAAACAAGGTTCTTGATTCATTTGAGCAATCATGAATGGATGCAAAAGTTCTTGCTTCATGCAAAGACAACAAAAATGCAGCATGCTTTATTGGACAAAAAAACAAATCATCGAACACAACTTTGCATTTGATTCCAATTAACTAGAATCAAAACGGTATATTAATAAGAGATTATTAGCAGGCACTCATGATATCCTCAATATCAAGATTGAAATTGGACACACAAATTATTGTACTAGTTGGGTTACAAATGCATTTTCCAAATCCAAAAAATCATTACTCCAACCCATCCCAACATAGTAGATAGAGAGGATAACTGCCATAATCCTTGATAATTATTAGGTTTTAGTAGTTGGAGCATGTTGTTAATCATTTTACTCATGGAAACACTAACAACTAAAAAACAATGGCAAGATCTCAAACTTGTTCAACGAAATGATCAATCCAGAAAAAAAAATCATGTAGTACCACTCAATCATACCAAAATATCAAGATACTATCATACTGATTGATAAAGCAGTACAACTTTCAAATTCATGTACCACCACTCAATCAACTGTTAAGTTACTGAAAAAAAAATGTGATAACATTTGATAAACGAGTTCAAGTTCCAAATTCCTCTAATTGGATACATCTTGTTGCTTCCTTTTTCATTTCTTTAGGATCATGCTGACTCAAAATTTGGACTACGCTAGGGACTCTTCTCATCTTTGTTCATGTTTAGTGACCTTAGTGGCAATAAACTACAATAAATTTGCCGGCCTAATGACAATTGAAGTCTATTCATTGTCCCCTAAGCACCAAGCCAAGAGTAGGTGAAATCCTCAGCTTCCCTAAATTCAGGATTATGTCTTAACAACACAAGCAACAATAATACAATTTTTGATGTTATTAATTTCCTAGTAAAGGAAGATGAGTGGGAGAGTGGGGTGCTAAGTCTCAATCACTCCTTGCTCTTATGATTTTTATGCAAAGATAGCTTTCAACGATCAACATATGATGGACCCCTGATTCATAAACTAATATGCTCTGCAAGTTTGGCAGCTAGTGGTCAGGGGCCAGACCTGCCTGCAGGACCTACCAAATAACAAAGATAAAAAGAAGCAGCAGAAATTTCATATATATCAGAAAGGATTACGATGCTGTAATGATATGTGGATTTTATCGTATAAGTGTTGAATCTCCAAGTATCTTGAAGTATACAGGGATGTATCCACACATTTTAAAATCATAGGCTTTATTTTAAAGTGACTACATATCTATACTACGATAGGTTACATATTTTATGTGAGCATAACAAAATACTTCATGCTATGTGCTTGAAAAGTGAGTATCTGTTAGCAGTTGTCACAAAGTATTAAAACAATACCACATAAAATGAGGTGACCTGGCTAGCCCTAGACCAAATAGTTACTCTACTGAAAAGAAGTCCCTCTTTAGTTCGTTTGTGGGTAACATACAAACAGAAATATCTTCAACAAGTAAATATATGATTGATTGAGTCTTTGAATGGAAACAAAATCAAACAATTCATTCTTGCCAGGCCAGACCAAAAAAGATGTCAGTTTATAGTTTAAAGATTAACCAAGTTCTCTCAATTAAGCTGTATCTGGTCCAAACATTGCCTTTTTAGTTTGAAAAACTCAAAATCTTGATATAAGCAAGAGAAATTTCCACATCACTCTCCATTACAGAGTACATAGCATCTCAATCAGAAATAATTGACATAACCTAGCAAGCACATTGTTCTCCTCAGACATTATTTAATTGCTAAGAGAAGTGAAAGGTAATCCTAAAGATGTGTATCTATTGTCTTAATAAATAAGCAAGAGAGAGATCAATGACAATGAATGACACCAATTTTCTATTTAAACAAGTGAATTTTAAGGCAAATCTATAATTTAAAATGTAGAAATAAATATCCAAATTCCAGATTGCAATGATTAAACCAGTCTCCGCACTTGAATCTTAATTCTCATGAGAATGACTGGACCCAGCCCAGTGAACAAATCAGGTTAACTCTGATTGTGATTGCCACAGTAATAGAAATCAATGCTTTGTCAGAGTAACAATAGAAGCCTCAACTAGGACATGTCACTAGCTGCATTGTTGTTTAGGGTTTTAGCACAAGCTTCAGAGTAAATATTCCAAACCTTCACAGGTTTACATGAAGCGCAAATATCCAGATTTTGAATGCACACAGTATCAGCAAAGACTAGTTTCTTGTACTACTATTCTCATTACTTGTATTAAAGGAGATTCATAGACCACCAGGTCATTCTTTTCTGGAGCATTACTGATTGAATGATACTTCTTTGTCTATGGACAAGAACTGAGGTCCATATGAAAATTACAAAATGATACAACCACAGTTGGAGAACCAACATCAGGACCATTATTGTGTTACAAGTGTTTCTATACCAACAAATGAAGAGCACTATATTAGCATCTGAATAAAAATTTACAAATGCGTTTTGGCTATAGGTAATGGCATCACCTGCCAAAGCATTTCAATATGGAAGACATAATAGTTGAAGACAGAAACTTCATTCCTGCAGAACCCCCAGGAAAGTATGATATAGAATAATATGATAGAGTGATGACCTGCAAAGAATTGAATCTTTTTAGTTTCCATATTAATTTTGATTCTTGAATATGTAGCAAGTATGCAAGCCTTAAACAGAAATGCTTGTGGACAAAAAATAAAGCTCATAAAAAATGGCATAACTGAAACTTGCTAAAGAGCACAGTAATGGAGTGATGATGGCCTAATGCACTACCATGTGCAGTAGGGAAGATTACTAAGACCAGGGCAAAGTGCTACAGTCAAAACATGTGTTTGCATTGATATGACAGTAAATCTAACTTGAGATAAACACCATGGATTTTAAAGGCAAAAGACAATGACACACTGTCCATTACCAAATAATGCACCATATGGAACTTATGCCCTGATATAGATATAAATAGAAGAAGAGATAATTGATGACTACAACAAGTAAATTCATTACCTGAAGTACAGAAAAGAGAACAGAAAGAATGTAGTTGTGGAGCACAAGGGAAACATAAATGGTACCAGTCATGCTGCCAAAAAATGCCAATGTGAATGGGATCCTCTGCAATAAAATAACAAAAATAAATTAGTTTAATAATTACTCAAATAATATATTCACCTAAGTTCTAGGATTATTCCTACACACAAAAACTATCAAATGTTGATTACCCAGTACACTAAATGAAAAATGCAAACAAAAACAAAGGTAAGAAGAGGGCATAAGACAAGTGCACACATAAAGAAAGAAAATAGTACTGAATTATGTGCATTCAGAACAAAGAGTTAGAGAATATAATCTAAACGAATTATATAACTCCATTCTAGAAAAAAGAAGGAACAAACTCAAGGGACAAAACTAAAAACCACTGGAATAAAAAGCAATTATATCACTACTTGGTAAGTACAATAGCATAAGGTAAATGTAAATCTAAAAATCCACCAGATTAAGTGTCTTTCAATCCATGATGATGTAGGATTGCAACCCCAATTTAAATGCAGAAAGAAAGTATGTGCAGCATACTCCTGAGTCCAGACAATAAAGAAGAAATATAAGGTTGAAGTCTGAAATATGCATTCCTCCATAGAAAAATAGAGCATGCGTATAAAGATTTGAATAATCTATTGTGGACTACAAATCATATTACCAATGATGTCAAATACAGAGGGTATGGGTATTTGCTCTCTCAGATTCTTAAGCATATTTGCATGGAAGCTAGCAATTCTGCAGATAAACTCCAAGCAGGGAAGACCTTTTCCAATGCAACAGGTTCAAATGAGCCTTTGAACCTCTTTATTTTTTTTTTGTAACTTGAGTTTGTAAAATACTTCTGTGACATTGTTTAGAATAATAAAAGCTCATTCTCCTATATCTGCCGGTTATTTTTCCCAAAATCCAACACAACCCTTTTCTTTTACATTTCGTTTTTTTCTTATGGCTACAATTCTTTATCACAAATCAAAACTTCTATGAAGGAATTTCTACTTCTTGTATCATTTCTTAAACATATACAGGTACACAAACGTCAGAAGCACCTTGGCTCGTAGCTCAAGTTATAATATTGATTCGATTTGCATGCAAATTACAATATTGTTGGATGAAAGAACTACGGAGGAAACAAATAGCAAACCAAATATAGCAAGACAAGCAAAAATCACCTCCTTCGAAGCCATATGCTCAAGCTGATTCTTCGGTCCCCTGAGAGCGAAGAACGAGCCAACAATCAAACCACACCCAATAGTGAAGCAAATTGCAAACTTCTGTGGCATCAGCACCATCACAGGAAGAAACATCACAAACGCAATGAAGATGAAGAAAACACCACTGCCCAACAGCATCCCAAAGTAAACCAGAGCCTTCCCCGACGGAACACTGCTCGTGGCGCTCTGAAGGCTGCCTGGAATCTCTCGCACGCCCTTGGAAACCCTGCCGAGAGATCCAAAACTCGGTTTCAGCCAAGAATATTGGAAATTGGTACCGATTAGAGCTTGTGGAGGGGGAGTTCTTACACGTTGAAGGTGGAGGAGACCTTGTCATTGGCGGAGCGGACGGCAGCCTCGAGATCGAAGCCGAAGGCCGAGCTGGAGCCGTCGGAGGGGGCTTGCGAGGTGGCATAGGAGTTCCAGTCGGCAAGGAGGGAGGTCGCCGGCTGGGCCTCCCCGCCGCCGCTGGTGACCCAGGACTGCGCCGTCTTCTGCATCGCCGGTGAGGATCGGATGTAGAGAGATCCTGCCGTCGTTCTTCCGACTAAAAGAATAATTGCAAGAAAGCACCTGTTTGATGGAAATTTTTCAGAAAACTACCTCTCTTTTGAATATTTGATGTGAACACCTTTATTTTTCTGCAAAAAACCACCAATGGCCCGTTTGGATACCTTAACATTTTTATCAAATCACAAGATTTTTTATATTTTATAGAAAAATTAAAAAGAGATTCAATCCGTTTTCATTTTTCTATCAAATAGAGTTTGTATATAAATATTTGTGATGACTTGAACCGTTAAATATGTAAATATATATAGCAGGAATAATCACAAAAATTAGAAATAAATTTCATTTAATGCATCAGACTTTCTCATCACACACGTACGTGCATATATTTACATCTAGGTAGCCACAAATATGTGAACAAAGCAAGTGTAAAGCAACATAGAACTTGCAATACTCAATTTTTTTAAACTTTTATATCTCTGTCCTCCTGCACAATCATCATCAACTTTCCAACTTGCAGTACTCAATTTTTTTTTAAACTTTTATATCTCTATGCTCCTGCACAATCATCAACTTTCCTCTATTGTTTTTTTTTTTGGGCAACTGGTATTTACATTTATAGCCTTGCTATGCAAGGAACAAAATGATACAAAAGTTTTGCATCATTCCAAAATATCAAAAAGAGCTGAAAATCCATCTCCCACCATTACAAAAAGTCCCAGTTTGCAAATCAAAAACAGAAAAACAAAAACAGTGCAGCCTGATCAGCTTAATTGTGACTTTCAGCATTGGATCTGCTTCGTTTTGGTGCTGGTTCGACTGTAAAAAAGGTGCAGACCACATTAATTATTAGTCTGTTAAAAAACTAGTTTACTTTCCCCGTTTAAGCTTTTGTTTTTCAGAGAAAGCAAAGAACCCAGTTTTCAACATGGACTGAAAGATGTCATAAACTGCTGCAATTGATCTACATTTCTTCTGAAAATTCTGCAATTCCTTTCAGTCCATATATACCATAGGAATGCCAAAGTGATCAGATCAGTTTTTAATGTGTTTTTTTGTCTGTCCACAAATCATGTATAGAGCTGGGAGGGTAATCTATTTGCAATTTGGGCAGAATTAGCATCTATAAAGCTTTGGAGAATTCACAGCTGCAGAATAGGTGAGTTATAGTCTCAGGCTCATCACAACAGAGTGTACATGGGTGTTTTTCACTTTTCCATTCTTTTTTTCCTAAGTTGTCAACTGTTAAAATTTTATTGTGGAAAACTAACCAAGCAAAAGTTTTGATTTTTAAAGGACAAGGCAGCTCCCATAAACTGCTGGGGAATACAGTACTCACTCCTCTATCAGTCAGAAGTTTATATGCTGATTTCACAGGGAAGGATTTATCCTATCTCCATATAATCCCATCTGATTCTGCCCTCGGTACTGGTTCACACAGGTTTCTGATTTCAGCTTCGAAATTGCTCAGGTATGCAGGAGTTCTACTCAGAATTGGTCCCTGGGCTTCTACATCTATCAGTTTAAGGTTTCTGTTTTGGGCAAACCTGTATGCTTCAGGGAATTTCAGATCCAGACTGATTCCATTGATCCATCTGTCCCTCCAAAAGCTGATCAGCTGCCCACTGCCTGCTATATAGTCAATACTCACCATAAAGTTATGTTTTACCTTCAAGACTCCTCTCCAGAATCCAGAACAGGATACAGGATTTTCCTGGTGTTGCAGTACTGGCAGGTTTCCTTTATAGTAATTGGCTAACACCATGTTTTTCCATGGACTGTCTTGATCCGAGAATAACTTACACCACCACTTTAGCAATAGAGCTTGGTGAAGACTCCAGCATCTTGTATTCCCAACCCCCATTATATTTTCCTGTACATACCAACTTTCCTCCTTTGTTGCCATTCATTCCTTCCAAGATCAATGACATCCAACAGCATAAATCTAACTTGAGCTGATAGCATTAACATCCAGTCAAAATACACATCCATATGTTCCTTGGCCTTGGATGATCTATCATGTCGCCGATCCTGCTCATCAACTCACACAAAGCTTCTATAACCTGATCAGGATTTTGACACTGTGGTAACAGCTGTGCAATGCAGTCATGCATGACCCTCTCGGTCAACCTTTTGTTTTTGAACAATTGCACAATGAACCTAATGTTTTGTATCATATGCCTGCTTGCTGTTTTCAAAGCTTTGATGCATTCCTCTTCGGCTTTGTTGGATACGGTGTCCTCTCTTTCCGCTCTTCCAAATTCCTCATGGGAATTTGTTTACCAACAGCCTTCGAAAAGTGATATTTCATTGTCCTTGTAAAAGTCTGGCAACGCCAGATGAAAGCAGGAGTTTGCATACACCTTACAGTAAAGAGTATTATAGTTGTCGATTTTTACTTGTCTGATGAGTAGAAGGATCTTGTCCATATTCTGAGGTACTAACTTTTTAAGAATTGATCTTAGTTTTCTTTTGCTTCACATCCTCCTTGCCATACACTTCACCCACGTCATATCTTCTTCTAGCTTTGTGCATCACATAGCAAGGTGTCCAAGAAGGCGCAAATCATTTTTGTACGCCAACAACATTATCCTTATCTTGCCAGTCTTGGGCTTCCTGAATCTCTTTTGGCCACTCAAAGCTCCTACTTGGGTGCCAATTATTCTTCCATGAGCATGAATCTGACTTGAACCGATAGCTTATGCTCCATCGACAACTTCATTTTGTCAAATTATCCATCCAAATGTTTTTTGGCCCTAGGCGTGGGATAATCTAGCACCTCACCAACTGTTTTCAACAATATGCAGAGAGCTTCTATACCTGCCTCATCACCATCCTGATCCAAGAACCTTGAAATGAAATAATGCATGACTCTGTCCAGCAACACCTTCTTCTTGCACAATTCCGCGTAAACCGAATGTTTCCAAGCCAAAGCAGACGTCCCATGATCACTTTGTCCCCCATAGGCCCTCTTTCAAATATCTCTTCAAAATTGTTCAACAGCAACCTTTTGAAGGTAGTCTTTTCATGATCAATGCTGAAATTGGGCAAATCATACAAATGGTAGCACAGAAAGGCATACAAATCACAATAACTTGGTTCTGCTGAAGCTTTTGCAACAATCTGTGAGGCAAACCAACTAAGAGTGACTGCATCATTGATATTAACATGTAATACCTGTTGGCAAAGTTCCATACGATTTTGATATATAAGCTTGTTGAGTATCCCTCTCAATCGCCTTCTCTTTGGTTCTTCCTCTCCAACACTTTACCTAATTCACTGCCATGACTACAACTCTCTGTTCCTGAAATTAAGAAAAAAATAAGAATTTTAAAAAAAGAACTCCACAAAATCATTTTTCTTTGAACTGAAGAAGTATCCATGAGCAAAATAGGAAGAATTAAGTGCCAAAATTGAGCCAAAATCATGAATTTTCACTATAACCTGTTTGAGAAAGATAGCACATCAACCAAAAAGAGTAGAACCGAGGAAAAAGAAATAAAAGGGGCACCTTTTTTGGTTTCATGGAACATTAATTGACGGATATAAGCCCTAAAACTAGTTTGAAGGATCAGCAATCGAATGATATTAGGGCTTCTGCACAGAAAATAGAGGAAAAAATTAAAGTTAAATCGCCGGGATTGCGATAGAAATGATAATAAGAAATAAGAATCAAGGACACAAAGCTGCTTTATTTTTCTACCCAAACAAAAAAGCTGCTTTATTTCCGAGGTTTTTTCGATTATACCCCTGCAAAGTTGCTTATTTTACATGTATACACCTTAACAAAAGTAAAATGGTTTGTGAGCCGCAACAGCTCCAATCAAAATTCGCCACGTTGATCACGTCTCGAGTCAGACTTCGACTCCGATTCGACAGATCGACGGTGGATGCGCATCCCAAACCCGTGGGCACGCGTTATCTATATATTCATCTTTTTTAATTTTTTCTCATATATTATAATTATCTGGCCGTGTCGTTGCCGAAGCGGGAATCACAGGATCTATTTCCGGCCAAATTCCGGGAAAAGTCTTTCGATTTTCCGATTTATCCTTCCAAATCGTGGATCGAACGCGGCCGATCGGATCCGTCTTCTGCTTGATTTTGATTCGGGGCTCCATCCTCTTCCCGAATCGATCTGGTGTTTTAGGGTTAGGGCTCGGATTCGGAGCTCTGGGTTGTTGTGTTGTCTACGCGGAGAATATCGAGATCTAGCGAGGATGTTCAGCAGGATCTTCGGGAAGCCCAAGGAGCAGGCCAATGCCCTCGCCACTCTCGACAAGCTCAACGAGGTATTCCCAATCCAAAAGTTTGATTCTTTTTGTTTTGTTCGATTTGTAATTCTATGTTTACATCGATGGATTATGTGGGAAAGTTTCGATTTTGGCGAAATTTTTTTATCTAGAGGGAAGTAAGTGAAAGAGTTTGATTACAGGTAGATTTTTCAGATTGCTATGATTTTCCGCTTGGTTTGGTCGAAGTTGTGCTAAAATAGATGCTTGAACCTGTATCTGAGCGCTAGGTCAGGCAAGGGCATGGTGGCTTTTTTTTTTCCCCCTAATTTGTGATGTTAGCATGTAATAGCCCAATTGTGTATCATTTTGCACTTGGCTTTGGCTGCGCGGAGACTATCATGGTGTAAAAATTAATATGCTTTAGCCTGACTTGAAGTTGGAGTTTTGATCTGCTTTTTATTGTGCGTTATGTTGGTTGCTGTATTATGTGGATCCAATGACTAGCTTGCTCTTGGGTCATGACTTGGTTTTTGGATTTTTACATGATGTGGGTTTTCAGTTGGGCCATTTGCTTTTGAGTTTGATTTAGGATAGATTCTACCAAATATGGTTGGACTTGCTTTCAATGTTGATTGTTTGGAATGTCTGAATTCAGATGTTATTGATTTTTGTTTGTAGTTATTGGTCTGAATTTTGAAAATTTTATCTCGAGTAATAAAGAATTCTTTGGAGGAAGAATGATTCTTAATCGTTGATAGTTCCCTTTAAAGATTTCTCTGTCCATTAGATATTTGTTTAGAGTGATGCAACCAGATCTCTAGGGTATGAATGTTGCTGGTTTTCAGGGAAGGCAAAATTCTTTTGTGGGTTATTAAGCTGCTATAAATTTACATATATAAAACTTGGTATGTTCAAAACAAAATTTCCTAATTTATCATCATTTTTTTTTTGCATCATATGTGATGAAGGACAAATATATCCTTTTTATAGTAAAATTAAAAATTCAGTCCAAGTTGAATTCCAACTCTAATTAGTATTCGTCAGAATTCATACAATTACAGTCCAAAGACTATATCTCCTAAGATATTCATCCAAATCCAATAAATAACCATCCGTTGAAAATATGATATCAATTCCTATAATTTTTTTATTTACTATCTTGGATAATTCAGATGAGATATTGGTCAAAATTAGGATTTATTTATCAATCCGAATCAACAACAGCTCTAGCCCAATAAAGAATAGTATTTAGATTTTGTATTTAACATATATTAAGTAGAATTCTTAGTGGAATTTAAGTTTTATTTTTAAGTTACACCAAGTAGCACTCTAAGTTTGTTAGAGGGTTACATATACAGTCTAAGATTGTAATAAAGAGAAAGCTATTATCTTATGTTGGGTTTGTTTCTTTCAATTATCCTTGTGGATTTAAGAATTTATTGTGATGTGAAGATGATGATTTTTTTCTTATCCTTCGTGTCTTCCCCAGCTGCATCAAGTGATATTAGAACAATATTATTTCTAAGTTTAACTTCATTGATTGTAGTTGATGACGATAACTTCATGAACGGTGATTTAGAATATTATCAAATTCGAAATTTGATAAAATAAAGTTTTTTCTTGTATCACAAAGAACTATGAAACTTTGAAATAGATTGAAATTAAGAATCAAGTTTATCAATTGATCATTAAAGAGGCTCGCAATCCAATGTCTTGGAGATCAATATATGAAGCTGCTCAGAAAAACTAAAATTTTGATGAGATGAATATTCCATATTTTTATGGTTGTGAGGATTTGTTTATTTGGATGGATAAGGTTGAGAAATTCTTTAAGTTTATGGAGATTCTTGAAGAGAATAAAGTGAAAATTGTTGAATATAAATTTGATAGTTATGTTTCGTCTTAATGGGAGCAAATTCAAATCTAAATGACACGTGAAGGCAAGCTAAAAATCTACTTATGGCAGAAGATATTTAAATTATTCAATACGAAGGTCTTAAAAGGAGATTAAAATCAAGTAAGACATATATCTTATTTAAGGGTTTCTGAAATTGAAATTGATGGAGATAACCATAAGTGTTAATTTCGTATTTTAGTAACTTTCCTTTAGTATTAAATTATCAAATCAAAGAAAAGATTGTGGATCGTGTGGAAAATAAATAAATTAGTGAAAAATTTATTGAGCGTTCCAAAGATTTTTTCTTTGGTGAGTTAGAAGACATACAAAAGTGATTTTGGATATTACAAAAAATTTTCAAGAGACTATCGTTAGGAATTTTTGTAAATCAGTTGACAATTTTGAAGACTATAAAAAGAGTCTTCTACTTGTGAAAATATTGACTATACTGCTCAAAATTATTATTTAAACTTATTAAAAGCCAACTCTCTTGAGCAAGTGGAGAAAATTCTTACATGAGTTATCTTTATATAAGATTTAAAATTTATAATGACATATTCAGATTATTTTAGTAATAATCGGTGAACTTGTGAAGAATATTTTTATTGCATAATAACAAATCATAAGTTGGTGTGTACAAAAATTTTATCTCAAGTAGTTGTACCGAAGAAAAACAGGAAATTAAAGTACTGAAGATGTTATTCGAAGAAACCTCATTGATTTATATTATCAAGTTCTATATTGGAAAGTATTTGGAAAAAATATAACTGCAACAATAAAGAATTTAAGTTTTGACTTAAGAATAAGTCTTTTACTAATGGAGGGATCTAATGTAGGACAACTACATTTTTTATAATAAAATTAGAAATTCAGTTCAAGTTAAATTCTAACTCCAATTAGGATCTGTTAGAATTTGTACAGCTACAGTTTGAAGGTTGTATCTCTTAAAATATTTATTCAAATCTAGCAAATAATCATTCGTTAAAAATCTGAGATCAATTCCTATAATTCTCTTATGTACTATTTTGGATAATTCAGATTTTATATTGGTCAAAATTAGGGTTTATTTATCAGTTCGAGTCAATAACAGTCCGAGTCCAATAAGAAATAAAATTTAGATTTTTTATTTGAAATATGTTAAGTAGAATTTTTAGTGGAGTTTAAGTTTAATTTTTAATTTATATTAAGTAGGACTTTAAGTTTATTAGAGGAATTATATGCAGTCCAAAGTTATAATAGAAAAAAAACTTTCCTATCAATAATATTATCTTATTTTAGATTTGTTTTCTTTTATTTTTCTTGTGAATTTAAAAACCTATCATAGTGAGAAGACGATAATTTTTTTCTTATCTCTCATGTCCTTCCCCGCTGCATTAATATGGCTCTTCAGTTCATACTTCATATATATAGGGTAAAATGTTACACCCCGTTTGGTTTGAAAATAGGACTAGGACTAGCCTTAGTCCTAATCGGACTAGCAATCAAACATTAAAAAAATAAATAAATGTTTTTTGCTTAAAAAATTAAAATTAATTATTTTTAATTTGCTATTAAATTAAATTATTATAAAAAAATAATTAGTTTTGTCAACCTCAAATTATTGTAGGCTCAATTTTGGTAAAAAGTATTAATATTTGAATGGTATCCACTAATTTGCTATTAAATTAAATTATTACAAAAAATTAGTTAGTTTTGTCAACATCAAATTAGTGTAGAGTCAATTTTGATAAAAAAAAATTATTATTCTTTAAGTGGTGTCCGCTAATCTAACAAGCAACCAAACGTCAAAAAAATAATTCGATTATTTTTTCTTCCTAGTCGGATTATTATATATCGTTTCAAACCAAATACACCCTTAGATATCATCACAGCTGGAGATATAGACTGGCCACATTATTTTAATTTAGTGATTCAAACTTACCCATAACATGACTTGTCAGTTATTACTCTATTTCAAATATGAGATAAAGGTGGATCATTGAATAAGCTCTTGGTTGGTAGTTGTGTTGTTTTTCATGAAAATTTGTTTCAGGTTTTAGGATCATATCCACAATTCTGTGGATCTACTTTTTCATGCATGGGCATGCATAGTGGTATTATTTGTCATATATGAGGTTATTACAAGCATATCATAATAAGCATGTTGTTGATGCTTAGCAACTTCAAAGGAACTCAGAGAGTTATGATGATTGATTTTGTACCTCTTCTTGGTGTATATTGCCTTATTTCCTCCCAATCTACAGACTCTAGAAATGCTGGAGAAAAAAGAGCAAGTTCTTCTCAAAAAGGCTTCTGCAGAGGTTGAGAGGGCAAAAGAGTACACTAGAGCAAAGAATAAAAGAGGTATTTTTCACAGTATTTTTAACTTAGTTTTGTCAGCATATTATGTTTTTTGTGGTAATTATACACTTTGTTACTTTGTAGTATTAGGATTAGTGTATCTTAAAATGAATAAATCATATCGGTATACATCTGTATCATTTGCATGTAATGGATGTAACTGTGATGCTATAATGTTGCTTCTAGTCCCCCACGTGAGAGTTTCACCCCTCAACTTCCATTTGGTAACATGTTTCTAGAAATACTTTGTGCAGATAATTGGTTATGTACTATAAATATCTCTGTCATAGAAGTTTTAACTTGTAGTTGCATATGGTTTATTCAGTTAGTCTAGAAAGTCTTTATTCTAAATCTTGTTAGCTATTGTTATTTGTATTGTTTATTGTAGTATTTGCAGTTGGCTGTATTCACAATGTGTGTCATACAAATTTCTGTGGTAAGATGAAACCCATTTGAGCTTTTGATTTATTTTCTAATGCAATATAGCAGAGAATATATTGGAGGGCCAGGTAAAACATATGAAATAGGTTTGTTTTGTAGGTTTAGTCATTATTTTTTTATTATAACTTTGGTGCCTGTGCATTGGTTGGGGTGTTACTGCAATCAGTGCAGTCCACAAGGAGGCTGCAGATTGAATCTGGGGTGTGAAGGACATGTTAGTCTGGTCCTTATTGAGCACCTTACTACTTTTGGTTTCTTTAAGTGGCTAAAAAGAGAATATGCAGCGCTGTTCCTTTTCTGTGTTTTTAGATTTCAATGGGTTGTGTCCTTTTCTTCCATGAAGAAGGCAATGGCATCTGCTTCTTGTGGATATCTTTTTTTCCTGGTTGAAGTTTCTGATGGAGAGTTTGAGTCATGTATTTCCACATACATTGTCATGAGCTACCGCATCCAAATGTTGATTGCATGTAAATCTGGGGATGAGGTTTCATTACAGCTATGTGAGATATAGAAAGATTCTAACTAATAGATTAGCAAGGAACTTTGGGCTTTTTTGTGTCATTGTCGTCTATTAGCTGGATGCACGGTGCACTTGACCTGAAGACTGGCCTGCGCGTACATGCCCATGCTTAATATTAATATGTCTTGGCAACTCTGTGTTTTGCTTAACCCTTTTACTTCTTTTCTTTAACCAGCTGCAATACAATGCTTAAAGAGAAAGAGGCTTTATGAGCAACAAGTTGAACAACTTGGAAACTTCCAACTTAGGATCCATGACCAGGTATAACTTGCTTCTTTTGGTTTGTGAAGTTCTTTGTATAGTGCATGCTCTATGTTATGATCATAGTTATCTGTGCTTTTTCCTTGCAACATGAAACTTAATCTATATTATTAATCAGATGATTATGCTAGAAGGTGCAAAAGCAACTACAGAAACAGTTGATGCTCTGCGAACTGGAGCAGCAGCAATGAAGTCTATGCAGAAAGCAACGTAAGTAAAACTTCAGACAGAACCGTCATCTCCTTTTATTTATGAATGTCCTTTAATCTTGGCCATCAGTTTCATAGTTTTTTGCATTCATAGATCATTTTTTCTGCATTCAGTTAGATTTGTCTTAGAATAGGATACAACTGATTGCATCCTGGAACACCTCAGTTAGATTTGTGGTAATCGAGAAAGTCTTATGTTCATGTATCTGTTTTTGGATGTTTTACAGCAATATTGATGATGTCGACAAGACCATGGATGAAATCAATGAGCAGACAGAGAATATGAAGCAAATTCAGGAAGCATTATCTGCTCCTATTGGAGCAGCTGCTGATTTTGATGAGGTGCTCACATTTCTTATGGCTTCTATTAATCCCTTACTCCCTCACTTAACCAGCTTGTAATGAAATTATATTTGCAGGATGAATTGGAAGCAGAACTCGAAGAGTTGGAGGGAGCTGAATTAGAGGAACAACTCCTTCAGCCTGCTACCACTGCCCCTGCTGCTCCAGTAGCTTATGTTCCAGCTGGAAGGCAACCAGCTCGTACTGCTCCACAGAAGAGCACAGCTGAAGAAGATGAACTTGCTGCACTACAAGCAGAAATGGCACTGTAGTCTGGTACTTGACTTCTTTTTCACCTCATGTATTTATTGAGTAGTAGACAGTGTGTGTTTATTATTTTCTATGGAGAACTAGCAACAACTTACGGTCTTAATTTCTTATAAATTTCTTTCTTAGCTTTTCACAAGTGTGAGACACTAATATTCCTTATGCCTCATTTGTGTGTACAACTGGTGGGTGTAAAAATAATTTCCATTTGGTCATTTTAATAAATCTTCACTTCAGAGTGATTCACAATTAATATCTACCTCTACTTGAATGTCATATCTACCTGATCGTTATCTATGTGCCATTCATATGAATTTTGATTTTTCGCTTTTATATCTGTTCCTATCTGTATCTGCCATAGAGAAGTGGGTTTGGATGTGGATGTCCTGAAATTAAATGTGTTTTATTTTCAGCTGACTTTGATATGTATGTCCTACTTCGCATACATTGTTAACTTTCTTTTGTCTGATTTTAGTTATTCCCCAATGGTTTCTGTGTGGTCTTTGTTTATCTTTGTAGCAGAACCTTCCTTTTAGTGCTCTAGTTGCCAAGAGATATGTTATGTCATAACTAGGAATTAGTTGAATTTATTGCTATTCAACCTCATATTTTCTCTTTGAAAGCCTTGATTTATCTTCTTTGCACTCTCCAGCTAATGTTTACTTTTGCCTCCTGTGATGGTTTATACCTGGGTTAAAATACTTATCATTTTCATTTAATTGGCTGGCATCCTGTCATTGTTTCTTTACTGGCCTGCCCCTTCTGCAGTTGTTTGAAATGTTGTAATCGAGTCCAACAGGGAATTACTAACAGAAGTGGTATTCTAACATAACTCTTGAGCACAAGTCTGGTTATTGTATCATGTACTTGTAGAGAATATTTGAGATATAGTTGGACCATTAAGTTTCTGGAGGGTTTACACATGCAGATAAATTAGCTTCTGTCATTTCCAACTATAATTCCTGAGAACAAAATAAGTTCTGGGAATTTTATAGCAGTTAGCACAAGAAGTTGATGGCACGTCATTTTTTTAAGTTAAATCTTAAAGATGTATTTGTGGATAGTTGTTGAATGGCTCTGTTCTATAGAAACTAATGGGTGAAAGGTTTTTGAATCTGCCTGTTGATTACAAGGGACATGTTTTTTCTAGTCCTGTAAATTGTACCTATGAATGTGGTATTAATTTCTTATTTGTATTTCAGATTCTGGTTTGCAATTTCTTCGAGCTACATGGTAATCAGGTTGTTCTATCTTCGACAATGCTATGTTGCTCCTCATAAGCAGTGCTTATGCGATAAATGGATTGGATCTATTCATGTGGGAGGTTCTTGAGTTTATAGTTATTATGCATTACCAGTGTCAATTTGTATATACTTTATTCATATGACATTCTCTGCAGAGAAAATAGTGGGGTACTTTTTAATGAGCAACTGTTTTATCTATACCTTCCCAACAGTACAAGTGTGAGTTTGTGGTAACCCCCCTTAATTGGGGCTATTGTATCTTTATCAAGAAGGATTAGAATTGATTGTGTGCAATGCATAGAATTTACTTGCTTTTTTGTAAATTTAATTAAGAGTTTATAGCAAATCACTTGTTTTATTGTGAATTTAGAAAAAATCATCCGCTTTATTACTATTAAGGAAAAATTATTTGTCTTATAATATAAATTTATAAAAAATTACTTCAATAAAAATATTTTAAAAATATTTTATTTTAATTTAAATTATCAAATATATTAATATAAAAATTAAATTATTTTTATTTGGTTTTATTTTAGATAATTGGTTTGTAATTATGAAAATTTAAATAGGATAGGTTATTTTTTTATATCTATTTAATAGTTGTTTAAATTAAAATCAAAGGAGGGTAATTTATTTTTTATATTAATTTTAATTAGTAAAATCGAATTAAAATAGATTTTTTTTAATATTTTAAATGAGGTGGTTTTTTATAAGTTTATAGTATAAAATAAATATTTTTTTGTTAATACTGGTGAGATAGATGGTTTTTTTGTAAATTTGTAATAAGGAAAATGATGTTTTGTTAAAATTTTTTTAATAAAAGTTGTCTTTTTGAATTCGCCTATTTCTTGGACAAAGGTTGAAATCCTTGGGCCACCAAATAAGTTTTATAGTGGTGCAAGAGGGGGTTGAAAAGCCAAAAGTTGAGCCTCCATAGCTCAAAAGAGTCTAGCCTAGATTGTGGGGAATTGCTTCGATTCTAAACTTCGTGGAGAACTGCATGACTAGATAATAGAGATTTTTGCTTATAGCTTGTTCAAGGCTAGACTTTCCAAGATGTCATTATACAGTGATCAAGCTCTCACCATTTAAAATTACATAGATATTGTCGAACTCCTCTTACTTTCACCTACCATCATAAGGAGAAGAGCCACCTCTTTTGAGCTCAAGGGTCTCCCATGAAGCCAGTGAGATGACTACCATGAAGACACATTAGTTTATTGCAATTCATTTGGTCATATACTCTTGTGAATAAGATGTTTATCAATATCCTAGTGTCTATCATTACTCTGAGAGTAAGATAGTCATCGAACATCATAGTCATTACTAAAGCTTCATCATGTTGGTTCATAACAGAGTCAAAGACTTGAATTGTTGGGACCAAGCTTCCACAATTTCATTCTTCCCTATGGCACTCACCCTTCCCCGACCTTCCCAATAGGAGCCTAACATTTGGCACTAGTTGGGCTCTCACTTTTAGATTAAATATCTCCCAATATCATTGTCATATATCGTTTAATTACATAAACGGAAACTTGGGAACTTTGTTCATGTTTTGAGAATTCATGTTTTGATCATTCGACATTCTTTTGTGACATAAGTTGTTGAGTTTTCTGTTCCCCTTGGACAAACGGACTTAGGTGTCCCTCCCAAATTAATCTTTTTATTTCCACTTTTAAGTTCCTATAATCCTTCGTGTCATGGTCATAGTCTAAATAGAATTTGCAATATTTTGAGGTTCCCACATTGTTTCCATCTTATTGGATCATTGGGGACCTTCAGAGGTAGTCTCTATTTTTTTAGTTGAGATAGTATCTTAGTTTGTAAGCAATTTAGTAGGCTATAGGTTTGGAACTCCGACCTTTATTCCCATGACTCAGCTCTTACCTTTTTAGGCTAAGGTTGTTTGGCATCTTTTCTTTCTCCCTTAGTTCTTGAATTATTAGCCTCTCGTTGAGCTGCTATCATCTCTTCGGTGTCAATTTGTATGTGAACTTGTTACATGAACTTTACAATAGTTCGTGGTGGTTTCCTAGCCATCTCAGAGGTGACTCTCCCTACTCTCAACATATTTATTGTTGCGAAAAATACAATGAAACTATCAAGGTTATTCACTTGAATTCAAGCTTTATTAAAGTGAGCTATGTAGTCTAGCATACTTTCATCGTCTGCCTATCAAATCACCAACAGTAATGATGAGTCACAACACTGCAAGATGAATGAAATGAACTGGTTGAGAAATTTGCTTTCTAAATCCTCAAAGCTTATAATTGAGCCCCTGGGTATCCCAAAAAAAAAATCAAGTTTTAGCCGAGTCTTGTAGCATTGCAAAGAATCCCTTGTACATGGTTGTTTTTGATATCCCGTGCAGTAACATTGTATTCTTGAAGAAGTTGACATTCTCCAGGGGATCTTTAGTTCCATCATAGGTTTCCCATTATAGTGATGGAATTTCACGTATGGTTGCTCAACAAAAAGTTTTGGATACATGATAACACAACCTATCTAACTGAATCTTGGAGTCTCTATTCCACTAATTGTGTAATATTTCCTCAATGTCCTTTGTGCTAGTTCTCCCCTCTTGATGTAGTTGCACTTCTCTTGGCAGTTAGCTTATATGCTTTTGATGAGATTTACTAGGGTTAGAAGGGTTAGGGAGTTCTGTAAAATTGTCCACTCTTTGGTGCTTGTCAACCTATATGCACACCATTGTAGGTCTATGGTGTGCATATAGGTTGTGTTGGTGCCTCGACAGAGTAGTCCTATGAGCTTCCAAGCTTTGGACATTGTGTGCTCATACTGCATCACCTATGGCACCTTGATGTGTGAGTTTGCTACTATGCTCTTCCTAAGTTGGTTGTTGAGCGAGGAGGCACATTTGCAACATGCGCTATTGGTCTTTGATGAATTGGTGATGACGTGGATCTCAATCAGCAATTGATTCTACTCAGCTTGAGAGACTGAGCCATTTATCAGGTTCTCCTAGATAGACCCTAGGTGTCCCTGCATGGGATCTTATTCCTAGGTATGGTGCTCCGGTGAAGTTGCAGTGACCAGTTGTTGAGTCTCTTGATAGTGGACAAGATTTACTGTGAAGATGTTGATTTGGTGCCTTGAGTGACTACTTATTTTTCTACTCTCAATTGTTTTGGTGGCATAGTTGTAGTTGGCTATTTAAAGAAGTGTTTAGACAAATTTCAATAAAAACACCATTGCTGTATCCTCTCAATTTGGGATCTAGTTGAGCTCCGCATTTCTCTCCATCCAAGCCTTAGCCAGCTATGCTAGCACCATGAGCTATTCTCCCCGAAAGGACCTGAAGGAGAATGTTTCAATGCTTAAATCAAGCATTGATTCTAAAAGTGAAAATGAAAGAAAAGAGAAGAGAATGAAGGACTTGCTAAGGTGGAGAATAAGGAAAAGAGATCCCTTATGTCTAGGGGTGTCAATTTGGCTTGAGATTCGTGAGTTGCACGAGTTCAAAAACTTAACTCGTTTTGTAAATGAGTTGAGCTCGTGGTAGAACCGACTCAGTTCGATTCCAGCTCAAGAACTCGTCTATTTTTTTTTATTACAAATAAATATAATCTTATATACTCATTCTCTTTCCCAAATCATAATCCCTAACCCTCATCATAACTCTTGTCATCCTCCCTCGACTGTGTGTCCCCGTTACCTTGACCTTGTCCATCCCCGACCCTATGCAATGTCATCCCGTGGTGATGATCCCACCAATGTTGCCATTGTTGTAGCTTCCCATGCTTCTAGAGCTCGGATTCCACCCGAAAACCTTAGGGATTCGCGCTCGCAGGAGCTCCGATTGCTGACAAGGCTCGTTAGAGCTTCATCTGGGGATGGGTTCCTAAAACCCACCTCATCTTCCCATTTCTCCATTCTTTGCCCATCCGAAGGTGAAGCTCTAACGAGCCAAGCGGAGCTTGAGCTCTATTGGCCGAGCTCAGCTCGAGCTTGAGCCGATGATTCTAAAATTGAGCTGAGCTCGTGGAGGTAAGTTTGACTTGGCTCGACTTATTTACGCCCTTACTCATATCTTCAAGTTTCTCTTTTTGATTTGATGTGCATGTTAGACTGACCCAATCCATGTTCTTAAGTTGAGTTAATTAACAAGTCATACCATAAATTTGAATGTCTGTTTTCGTCATGGTCTCATCCATCTGCCTGAAAGCATCAACCGGTTGATATGCACCATTAAAGAGCGCCACATTATTGCCGCTGAGATCCAAAGTCTGAGGATAAGAGCAAACGATGTGAGCCAACGGAGATCACGATACGTCATTCCACGCCCGATAGTGATCTCCACGACCCCGCCCTTCGTTGGCACGAGCCAACCGCTGCGACACGATCCTCGGACGGCTGCTTTATTCGTCGAGGATGCTCAACTAGTTGGCATTAGCAAGCAGAGGAATGAGCTCATGGAATTACTAAAGACCGGTGGGGATCGACTAAGTGCAGCTTGGGTGGTGGGTATGGGCAGCCTTGGCAAGACTACTCTGGCTCGAAAAGTCTATGAGAGCCCAGAGGTCAGCGGTGGGCAGTTCCACAGCCGTGCATGGATCACCGTGTCACAGACCTTCGAATCGACTTTACTTACAAAGACATGATTCGACAACTACTGCCTGATCTTTCTAAAGAGGAGATCCAAAATTTGGGTGCAATGCCAAGGAATCAACTTATCCAAAAGGTTAGGGATGGACTCAAGGACAAGAGGTATATGATGGTCGTCGGTGATGTATGGTCTATAACTGCATGGGACTGTTGCGCTAAATATTGATATTCACCACAATTCACGATGTAGAAGAAAAATAGAAAAAAAGAAAATAAGTACACAAGAGATTTATGTGGCGAACACGATTCGAAAGATATTGTATTAATGAAGAAGAAAAAAGAGATTACAATGATGGAGGCGAAACTTCAATAACACTTTATATTGAAATCCTTACATGAATATGGTATTTATAGATATAACCTAATTGAGTTTAAGTTAAAGTAGAAGACTGACTCAAATAAAATTTTTACTAATTCAAGTCTTCTAATAGGAGATAAATTTATATAAGGATTAGATCTACTAAATTGAGCCTCCGAAAAATTCGGATTCGAGACACAATTAAGCAAACAATTTCCGTCTTGGCTCGAATTCTCTTTTTTTTTCTGAATTTGAATTTTAAATAGATGTCTTCACCATTATATCATGGGACAGGATCAACGACCTTGAACGTTGATTAAGTTCAAACAGAACTTGAACTTATCAATTGGAATCATTTTCTCCAACATATCTCCAGAATTTCTTAAAATATGAATCTTTTATAAAAAAATTTCGCCATTTTCAATAATATCCTGAATAAAGTGAAATCGGACATCTATATGCTTTGATCTAGCGTGATACATTTGGTTTTTCATAACGTATATGACGCTCTGACAATCGCAAAAGATAGAAAAACTATTTTGAGAAAAATCAACTTCACTTGTCAATCCTTTTAACTATAGAACTTTTTTGACGGCTTCTGTAGCTGCCATATATTCAGACTCTATTGTAGATAATGTCACAGTTGACTGTAAGGTATACCTCCAACTAATAGGTCCTCCACAAATAGTGAAAAGATAATTAGTGAGGGATCATCGTCGATCAAGGTCTCCAGTATAGTCTGAATCGACATAACTAATAATTTTAGCCTCTTGAACTGTGTTCTTGTCGAAACATAAGTCAATATTAAGAGTACCTTTGATATATCTTAATAACCATTTCACAGTCTGTCAATACTTTTTTCCTGCATTTACCATGTAATGACTAACAATACTGACTGCTTGTGCAATATCAGGTCTTGCACATACCATAGCATACATTAGACTTTCAATAGCACTTGAGAATGAAATGTTCTCCATGTATGCATACTCCTCATCTATAAAAGGATATAGTTGAGCTAAAAGCTTGAAGTGAGATGCCAAAGGAAGACTAACAGGTTTTGAATTTTGCATGTGAAAATGAGAAATAATTTTCTTGAGATACTTCCTCTGTTTGAGCCATAATTTATCATATTTTCGATCTTGATCAATTTCCATATCGGGAATTTTCCTTATAGTAATTAAATCTTTCATCTCAAATTCCTTTTTCATTTTAAACTTTAGATCATTAAGTAGAGATATGTCTTGCGTAACGATAAACATATCATTAACATAAAGAAGCAATATAATAAATGAGTTATTGGCATACATCTTAAAATAGACACAACAATCATATTTGTAATGGATGAAATCTTGTCCCAGCATAAAACTGTTAAATCTTTTATACCATTACTTTGGAGACTGTTTTAAACCATAAAGTGATTTGTTTAACTTGCCAACAAAATTTTTCTTGTCTTCTTAGATGAACCCTTCAGGCTGTTACATAAAAATCTACTCTTCTAATTCTCCATGCAGAAAGGCAATTTTGATATCAAGCTGTTCTAACTCAAGATTATGAAAAACAACTAAAGTAAGTAGAAAACAAATAGATGTGTGTTTAACCACAAGAGAGAAAATTTTATTAAAGTCAACACCCTCCTTTTGTTAATACCCTTTTGCAACTAAACGAGCTTTAAATTTAACACCATCTATCTCAGAGGAATTCTCTTTCTTTCGAAATACCCACTTGCAACCAATTACTCTTTTACCTTCTGGTAATTTCACCAGATCCCAAGTATGGTTCTTTTGAATGGAATTCATCTCTTCATTCATACCAGCTTACCACTGAGAAGAATTCTTATCCTATACTATTTTTTTATAGGAAGAAGGATCACTATTGTCAGTAACTAAAGCAAAAGTTATCATATCTTCAAAATCATACCTTTCAGCTGACTTTATGTTTTGTTGAGATCTTCGAAGTTGAGTTTTCTCAGAAATTTGATTCTTAGAATTTTCTTGAGAGTTTGGCATATCCTGAATATCTTCTTCTGAAAGAACTACATGCTCAACCTTCAATTGCATTATGTCACTGAAATTTTTCTTGAGAGATTTTAACATAATACTTTCATCAAGTACTACGTCTCTCTCAATAATTACATTAGAAATAGTAGAATCACATAAATGATAGCCCTTAACACCTTTAACATAATCCATGAAAATACACTTTTCGGAACGTGCATCTAACTTATCCTTAACAACATGCACATAAGTAGGGCAACCAAAAATATTTAAAGAAGAATAATTTGCAGGTTGATCAGTTCATACCTCTACAGGAGTCTTGTAATTAATGGTTGTTTGAGAAGAGAGATTCATAATAAAACATACTATATTGACTACTTCTGCCCAAAACTCTTTATCAAAAATTAGCTGTACTGAGCATACTACGTACTTTCTCCAATAAAGTTCTGTTCATCCTTTTAGTCAAACCATTTTGCTGAGGTTCTCCTGGGATGGTGAAGTGACATTCGATACCTTCATCTTCACAGAATTTGAAGAACTCTGTTAATTTGTACTCTTCGCCATTATTACTTCTAACATATTTAATTTTTTTGTCAATCCTTTTTTCAATTAAAGTTTTCCATCGTTTAAAAATAAAAAAATACTTCGGCTTTGTGATGCAAAAAATAAATCCACACTTTTCTGAAAAAATCATCAATAAAACTGACAAAATAACAAGCACCATATTTTAGTAAAATAAGAGAGCACCACACATCAGAATGAATATAATCAATTAAGTGTTTAGTACAATGAGTACTGGTGTTAAGATATGTTAAGTAGAATTTTTACTGGAGTCTAAGTCCTATTTTTATTCTATATCAAGTAGTACTCTAAGTTTATTAGAGATCTATATGTACAACCCAAGGTTGTAATAGAGAAAATTTTTTCTATCAATAATATTCTCTTATTTTGGATTTGTTCCTTTTTAATCTTCTTTATAGATTCAAAAATTTATCATGGTGAGAAGACAGTGATCTTCTTCCTATCTCTCGTACCCTTTCCCGATGCATCAAGTGGTATCAGAGCGATATTGTTCCTGATCTCAACTTTATTTATTGTAGTTGGTGGCGATAACTCCATAAACAGTGATATAGGAAATTATCAAATTCAAATTTTGATCAAACAAAGTTTTCTTACTCCTATCACTAAGAAGTATAAAGCTCTGAAGTAGATTGAAAATAAAAATCAAGTTTGTCAGTTAATCGTTGAAGAGTCTCGCGATTCGACGTCTTTAAGATTATCACATCAAACATCTTTTTCGAATTAGTTTTTTGATTTTTATGGATATAAAAACTTTCTTGATTGGGCAGAATAACTTGAAGATTTCTTCAGACGTCTAAAGATTCCTAAGATAATAAAAATTAAAATTGTTGAATTAAAACTCAAGGGACAAAATTCATCATGGTGAGAGCAACTTTAACAATAATGTGTAAAAGAAGGTCATCAAAAACTCCAAATATAGTTAGAGATGCGAAACCTTTTAGAAAATAATTCCTATAACAGGACTACTTTATTCATGAGGAGGTATGCACCAAATTGAATCATGAGATTCAAGAAAGGATAAAATTCAATCTAACTTCTCAAAAATTTTAAAAGAATATCATAAATTTCAAAATAAATCATTCAGAGGTTAGTGTTATCATGAATAGGGTTGTGCATTCGGTTCAAAATCAAACCGAACCAAACCAAATAGACCGAACCGAAATTTTCAATTTTAAAAATTTAAAAACCAAACCAAACCAAAATACTATAAAAATCGAATTAAAACTGAACCAAAATATTTTGGTTCGGTTTGGTTTAAATCGAAAATCAAAAATTTAAACCGATTTTATTTTTTAAAATTTAACTTTAATTATATTTAAATTAAAATAAAAAACTAAAACCAAAACCAATATTATGTATTTATATACACATATAATTTAGTTTGGTTCGGTTTTTACAGTTTTTTAAAATTAAAAATTGAAACTGAAACCAAATATTAAATTTTCTATTTTTCAAAATCGAACCGAATAGAAAACTGAATAACACGAACCGAATCGGTTTTTGGGTTTTGGTTTGATCGGTTTATTCGGTTTAAACCGAATACTGCACACCTCTGATCATGAATTCTACTATAATTTCTTTCTATACTAAACCTTATTCCTTTATAATGATGAATGCCAAAGAAGAATATGATAGTGGAAAAGTAATTCTAAATATCTTTTCTAGGGATGAAGCTGTTGGGATCTGCAGTGGAAGGTTCACGAATCACCTTATCTCAAACAACACAAGAAACGAGAAGTAATACAAGATAAAAGAAAATAACAATATAAGACAGCGAGAGATCCACTATCAAAGGAAAAAGACTTTTACAAGAGTCTACAAGAAAAACTTCACTTTTTCTTACTCAACTAAACTCTTCCACCAAGTCTCGGCAACGCCTCCACCTTCAGAGAGAATCTTCAAGAGAGCACCACAAGGAACCAGCACGGGAGACCACCGAAAAACACTAGAAAGACCCACACACGAGAGCCGACACTCTCTCTCTTTCTCTTCTCTCTATTCTCTCTATTCCTCTTTCTCTATTTCTCTCTAGTTCAATCTCAATACTGCGCTACCATGTCTAAGCCCTATGTATTATAATATATTTTGTAGACCCTTATTGAGTCTGAGTTTTACTTTAATTATAACTCCTAATATTATAAATCAATCATAAATCTAAATCCAACTTTGGATTCCTACTTTAACTCAAACTCTAATTCGAGTTCGAGACACCTAAAACTCAACATGAAGTAAATCCAAATGAGGATTTGTACATGCATACTAACAGTTCTTAAGAAAATTTCAGTTTACAAGAAAAGTCATCTGCACATATTGAGAATTTCAATCAAAATTGCAAAGTTATTAGTGATACAAATTGTAATATTATTTTTGAAAAGGACCAATTATATTATCCAAAATTATTGAGTCTGAGTTTTACTATGATTCGCCGGAATTGGTACAACTACCGTCCAAAGGTCATATTTCATAAGATATTCATCCAAATTCAATAAATAAATCATCCGTTGGAAAATTAATATTAATTTATATAATTTTTTTATTTATTATTTTGGTTAATTCGATATATGTATTGATCAAAATTAGGGTTCATTTAAGAATTCAAGTCAATAACAATCCTAACCCAATAAAGAATAGGATTTAAATTTTTTTTATTTAAAATATGTTAAATAAAATTTTTAACGAAATCTTAATTCTATTTTTATTCTATATCAAATAGAACTCTAAGGTTATTAAATATCTATATATACAATCCAAAGTTATAATAGAGAAAATTTTTTCTATTAATAATATTATCTTATTTTGAATTTATTCTTTTTTTTATCTTTCTTGCGAATTTAAGAATCTATTTTAGTGAAAATACAATAATCTTTTCCTCATCCCCCGTGTCCTCTCAAGTTGTATCATTAGCCCTCATTTCACAATGAAGCTATATGGGTGGCAGTCATATACTTGATCATAATTTAACATTATTTTGATTTTGTAATTTCTTCAATACGCTCTTGTATATATCAACTTGAGAAGATCATGTTTGATGCATACAGGCTCTTCCAACATCTATCTATTTGTGTAAACAAAGATTACCAGCTAAACAGTACTAATCACACATTAGCATGACCAACGAGTTAAGTTTTCATCTAAGCTGCCGATAATAGCTGTAAGCAACAGCAACAGATGTGACAGCTGCAATGACAGCTATAACAGCACAAGTGTCCTCGCGCTCCCAGCACTCATACCATGTGGGCATTGGACATGACTTTCGTGTGCTGTGACCAACCTTGGTGCCACTCTTCGTCTTGACAAACTCATTAGTCTCAACCTCACCAACAGCATCATTCTCTGGATTCTTCTTCACTGAGTCGTTGTGATCATAAACCGAGTTCTTGGTGGCCTGACAGAATCCAGATGCCATGGACTTCGTTGTATCGTTCACAGAAACGTCAAGTTCAGAAGCTTGTGAGAGATCACTGGCACCATTCTCTCTGTTTCTTCCAACACTGGGCTTGTGCCAAAGCTCCAACACCCTTTTCTGATCCTCCTCTGATAGACCCATTTGGCCCCTGCAGTTTGATCATCACAATAAAATTCCCAGCAAGCTCATCTAAATATGCATGTTATTGAGAGCACCATGTATAAAGGAAAGAAAAATCTGTATCATGATGAATTGCAACATGAAAAAGAGAAAAAGAAAAGAAAACAAATTGCAAGGTAACACAGGAGGGCTATAAATCTACCAGCGGACCAAGTGGCTTTGATCCATACGTTAGGCAAGAAATATGAACAAAAGTATCAGCATTTGAAGCTCCAAAATCACAGATGAGGTTAGTATCACAGAATTGAAACCCATCATAGTACAAGAAGCCAAAACAAATATCCTATTTTTATAGTTCCTATTATATCAAATGAACAGTTCTATGTAACTGAATTCAACTCAAGCAAGCTAGGTACCTCCAGAGATAATCTACAACTTCTCCTTTCCCAATATGCTGCTCAAGTAATATATGGACATCATCTGGAGTAACATACCCATACCTATAAAAACAGAGTTCATCAAAAAACTGGGTTTTGGGGTAATTAAACTAAACATTACTTCCGAAATAAAACGAAGTTAATGTAGAGCATTGATGATCAAAAGAAGGCTTAACACATAATCAATTGAAAAAACCTTACCAATAACCTGTTACAAGTAAAATAAGGTTAATGTAGAGCATTATTGATAAAAAGAAGGCTCAACACATAATCAATCCAAAATCCTTACCAGTAACCTGTAACTTCTCCATTAATATTTTCACTAAAAATGATAACGTTTCCTGCATACTTGTGGCCCCCAATGTGTGAGCAGGGGCTAACAAAAACTTGACCCAGAAGACCGTTAGCATTTATCTCTTCCTTAAATTTCTGAACCAGAACAGGTCCACAAACACCACATCTCCTATCACGGCTTCCATGAGCACATATAAAAACATATGAACCAGTAAGTTTCTCAACCACTCCAGGAAGCCACTTGGAGTCTTTCACAAGAACTTCTTCAACGAAATTATCCACATCAAAGTGTGTCAACTGCCTGCGTATGGGCTCATAAAATTGAGAAAACAGTACTTGGGAAGTTCATTCCTTAAGAAACTGGAGGAATAAACTCATCTTAATTGGTAATCTGACCTGTATCTGATCATGTCAGGAAAGATCAACACATCTCCATTTGACGATTCAGTTCCATCTTCTCCTTCACATATAGTCAAATGTGTCTACAAAAATCATGAGCAAATCAGCCAAACAACCATAATCTCACAAAAAAAAAGGACAACTAAAGAATGAGAACAAAAAAGTATGAAATGGCAAAGCATAGATCAGGCAAATCATTTTTGTCACAGACTAAAATTTAGTCTATATAAAGTGAGACACATAGATCCCATTATGGCAGTATGCAACTCGACTGGTTATAATATACTCTTAGGGTCTTTCATTAATGAAGCCCTTTGTTGTTCCTTTAAACCATCAATTTTCCATAACGTTTCACCCATATGAACCTCCATCATATTGGGCACTGAAATACAGCTCAGGATCATTTTTTTCACCGTCTCTCAATGATTTAAAAATGTTTCACACATCTTCGTCTAAGGAATTTGCTAATGCAATAATATAATAGTTTCAAAATATGCATTTTGCAAGCTGCTTGAGACATGGCAAATCAATAACATTCCATCTGTATTTGATTCTTCCATAACGCAAACATCATCGAAACAAATACACCTATATACCTCTTAATGATTCTAAAACAAGAACAACAGTAGGCATAAACACAGGGCATTGAGAATAAGAAATCCAGCAAACAACTCTAGAAATTTGATTTCAAAATAACAACTTGTCCTCAAAAAATCATGAATAGCAAGGTCAAAGTGGTTATTAAGAAAAACAAGCAAACAAATCAAATAAAAAGAATAGGACATCTCACGCGGCGGTGGATCTCCGGCGAGCGGGCAGCGAGGGCGGCGGAGAGGAGGCGAGGAAGGCGGTCGGACTCGGGGGCTTCGACGTGGGAGGGCCATACAGAGGGGGACTTGTAGCAGAGGAAGATGTGGCGGTCGTAGGGTTCGACGGAGCCGCCAAGGGGGAGCCGGCCGAAGTCGGGGCGGTGGAACCCGAACTCCGCGTCGGCGTCGGCGGAGAGGCTGGAGAGGTGGCCCTCCGCCTGTAAGCTTCCGGCGGCGCTGACGGAGCGGGAGCTAGGATCTCCGCCGGCAAGGAAGGAGTCTTCGGCGCTGGAGAAGGCGATCGGTGAGGATCGAGGGAAGTCGTCCATCATCGGAGTGGGTGAATCTCGAGAGTGTGGCTTCGACTATAGTGAAGACACTTTGCATAAAACCACCTAAATTTTATGTTTTCATAAATTCTCCAGTATTCTTATATTTATATTTTTCTTTTTCGGATGCAGAATATTTAGTAATCGTTTGATTGGTAATTAACAAACACAATCATTATGATTTATAATAAAATTTTAATTTATTTTAATTAACATTTTTTTTAATAAATAACTACCTATTTTATTGTGAAATTACGAAAAATTACCTTTTTTATTATTATTAGTAAAAAAAATCACTTACCTTATATTATAAATTTACAAAAAAATTAAAATAAGATAATTTTTTATATTAATTTAAGAATTATTTTATATTAAAATTAAATAAGAATAATTAGATATTTAATATTAATTTTTAATTAATAAAATTGAACCAAAATAAAATATTTTCGGGCTTTTTACCTACAATCCCCCAATATTTATCTTATTTATCAAAAACTCCTTGAGATCTCAGAATTTACCTACACTTTTTCATAAAATTTTTTTTAAAAATAATAAAATTTAGACTTATTTATAAATAAAAATATTAAAGGGGTCTATTTGGAAAGATACAAATATTAAACTTATAATTTAAAATTTTGAGTTTTAAGACCTTCAATGTTTTTTGTAAATTTTATTTAAAATATGATAAAATTTGGATTTATTTATAAATAAAAATATTCAAGGAATTTGTTTGTAAATATACAAATATTAAATTTATAATTTAAATTTTAAATTTTAAATTTCAATGTCTTTTTTGTAAAATTTTATTTAAAAATAATTAAATTTAGACTTATGTAAGAATAATAATATTTAAGAAATCTATTTGTAAATGTATAAATATGAAACTTGTAATTTAAATTTATTTTAAAAAATTAATTAGTTTTTAAAATTTTAACTTATTACAAAATTAATTTTGATTAAAAAATATTAATTTATAAAAAAATTTTACTAGTTTTAATTTTAATTTTTATCTTAATTTGTTATCAAACAAGGCTAATTATCCGGGAATTCAATGCGACCTACAGCCATCTTCCTGGTGGTCAGACCGCCAGGGAGGGCGGCCTCTGTTTGGCATGTCCGATTATACAAGGACAAAAGACGTCGATGTACAGTCCCTCTGCGCTCAACTCCGAAACAGCAGGAAGAGATTTTTGAACCATTCTTCTCAAAGACTCAATGCCAATTTTGATGCAGTATGGGAAGATGCTACTCCACAATTCTACTGGTAACATAGATAACTGTCCGTTCACTGGAGCTGCAGATTAGCCTGCAAAAGAAACCGCAACAACAAGGAACCTGGCTTAGCTTGCTGCCTTGCCGGAGATGTAGATGTAGTCTCCTTCAGGCTGTAGCCTTGAGTTATGCTTGGCTGGTGAGGCTGGCCACCGGGTGCCGCACGGCACAACCGGAGCCCTTATGGGCTGAATGGACGCATGGTAGGCCGGATGTCACGTGGCACATTTTTGAAAAGCAGAGGAAAGGCCAAAAAAAAAGGGGCAATTTTTAAGAAAATGGAGCTCAATAATCCCAGGAGACTGTCCCACACCCTTCATTGTTTCATATGCATAGCACATGCAAGCCCCTGTTGCTCCTATAAAATATAAACTTATGTCTGCGCACCAGATGCAACGTAAGAATAAGATTCAGTATTTCAGGATTAACATCTAGGGTTTTAAAATGTAGAACAACATCCTTACTGACAGAATTTCAGTGGAGGCTATTCTTTTATTCTTCTTTCCTTCGTACAACAACATGGTAAATATACAACTGAATGAAGTTTCAGTTTTGGATAATTCATGAATTATACAACTGAATGATTTTGAAATTTACAGAACAAGAACAAATAATTACAGTAAAAATGGGATAACACTCAAACCAATGCAAAATAATCTTGCTCATATACAAGGCTTTACAAATAGATGAAGTTCAATAGAACACTTCACTTTGGCTATGCTGTTCACGGACTGCAGATTATAGAAAAGTTTTACAGCACAAAAGTTTCGTCTTCCTAATTTTTGCTATAAGAGCTCCAATTGCAAAAAATCAGGCAAGTGAAAAAGAATATGATATGGAAAGTTTTCAGCCTTCCTGTGATCAGCAAAACAGAAGCAGATGCTTTTTCTCAATCACCATAACTAACAAGAAAAATATTTCAGCATTCTTTGAATACAGAAATCTCAACAGAGATAACAGAAAGAAATGACAGATCAAACCATATATATGGAATATCACCTGTCACTCTGGAAATATTTAGAGTATCACCTCCCTTAGTTATACAACAAACTTCACCGCTTTCTGAGGAATCGCTAGAAGAAGTCAAATTCAAGATAGTTATCACCACCCTTTTGCTTTGCAGCAGGGATTGCCTTCTCACTTGTTGATGTAGTGGACGCTGGAGGCCGTTCAAGTTCAACAGGCTTAGGGATCTCTGGTGGAGTTGCACACCGTATCAAGGCCCAGTTCACCCCTTCAAAGAATGCATGTTGCTTTATCTCTGTCGCGCCACGCTTGTATGCAAGCCTTTGCTGTGGCTCTTTGACAAGCAATCCTCTTATCAGGTCTCTAGCAGCAAAGCTCACAATTGGAGACTCTGGGAATCGCAATGGCTGGCCTACAACATTAAACAGTGTAGCCCTGTTGCCTGAACCCTTAAAGGGGGTTTTACCAAACAAAAGTTCATACAAGAAGATTCCAAATGTCCACCAATCCACAGCGCTTCCATGGCCCTCACCCTTGATGATCTCAGGTGCCAAGTACTCATGTGTGCCAACAAATGACATGGAACGGGCATCAGTTGGCTCTGCAATGAGCTCTGGCAATGGACTGACCTGGTTGCCTATTTCCGGTTTCGGTTTCCGGTCCTTTTTGGATTTGGAGGAGAAAAGGCGAGGCCCGAAGCAAGTTGTAGGAGCTACACATGAGGGTTGAATACAGGATGGTTCTATGCAAGCGGGCTGGACACAGTAGACAGTGTTGTTCCTCCGCAGAGAATCAGATTCTGCGTTGGAGGACTTGATGAGGGTTGGGCTTACTGCACAGCGGAGGGAGAGGTCAAAGTCAGAAAGCATGATGTGGCCATCTTCCCGGACAAGGACATTCTCTGGCTTGAGGTCACGGTAGATGATGCCAAGCATGTGGAGGTATTCCAGGGCAAGTAGGACTTCTGCTACATAGAACCTGCATTTGTGAATTAAAGATCAAAAACCACCAAAACAAACATGGAATGCTTCACTAGATTACTCCAAAGTTTTTCTTACGTGATTCATTTCTAGATAGCATTGATAATTACAAGAATGAAAAGAAAAAAAACAATAAATCTTCCTAAATAGTGAACTTCAGAGAGACGCGTGTAGTGGAAACACAAGGACTTTGATCAGCTAGAAACATGCTACATCTGCTAATAGAGGAAACATGAGTCAGATGGAACAACGATTTGGCTATCGCTTCTATATAATGCTGCATACAGCTGAAACATACAAAATTTCCATAACCATCTAGTCAATCAACATACTCCACAAGTCTAGAATTCCTCAGAAAATGGTGGGAAGACTCTGAAAAGAACAAATTAGCATATATTATAGAAATCATTAGGAGAGCAACAAGGGATTATTGGAAAATATAAAGGTTAAGGAAAATAATGATGAAGCACAGAATGAGAATTACTCATTTGAATGTCAAAGGAGAACACTATCAAAATATAGCTAGGATACAATAAAACATATCAGTTGTAAGATACAGGTTCATACTTTACAGCTTGTTCTGAAAAATACTTCCCAGGCTGCCTTTGCCGAAGTGTATGCAAATCTCCTCCCGGGCAAAACTCCATCACCAAACATGAGAATTTATCAGTTTCAAAGTGAGTATAAAGTGTGGGAAGAAAAGGGTGATCCAAAGATTGTAAAATCTCCCTCTCAGTCTGAGCTCTAAGTAGCTTCTTGCGGCTTGCCAATGACACCTTGTCCATGACCTTCATTGCAAAATAACTCTTTATTCCGCTCAACTCTGACAAATACACACTACCAATATCTCCGCAACCCAACCTCTTTAGCAACCTGAAATGGCTCAACCCCAAAACTCCATCTCTTGCACGGACAGTTTGAATGGCTTCCCATCTGGAATCATTTGCTTTGTGAGGCTTGTTGATGCTGCTACTGATGCTGCTGCAAGTGCTCTCATCACTCACATCAGAGCTTGTACTAGCCCTGCACATGCTACTCTTTCCACTCTCGGCAAAATCAGCTCTATCACTGATCTTCACACTTCCGCTAGTCTTTACCAAACTGCCAGTTCCATCACTTACTTTAGGAGACACCGAGCTATTCTTGACACTACTCTGCCCAGAGATTTTTTGTTCTTGATCAGCATTCGCATCAGTGCTCATGGTATTAGATTCTTGATTTATGGAAGTCTTTGAAGATATTTTATCAGAAGAAGTGGATCCTTTTATGTGATCATTGGATTTTTCCTGTGAAACATCATCAAGACTCAGGGATCCTCGTTGGAGACAGGAAGGTTTCAGAGCAGTTGCCTCCCCAGTTTCACTACAAGCTTTCTTCAGCTGCTGTTCTGAAAGAGGTGCAGGGATAGTCTTTGAAGCCATTAAATCAAAAGCTTAGCACATGTATCAGGTCGAGCCAGAGTATCGTAATTTCCTTGAGCACCTAGCAAACAAAGTATTTACATAGAATGCTTGATGCCCCATTCTGGAGTGAGCTGGAAATTCAAAACAAAGCAATGAGGACCATAATGGAAATCCAAGATCATTGAGGAACTCCATAACTATTAGAAAGCTAAATAAAAGAAGAAGGGGCTATGAGCTTAAAACACTAGCATATGAGAATCAATTGACTCGAAAACAAGAAAAAGGAAAAATATAAGACTTACCAACAAATCAAGAAGTAAGAGCAAACAATTTCAGTCCAAAGACTGTGATGAACGCGAATCCAGTTGGCAAGACAGGATTTTGACAGAATTCAAATACACGCAACTACTACTATCATCAATTTTACATTAATCAACTCCACCTGCCAAGAGGAACTCAGCTTGTAGATCAGAATTAGGTCAAACAAGAAGACGGACAGGAAGACAGACCGAAAACTCACAGAAAAAGAACCAAATTTTTTTTCTGTAGCAAAGAGCTAGATACAACCTAGAAAGTACTCGCACACCTTTATTAAATGCTATTTCCAGGAAGAAACACAAAAAATGCAAAGGACACCACGAAATGTGAAAATCATGAATCTAGGACCATGGGTCATACCAGCCTCATCAAGATGCAACCTTTTCGCAATAAGCGCCACAAAAGCCAATACACCAGAAAAAGAGGATCTTTTGCAGCTCAAGCAGCAACCAAAAGAGAAACATTATGGAGCTCATGTATTCTCTGACCAAATAATGTTTTCCATGATTTCCAAGCCAGATCGCCAAAAAAACACAAAAATGAAACCTCAGCACAGATCTACCCACCCAAAAAATCAAGCAGCAGGTCGCAAAATTACAGGAGAAAAAAAAAGCATAGCCATCATAATTTCAACCTAAAACCAAAAACAAAAAAAAGAAGTGAGTGAAAAGGAGCAAAAAATCATACCTTGCGCCCAAAGATCAGGACTTTGGGACTTCCTCTGGTGGAAAAACAGCTCTGCAGCTTAGTGTCCACAGAGAAAAGAAGGGAAAAGATTGACAGACAACAAGGGGAAAAAAAAGAGAGAAATAAAAGGGAAAGGCAAGTGTTGCAACTTACAAAGTGCTGCTGGGGCTGCGTGAGCTGTGGATTTGATTATATGGATGTGGGTGCATGAGTGCATGTAAAGAAGAGGTGGTCAAAGCTAAAGCCAAGCTTTCCCCGTTCAATTACTTCATTAATATCTTTTTGTTCCCCTGAACACCAAGGACTCTGGATCACGTCAGTAAGTGTTCCCTTGATCTTTTCACTTGCCTCAATGATCTTTCAAATTACCTCCCAATCCCCAACACCTTGCTCCATTCCCCCATATATTCTCCATATTTGCATATAGCACCTCCTTCACATCACTTTCCTGATGCTTGTAATTTGCATAAATGACAAACACAGCCCTCCCTGTTGTTTCTTCACTGTCCCTCGGTTCCTCAGCCTGATCCTATGACTACTTATGCTGCAGATGATGCTGACTGTATTGACATTGTAGGCTGAATTTTTAATCAGTCAAACCAAATGCAGGTGTTGCAACTTGTATCTGGACCACTGGATGCGATGCGATTCATATCCGAATCGATTTGGTTAAGCAGCATATGCATGGGTCTGGACCACTTGGTGCAGCTTGTGGCAGGGCTTCTTAATTACCATTAAATTGAGAGAGGTGGGAGGGAGAAAGAAAAATTTGAACTTTGGGGTGATTTGATATTGTACATGAAATATTGCGGTTAGATAGCAACAAGATTCATGGGGGTCCAAGCTGACACAGCCTTTATTAATGATGGTGGCCATTCATTGGTAAGACTGTGAATCCACAGCCATTAATTTTCAGTGTTAGGATAATACTTGGTCTGTTGTGATGAAGAAGATGATAAGAAGGTTCACCAAGGGATCTGCTCAGAATATGCTTTAACTGTGATTTCTATAACAATCATGATGTTACTCTTTTTTTCACCTCAATGCCACAGTAGCGATTGCCTCCATGACTACTGCATCAACATGCATGTCTGTAATTCTGATGCAATCTTGAGTTTGATTTCTGAGTGATTTGATTTTATTTCGGCAAATTGGAGGGCAAATGCAACCTTGAAAACATGGGTGACCTTCCAAAGCACCAATCACAGCTAATGTTCGCGACGTTTTCGAAACACTTGGGGGTGATTGGTGTTTGGCTTGATTCCAATCATACAGTCAGGACCACCATGTAATTCTGCAAACATGAGTCACCTTCCAAAGGCACTTAGTGTTTCAGAAATACTCTGGACATCACCTTTTATTGTCGAATTTTTTTCGTACCCGGATTCATGTTTCCTGTTCCTTTTCCCGGAAGGACAGAACCAGGCCAATGTAGCAGTCCACCTTGATCCATGACTTCGCAACTGCCACATTCTCTTCTTCTCTTCTAATTCATCCATACTTCTCAAAACTGGTCCAGACCTCAGAAGTTACTCAAGGATTAGGTCAAAAGGTAAAGCTTTCAGTAGCATGGTAAAATGTGAAGCCTTGTTTTTTGGAGTAATATATGGCCATAATTGAAGGAGTACATTTAGGCCATGATGCTTCCAACATGAACTTGTCAAGAACCAAGCAGCTACAACCAATGAATGCCAGTGATGCCATTAATCTAATCTCTTGTTTAAGATGGCAAAAACAAAGCCTAAGTGAGGTCGTCCATAGGGCTATGAGCTATAAGCACATGCATCTCTTTCAGAGGGTATCTCTTAATAGTTTTAAACACTTCCATTAATTTACCACTTGTCCTGTGCTGCCGGTGCAGGACAAGTGCAGTGAACAATATAACAAAAATGGTGGTTGTGGGTACATTTTGGGAATGAATCACCATTGAACATGAGTTTGCTTCTTGTGAGGTCTTTTTTGCAAGTGGTTCATGTGCAAGACAGAGAAGTTTGCAGATCGGCAAAAAGAACAGCAAAAGAAAGAAGAATTGGTGAGCAGTCTCACTTTAAAACAGACTTCTGATTCAAGAAGGAATGGTATGCGACGCTATCTAACGCGGCACTTATTTAGCACTACAAATTAGCGCCGATTAAAGTTTAACGGCGCTAATTACACTATTAGGGGTGTTTTATTAGTACCAGAAATGGTAAGAAATGCTGTAGCGATTGGTCCAAGCTAAGAAATCTTCGTGCTACCCTAACAGTCACCATGCAAATGTAAAGCAACCCAGCCTTTGATCCAAGACACAAGGACCACATGTTCTTCCTCTAGTGGTTTTCTGGTGCAACAAGTTATTTGATTATGTTGAAATATGGAATAATCTCAAATCTTGATGCAAAACTTGTTAAGACGTTGGAGAAGAAAGGAAACCACTCAAATAGTTAAACCAGAACACACATAAACCCTTGCTACTGTGATGCAGAAGTACAATCTACACCATTCAAGACAACCACGTACTAGCTCCAATGCCATTTTCATGACAGAATAGTTATAGTTGTCTGTTATTATGAAACACTAGAACCCCATTATATTCTCAACCACATTTTCTATGGTAATAGCGTTGCCAACCAAATTTTCTTCCAAGATTTTCTCATGTCCGCAATGAACACTGCTTCCAGACATACAGCTCCATCAAACGCAATACTGCATGGAATGGTGAACAGTTGAAAAATGTGCCACATATCTGGATTTGGTTTTCAAATTTTGCAAAGAATACCAACAAGTAGGAGGATTGAGAAAAAGATCTACATAAGATTTATGTCTGCTTTTTGTGGAATAAAATGTGTCGGAGGAAAACCAGGAAAATAAAACCAAGTACACATAACTAAATGCATTCACATATTTAAGGTGGAAGGTTGAGCAAGGGTACAGGTGGGGTCTCCAACCACATGGTTTCTCTCTCCCAAGTCATTGGATTTCTCCTCATATTCTCCATATAAGCTATTCTGGAATGAACATCTTTAGCAATAGATTCACATAGTTATGATCCATAACATGTAATTTTCTTAAGTATCTTATTAAAATTCTAAGTCACTTCATCTTTCTCAAGGAAAAAAAAAACTAAATTACGATCGTTGAATTATAATATTTTGAGGTAAAAAGCAATCTTATCAATTGATAATGAGGAAACATAATCCACACAATATCAATCCTAATTATGAATAGAAGGATATAAACTGAAATAACGCAGGGAGGGTGAACGAGAATAATAATACCCAAAACAATGGTGGGAAATAAATATAGATATATGAGATTTTTATATATAGCAAAAAACAAGTTTTTATAAATATTTGATTACTAGATTAGATTGTAATATGGGAAGTAAAATGCCGAAATTTGTCATGTGCGATGCTTTGATTTTTGTTGGATTTGGGGGGTTTTATCATTATGGGAAGTCCATGGGCACTCATACAACACTGGGACAAAGAGTAAATTAGAAATGAATAAAAAAAATACTTCATATACAATTTCAGTTTACAATTCTTAATTTTATTTTTGTGGTGGTTACAAAATGACTAAATATAAAAATTATTTATAATACTTCAAATTTAAATAGATACAAGAACTTTTAATCAAAATTATAAATAATACATCAAGCATATAATGAACTAGTATTTAACTTTTAACTTAACCTCATAAAATTCTTTAGGAAACTCCTATTCATGCACCGTTTGTTTTTATAGAAACTAAACTCTTCAAGCTTTGTAATAAACTATTACACTTTCCAATTCAGTAAGAAATAAATGAGATATGATTTTCTAAAATCATTCTATCTGCAATGGACTGAAAAGTTTATACTCCCAACAATCATAAACGAACTAATTGAGGTTATCCCCATTTGCATGCTTTGATTTTTTGTTAGATTTTTGGAGTTTTATCAGAGAAAAACCAAGCTATGAATTACGAAGCATTTCCATCTTGCACATACCAAGAAATAAACTTTCACTTCTTCTTTATCACCCTATAAGCAAATTTCCTGCCCCTGCTAACATCAGGATGTAAGAAATTCAGGGAATATGCCAAAATAATCCAGAAACAGTCATGTCAGATCATTGAGAAAAATAAAGAACACGGAGGCGTACCTGACTCCATTGGGTAGATTAAAGAAGACTGACACCCAATCAAGTCCACTGTGCTCCGGCGACCGGCAGCGGAGACAACGGTGTGCGGTGCGGCGGCGTGCGTCGCTGTTGCGCGCAGGCGTCGTGCGCAGGCAGCACGGGACCCGGCGGCAGGCGTCGTGCGCAGGCGTCGCGCGCAAGCAGCGTGCGCAGGCTGCTCGGGCTGCGGCGGCGGCTGCTTCGGCCCGACGGCTCGAGGTAACGACGACCGGAGGCGCGGGAGAGCACGGATCTGACGACGCCGGACGGCGTGATGGCCTGGCAGCCGTGGCCCAGCGGGGACGACGGCGTGGCAGCGAGGAGGTCGGACGGCGTGACGGCGTGGCAGTGCGGCGGCCTGGCGGCGGCGGCGGCGGCAGAGCTGAGGGAGAAGATGGTGGCACTCGAGGAGTTAGGGTTTGGGAGAAGGTCTTCTGACTGTTTGGAATTTTCCCCGTTGATGGATCTAAGGTTTCTTTTCCTTTTATATCAAATTTCACAGTCAGGGACCACACCCATAAATCTTAATGGGTTAATTGTTAATTAGTCCATCAATAATTAACAATTAAACCCCAGGAATTCTACACATTCACAATTTAGCCACCACACTTATATTTTAGATGACAAAGATCCTAAATTAAATAGATCACCTCAATTGGGTCCTTATACCATATAATAGAAATATATATACAATAATTTCATGCAATACATGTACGTCTACATGTCCTTATGCATAAATGTACATGATTTATAGTCCAAATTCTAACAATCTTCCACTTGGACTATATATAACCATGTACATATAACTTCTATTGTATATACATCTGTACATCTTTAATGTGTACACAACTAGAAAAGTCATCTAAACCGATTCCGTCCATTAGTCTCACTAACACAAGAACCAAAGAGGCAGTCGTTGCTATTGTTTGCAACTAAACCCACATTAATCTCATGCATCAATTTAACTAAATGACATAAATCAAGTGTGGATGTGTAGCATGAAAATTACATGTAATGTGATCTGCACATGCCTATTTCCAACTGGTCCAACTTTAACCAAATGACATCAAAATTCAGAGTAAACAATGAAAACTGAAAATAACTGAATAATTTATTAATGTCATGACATTAAGTACAGTACCAAGCATAAATAAAAACACAAACTCCCACTAAATCAAATGGCATCAAATGCAACGACACCCATATTAGTAACAAGATCATGAAAGGCCTTGGGTGCTAATGCCTTACTGAGCGGATCTGCAATCATAGAGTTTGTTCCTACATGCTCAATACTAATTAACCCCCTCTGAATTCTTTCCTTCACAACAAGGAACTTAATATCTATATGCTTAGATTTTGAAGAGCTCCTGTTGTTATTTGAGTACAAGACTGCTGCTCTACTGTCACAGTGCAACTTAAGTGGCCTTTCAATACCATTAACTATTTGCAGTCCTGAAACAAAGTTTCGCAGCCACATAGCTTGATTAGATGCCTCATGACAAGCTACAAATTTAGCTTCCATAGTGGAAGATGCAACGAGTGTTTGTTTAGCACTCTTCCATGAAACTGCACCTCCAGTTAGCAGAAAAAGATAGCCAGATGTCGATTTACGACTGTCTTGGCATCCAGCAAAATCGGAATCAGAAAACCCAATGATGTCAAGTCTATCCGACTTCCTATATGTGAGCATTAAATCCTTTGTGCTTTGTAAGTATCTGAAGACTCTTTTGGTTGCTACCCAATGTTCTCTTCCTATATTAGCTTGATATCTACCAAGCATTCCAATAATATATGCGAGGTCCGGACGAGTGCAAACCTGCGCATACATAAAGCTCCCTACCGCTGATGCCTAAGGAATATTTTCCATAAACTTGGAATCAATATCAGTTTTGGGACACTGGTTCAAACTAAATTTATCTCCTTTAGATATGGGGGTATCAAGTGGCCTGCAATTTTGCATACTAAATCGTTTTATTAGACTTTCGATGTAACCCTTCTGTGATAATCCTAAGACTCCTCGTGAACGATCACGATGAATTTGGATCCCTAATACGAAGGATGCTTCACCAAGATCTTTCATTTTAAATTGTTCCGAAAGAAATTTCTTGGTTTCTCGAAGCAGTTCTACATCACTACTAGCAAGCAAAATATCATCCACATATAAGATTAAGAAAATAATCTACTCCCACTGAACTTATGGTATACACAATATTCAACAGGGTTCACTTTAAACCCAAATGAGAGAACAACCTGATGAAACTTTTGATACCATTGACGGGAAGCTTGCTTAAGCCCATAGATGGATTTCTTAAGTTTACAAACCAATTGGCTAGATTCGTTGGAATCCAACCCCTCCGGTTGTAACATATAAATTGTTTCCTCAATGTCTCCATTAAGAAAAGCGGTCTTTACATCCATCTGATGTAACTCAAGATCAAAATGCGCTACAAGTGCCATGATGATCCTAAAAGAGTCTTTCGAAGAAACTGGAGAGAAAGTCTCTTTATAGTCAATGCCTTACTTTTGAGTGAATCCTTTGGCGACAAAACGAGCTTTATATCTTTCTACATTACCTTGTGAATCCCTTTTGATTTTAAAAATCCATTTACAACCAATAGGTTTCACACCTTCAGGCAATGAAACAAGATCCCAAACGTCATTGTCTTTCATGGCTTGAATTTCCTCACCCATGGCATTAATCCACTTTTGAGAGTTGGAACCATTGACTGCTTCATGGAAGGTGAGTGGATCCTCTCCCTCTAAGCCAATGTTCTTCTCATGTTCCTGAAGAAAAACAACATAATCATCTGAAATAGCTTTTCTCCTTTCTCTAGTGGATCTTCTTAAAGGCACAGACTCTTCTTGAATTTGAGTATGTTGAGTTTGATCCACATTTTCCTCATGAATAATGGTTTGAGGGATAACTGGATGATCTTGATGAGTTGGAAGTTCAGCATTGTCTTGGATTTGTACCAGATGTTGTTGAATCAAGTTAGGAATGAAAGCTTGATCATGATCAACAACTACTGTAGGAAAAGGAATATTTTCCAACTCCTCCTCAAACACAAAACCTTTAACATTATCTTCCCCCCCAAACTCAACATCCTCAAAGAACCGAGCATTTCCCGTCTCAAAAAATGTTCTTGTTTTAGGATCGTAGAATTTAAATCCCCGTGATCTTTCAGCATATCCTACAAAATAACTACTAACAGTTCTTGCATCCAGTTTCTTTTCATTTGGCTTATAAGGCCTTGCTTCAGCTGGACATCCCCAAACTCGTAAGTGCTTTAAGACAGGTTTCTTACCCGTCCATAACTCATAAGGGGTTTTGTTAGCAGCTTTTGTAGGAACTCTATTGAGAATATACATTGCGGTCTTTAATGCATCTCCCCATAGTGAGTGAGGTAAAGTTGTACGACAAATCATACTTCGTACCATATCCTTAAGGGTTCTATTTCGTCTCTCAGCTACACCATTCATGTTCGGAGAACCCGGCATGGTGTATTGAGGAACGATCCCACACTCACTAAGAAATCTAGCAAATGGACCTGGACATTGTTCACCTGATCCGTCGTACCTTCCGTAGTATTCACCACCACAATCAGATCTTATAGCCTTAATTGATATACCATGTTGGTTTTCAACTTCGGCTTTGAACAACTTAAAAACATCCAATGCTTGTGATTTCTCATGAATTAAATATAGGTAGCCATATCGAGAGTAATAATTTATGAATGTGATAAAATATTGTTGACCATTCCAAGAAGCTGTAGGGAACGGTCCACAAATATCTGTATGTATCAAGTCTAAGACTTCCTTAGCTCTCTCAGCTCCTACTTTGCTTTTATTTGTAGTTTTTCCCTTTATACACTCAACACAAATATTATGATATGAATCATCAAGTTTTTCAAGAATTCCTTCTGACAGAAGCCTGTCAATTCTCTTTTTAGAGATATGACCCAAACGCTTATGCCATAATTTAAAGGAATTTTCATTTGAAAATTTACGTTTAGTGCCTTTTGTTTCAGTATTATGGGACTCACTGTATGAACTTTCTATATGAAGCAAATAAAGGTTGTCATGATCAGTTAAATGACTGGTTCCATACAACACAGAATTACAATAAATATCACATTTTCTATTACCAAATGAACAAACAAATCCTTCTTTGTCCAAAATAGAAATTGATATCAAATTCCGTCTAAAAGACAGAACAATAAATGTATTATTTAATTCTAAATAGAAACCAGTACGTAATAACAACCGAAAAGTCTCAATGCCCACAACTTCAACCCCTTTTCCAGCCCCCATATAGATGTACTTCTCGTCATCATTTGGCTGTCGGGAGTTCAGGCAATCCTTCATAGATATACTTATGTGAGTTGTGGTAGCCGAATCCAACCACCAAGTATATCTATGTACTGAAACTAAATTAACCTCAAAATTAACAAGAGCAAAAGATGTACCTTTCTTCACTCGCCAAGCGTGAAATTTGGCACAATCTTTCTTAAAATGGAAGAGTCCTTACAAAAGAAGCATTTCTTTTCCTTATGTCCCTCAGACGTATTTTGCAGTTTCTTTTGCAGTTCCTTCACCACAACTTCTTTAGTTTTTCTCTTCTTGCCTTGTCCGTAAGAAGATGATGTCAAATGAGTACTCTCGGTTTTATGGTGTTTCATCCTGTCTTCCTCTTGCACTAAATGCGAAATGAGCTTATTCATTGTCCATTTCTCCTTCTGACAATTATAACTCACTTCAAATTGACTGAATTACGGAGGAAGAGAAATCAACACTAAATGAATGAGCAAGTCTTCCGAAAGCTCTAATTTTAGTATTTTTTAATTTCCTTGCAAGATTAAATATTTCGAGAATATACTCCCTTATGTTCCCGTTACCCTTGTACCTCATGGAAACAAGTTTTCTTAAGGCTGCATTTGTTTCCGCCTTATCGCTTTTCATATAGCGCTTTTCAAGGGTTTCAAGGAACCTTTTAACATCAGTCTCCTCAGACATAGTGTCCAAAAAACGTCTCTGGGATAGCATTTTTCATTATCATAAGACTCAAGCGGTTAGAGCGTTCCCACCTCTCAAAAGCTCTCCTATCATTAGCAGAGCTTTCATCTCTAAGAGGTGCAGGACGTGGCTCCCTCAATACTAGGTCAAGTTTCATACATTCCAAGACTATAGTTACTTTATTTTTCCAAGTCTTAAAATTGCTCCCATGGAGCACTGGAATGCCATTGATATTGGCAGTGACAGCAGAAGCATTCACAAAGTCAACTTAAAGAGAACATAAATTCAAAACACAATCAGCTCACAAAAAAGAAAATTAAATGTCATCTCAAGATACCTAGTACAACATTGAAATTAAGTCTTTGGACAAAATTCAATTTGTAAGTGGTACTCTTGGTGTGGCAATCAAATATTGACAATAAAGTCCTGTCAAATAATAAGCCTTTCTTTGGACCGACTTATTACCCACATGGATAAAACCAAATAATTGTCACATATTTATTACCACAAATATGCTTTAATTTCGGCCAAACAATAACCTTCCTTTGGGCCGGTTATTACCCGCATGAAACTTCAAGCATATAATGCCTTCCTAATATTTTTTTAGTTTAATTTAATCTACATAATAGAGGTTACTTTGGCAACATATTGCTTGAACTAAATTAAATTAAAAATATTAGTAACTGAATACATGAAACATTCATTCTCAAAAACCCAACATGAAACCAGTGCTCTGATACTACTTGTAAGAAATTCAGGGAATATGCCAAAACAATCCAGAAACAGTCATGTTAGATCATTGAGAAAAATAAAGAACACGGAAGCGTACCTGACTCCATTGGGTAGATTAAAGAAGACTGACACCCAATCAAGTCCACTGTGCTCCGGCGACCAGCAGCGGAGACGACGGTGTGCGGTGCGGTGGCGTGCGTCGCTGTTGCGCGCAGGCGTCGTGCGCAGGCAGCACGGGACCCGGCGGTAGGCGTCGTGCGCAGGCGTCGCGTGCAGGCAGCGTGCGATGGCTGCTCGGGCTGCGGCGGCGGCTGCTTCGGCCCGACGGCTCAGGGTGACGACGACCGGAGGCGCGGGAGAGCACGAATCTGACGACGCCAGACGGCGTGACAGCCTGGCAGCCGTGGCCCAGTGGGGACGACGGCGTGGCAGCGAGGAGGCCGAACGGCGTGACGGCGTGGCAGTGCGGCGGCCTGGCGGCGGCGGCAGCGGCGGAGCTGAGGGAGAAGATGGCGGCGCTGGAGGAGTTAGGGTTTGGGAGAAGGTCTTATTGACTGTGGAATTTGATATAAAAGGAAAAGAAACCTTTGATCCATCAACGGGGAAAATTCCAAACAGTCAAGGACCACACCCATAAATCTTAATGGGTTAATTATTAATTAGTCCATCAATAATTAATAATTAAATCCCAGAAATTCTACACATTCACAATTTAGCCACCACACTTACATTTTAGATGACAAAGACCCTAAATTAAATAGATCACCTCAATTGGGTCCTTATACCATATAATAGAAATATATATACAATAATTTCATGCAATACATGTACGTCTATATGTCCTTATGCATAAATGTACATGATTTATAGTCCAAATTCTAACACAGGATGCCTGCTCAAAGACTCAAAACTGAAACTGTACACTTTTAAAATGAATAATTATGATCTACGAATTATATATATATATATATATATATATATATATATATCTAATTATAGACAATGAATTACAGACTCTAAGCACAGGTCATGAAATAGTTCGAGATAATATTACTCATTTTTGAGTGTCTGCTTCACTAGGCAATTCAATGGCTGCACCATGAGATAATTTTTTTTCTCAACAGGTCTGTATCCTGGAACTACACATTGGAAGTGTTCCTGTAAATCCCCCCATCTACTCATAAACAAGGTTGGCTATTAGAATTGGCATTTGTGGAAAAGTTTAATTTCAGCGTTATTCAAGTTTAACAGAAAGAACATATTCTTATTCTTGCTTGTAGCCAGGATCAAGAAATAGAATCAAAATTGTGGAAAGCAAGCTAGTTGGGATGTTCTACTCCCTCCGACATTTTTGTGAAACCAAACTTGTTAATTGTTGATACACCAAACCTGCCTCTCTGGTCCGGCCGCTTACACCGGACTACCGAGCCAAAACACATTTTGATCCAAATTTGAACCATCCAAATTGGTCGCTAAGCTTCGGAAATAACTCCACAGATGTAAAAAACATATGCGGCCCGGTTCAGGAGCTTATGGAAATTCTCGCTGAATCATAGTAGTTTTGGTTCGGATATGTCCGAGATCCATGGAGTTCATTCAGGAAGGACTAAATCTATAGAATTGTTACATAATGATCGGGATATAGAGAGATTGTAGAGTAAATTCTGGCTCGGATTTCGGCCAAAACAAAGGAGTCAAAACCGTTTTGAGTCAATATAACTAAAAAGAAAATGAACTAAAGTAAGCACTAATGTCTAATTTTTTTCTCTTTTATTTTTATCTATGACTAGTGATGATACATCGAAGTAAATTAGCTGAGCCAAAGGATTAATAAGAAATGAATTATAGACTATATTGCGAACTGATACATTTGAGGTGAAAAGTCACCTTGAGACCAAGTTGTAAAGAGTCCTCGATAAACGGATTATGAGTAGCCCGACTTATCTCAATATTGAATTATGAGAAGCTCAGTATCCTCAATTGACGATAAACTCTTGCATAAACCAATAGCTCTTTAAGGAGATTATATCGAATTATCAATAAGCTCGGATATCTCGGTATGAGTAGAGTAAAGTTTAGATTATTATGAGAACTTATTCGAAAGTAGGTCTCAAAAGATTCGGGATTTATAGTTGTTCGTTATGAGTAATCTGACGAGATTGCAATTTCGAAGTCATGAGATTCAAATACGCTCCACAACCTATAAATAACACCATCTTTGAAGAGATAAGTATTAATGTATTTTTTCTTTTTCTACTATATTCTTCGTATTGTCTATTGACTTGAGCGTTAGAGCGATTGCTCCCAAAGAGTTCTCAGCGGTTCTTTTCACAATTTTTTTTACTATAGATTAGTAGAAGAGCGACCTAGTAAATCAACCTCAAAGAGTCTCTCAAGTCTAAACTAGTGATGAACCAAACTCTGCCAACAAATTGACACTTTCATTGAGAGTTACTCTGCCTCTCCTTCTAACTAATTTAAGAGGCATCCGATGACATTCTAGCCATAGTGCCTAGAGCAGCACGACCATCATCGTTGAAAAATCCTCTTATGGGTAGACGGCTCTAGCACCAACAGGATTGCATGACTCATCTATCAAGCCAAGAAAGCTAGCCTAGCAAGCCAATTTTGAGGCATGTTTGTAACAATAGCCTTGGGAAGCCTCCCTCCATGCAGTTCCAAAGATACCTATGGGTCCTTCCAATTTGGTGAGTTGGCTTGAATTTTAGACCTTAGCCACCACCGACCAACAAGTTACACGACTGTTTAAAGTTCATACGCAAGTTGTACAAAACCTTCAAGTCCAGCAACAATAGAATTAGGCTCAGATGATGCAGAGTTTTTAGACTCATTTTGCTCAGTAGCAACCTCAGGGTATGCTCAGGCCCCAATCTAAGGTGCTACACCGGACCAATCACACAAACTGCAACATCACATCACGAGCCAGGTGCCCTTTAGTGTATATCATCTAAGATGCCATGGTTCTCTCTTTCCTTGATTCACTCATTTATAGATAGAGATCATTTTAAATGTTCTTTTTCTCCTCTCTATTTGCAGAGTTATGGCCTTTCCATATCGGAATATATACAAAATTAAATCATGGAAATGAGTTTTATACGGAATGAATGGCCCTCCCGTTTCCAAAAAAATAGCAAACTTCAACCACATTAATGGGTTCTTTTGGAAAATCTTGGAGTGCTGAAGAGCGCGAGAAAGCCATGCATCGAATGGAGTCAGAATTAGGGTTTTGGAATCTGGTGTGCAGCGTATGCCAGCTTCTGCTTGCCAATTATGAAATATCACTCCTTTGATGATGCAGCTGTTCTGTTCTCGCTGCAGCATTTCCAGCAAATTTGATGTTTGTATAAATGCGCCAATTTTAATATTTAATGATAATCAAAATCTGTAAATTAAGCTCGACTTGTTTACAGCACAAGGTCATACCGATTGACGGTATTGGCTTTAAATCGCATATGCTCAGGGGAGCTGTATCATCCTCATAAATTTGTGAGTGCAGGGACGCGGAGTCTGCCGCTATTTATTTATTTATTTATTTTGTGTGTCACTTTCAACCCTCCAAATTAGACTCAGAATTATATATATCTGTACATACATAAATAAATAATATAAATAAATAAACTATATTATAATATATATATATATATATATATATCCTAAAATATGCAAAATTTACAAAAATTTCAATTTTGTCAGACTGATTATTTGATATAATTAGGAATGATATCCTAAATAAAATTAAATAAAAATAATTTGATATTTTATATTAATTTAATTGATAAAATTAAATTAAATTAAAGTATTTTTAAAATTTTAATCGAGGTGATTTCTTTTATAAATTTATAATATAAGACAAGTAATTTTTTATTAATAATAATAAAGTAGGTAATTTTTTTTAAATTCACAATAAGACAAGTGATTATTTGTTAAAAACTCTATTTTTTAACTAGATTTATTCCAATTTAATGGTGTTGACCATTTATTGTTGTAGATAAAGTAATTACCTTCTTAATTCGTCAGGCTCCTTCAATTTAATGATCAAATTAATTTGTAAAATAGCTTTTACATCCTTTTCTTATTTTCAAATCCAACGAATTTGGACACGACATATCGTTGGATCTGGAAAATTAGAAAGAAGATATAAACTTAGTTATTTATATATTTATTTATTTATGTATGTACAGATATATATAATTCTGAGTCTAATTTGGAGGGTTGAAAGTGACACACAAAATAAATAAATAAATAAATAAATAGCGGCAGACTCCGCGTCCCTGCACTCACAAATTTATGAGGATGATACAGCTCCCCTGAGCATATGCGATTTAAAGCCAATACCGTCAATCGGTATGACCTTGTGCTGTAAACAAGTCGAGCTTAATTTACAGATTTTGATTATCATTAAATATTAAAATTGGCGCATTTATACAAACATCAAATTTGCTGGAAATGCTGCAGCGAGAACAGAACAGCTGCATCATCAAAGGAGTGATATTTCATAATTGGCAAGCAGAAGCTGGCATACGCTGCACACCAGATTCCAAAACCCTAATTCTGACTCCATTCGATGCATGGCTTTCTCGCGCTCTTCAGCACTCCAAGATTTTCCAAAAGAACCCATTAATGTGGTTGAAGTTTGCTATTTTTTTGGAAACGGGAGGGCCATTCATTCCGTATAAAACTCATTTCCATGATTTAATTTTGTATATATTCCGATATGGAAAGGCCATAACTCTGCAAATAGAGAGGAGAAAAAGAACATTTAAAATGATCTCTATCTATAAATGAGTGAATCAAGGAAAGAGAGAACCATGGAAATAGAGATGGCTCCTTCGGGCCGGCGAGACTGCGGCGGCAGCGGCTGCCTGTCGCCGGAGAATGGGCGGCAATTGAAAGGCGGTGAGCTTGTCCTCTTTTTTTATGTGGCATAGGGAAAATCTGTTCGCGAATTTTTGTTTTAACCTAGATAAAAATGATTTCAAATGCATTATTTTGCCTGATTTCTTGCATGCAGCGGAAGTGAACGACAACCCCATAGAGGAAGTCCGACTAACCGTGCCGATCACCGACGATCCGACGGTGCCGGCGCTGACGTTCCGGACATGGGTCCTCGGCATTCTCTCCTGCTTCATCCTCTCCTTCCTCAACCAGTTCTTCTCCTTTCGCACCAACCAACTCAGCATCTCCTCCGTCACCGCCCAGATCATCGTCCTCCCCCTCGGCAAGCTCATGGCCGCCACACTGCCCGCCGCCCCGCTCCGAATCCCGCTCACCGGTTTGACCTTCTCCCTCAACCCTGGTCCCTTCAATCTCAAGGAGCACGTCCTTATCACAATCTTCGCCAACGCTGGCTCCAGCGGCGTCTACGCCGTCTATATCGTCACCATCCTCAGGGCCTTCTACCACCGCAATATCCACTTCCTCGCTGCCTTCCTGCTTGCTCTCACCACACAGGTTAGATGAAATGCCTTCTCCGCCAATATCATAACTATTTGTCTGGCACCTTTTAGAAATTGTTGCGCTCGCACAGATGCTTGGATATGGATGGGCTGGTTTGTTCAGGAAGTACTTGGTTGATTCTCCATACATGTGGTGGCCGAGCAATCTTGTTCAAGTTTCATTGTTCAGAGCACTGCATGAAGAAGAGAAGAGGTCCAAGCGTGGTCTAACAAGGTTGCAATTCTTCTTGCTGGTTCTTGTCACTAGCTTCTCCTACTACATCGTTCCCGGTTATCTCTTTCCTTCTCTTTCGGCGCTCTCTTTTGTGTGCTGGATCTGGAAGGACTCAGTCACTGCCCAGCAGATTGGCTCCGGCCTCAACGGCCTCGGTGTCGGCTCCTTCGGCCTCGATTGGAGCACAATTGCCTTCGTCGGTACCCCCTTGTCGACGCCTGCATTTGCCATCTTCAACCTCTTGGCCGGCTACATAGCTTCTGTCTATGTTCTCACTCCCATCGCCTACTGGACCAACTCCTTCAATGCCAAGCGCTTCCCCATCCTCTCCTCCCATGTGTACACTGCCAATGGCCTTTCTTATGAAACAACCCGAGTGCTCGACGAAAAGACCTTCACTCTTGATCTGGATGCCTACGAAAATTACAGCAAACTCAACCTCAGTGTCTTCTTCGTCTACACCTACGGCCTCGGCTTCGCCGGGCTGATGGCGACGCTTTCACACGTCGCTCTGTTCCACGGCAAGTTCATCTGGCGGCTCTGGCGGCAGACCACGGCGACGGCGCATAACAAGTTAGCCGACGTTCACACGAGGCTGATGAAGCAGAACTACGACGTCGTCCCCCATTGGTGGTTCGTGGTGCTCATGGTGTTTGTGCTGGGCCTTTCAGTCTGGACCTGCGAGGGGTTCGGCGGGCAGCTGCAGCTGCCTTACTGGGGCATCTTCCTGGCCTGTGCCATCGCCTTCACCTTCACGCTGCCTGTCGGTGTCATCAACGCGACGACGAACCAGGTGCAAGCAATCTTTGCTTATATATGTTTCAGTAATGCAGATTCTTGATCATCCTGAATGACAAAGAATTGATCCTTGTCCGCAGCAACCGGGGCTGAACATTATAACAGAGCTGGTGATCGGATACATGTATCCAGGAAAGCCATTGGCAAATGTTGCATTCAAGACCTATGGCTACATTAGCATGAGCCAAGCTCTTTTCTTTCTGCAAGATTTCAAGCTGGGCCACTACATGAAGATCCCGCCCAAATCCATGTTCGTTGTTCAGGTAACAACAATCAAATCAGTTTCGATCTATCGTTTGTCGACCGAAACGGCTAAAAACATCCTTTGTTTTTCGAAATCTGAAGCTTGTAGGAACAGTGATCGCATGCTCGGTCAACTTCGGCACAGCATGGTGGCTGCTATCAACAGTGGACCACATCTGCGACAAACACAATCTACCGACAGGCAGCCCATGGACATGCCCCGGTTCCGACGTCTTCTTTAACGCCTCCATCATCTGGGGCGTCATCGGCCCTCTCCGGATGTTCGGCCGCCTCGGCCTCTACTCCAAGATGAACTACTTCTTCCTCATCGGCACCCTCGCTCCAGTGCCGGTCTGGCTCCTCTCCCGCGCGTTCCCAGACAAAAAGTGGATCAAGCTCATCAACATGCCGATCATCATCAGCGGCGCCAGCGCGCTGCTGCCGGCGAAGACGGTCAACTACACGATGTGGTTCGTCGTCGGGATCTTCTTCAACTTCGTTGTGTACAGGAGGTACAAGAACTGGTGGGCGAGGCACAACTACGTGCTATCGGCGGCGTTGGACGCCGGCGTGGCCTTCATGGCGGTGCTGCTCTTCTTCACTATGCAGGCGCATGACGTCTACGGGATGAATTGGTGGGGCGCCGCCGCCGACGACCACTGCCCTCTGGCGACCTGCCCTACTGCTCCGGGCATTAATGTTTCTGGTTGCCCGGTTTTCTAGTATTCTGGTTGCAGTGTTTCGGTCCCGAATATTAAAATCCGTAAAATCATTTTATATTAATTTAATTGAATTAGTTTTTCTATTTTATATTAATTTAATTAATAAAATTAATTTAATTTTTTGTAAATTTATAAAATAAAACACGTGATAAAAACAAGTGATATTTTATTTTATAATATTCTATTTATGGAATATGTAAGTTCATAATAAAATAATTTGAGAAGGTATAGTTCTATCATGGAGAGCTATTTTTCTGAATTATAATTTTACATATTTATTTGATTTCATAAATATAAATTTTATTATATATTCTGACTTTACAAATTTTGAATTTGAGGTCTAACAAAATGTTGAATTTCATTTTCTTTTTAGGTCTCGTTTGATTTCACATCAGCATTGAGATCTTTTTTTAAAAAAACTATTTTTTTATATAAAATTACAATTATTTATTTTACATTATTATTAAATTAAATAATTTAAAAAATTAAATAATTTTTCGAACTTTAAATTATTGAAGTTTTAATTTTGATAAAAAATATTAATTTATAAAAATAATTCACTAATATTGATTTTGATCATGATCTCGAATGGACTTTAGGTTCCCGAGCAATAGACTTTTGGCGCTTCTCAACTTGCATTACAATGCCTTGATGAATGGGAGGAGCATCACTTCTGTTATTGCCTAAATAAACATTACTTTTTCTACTCATTTCTCTCATGTTTGAAGTCTGAAGGAATCCCAATCTTCACTGCACGAATTTTTTTACTCATTCGTTTTTTGGTTATCATATGTTGCCTTTATTTTCTTAAAATTTTGTAAAAAAGTCACCATTTATTCCGAAAATTTTGTAGAAAAGCTCATGTTTCTTAAAAGTTTACAAAAAAAGTCATCATTTTAAAAAAACTACAGATAATTCCTTGAAAACTTTAAAAAAAGCCTTCCATTTTTAAACTTATTTTACATAAAGTCCTTATTTTTCAAAAAAATGCAAA
>RXID01014757.1:119158-323905 GCA_005019695.1 Trichopus zeylanicus subsp. travancoricus
AGCTCGCCGAGCTCGCGCGGGTTGGGGGCGGGGTGGGGGGGTTGTGGGGAGGACCTCGCGCTGGCTTCATGTTCGAACCCAAAAACCCTGCGCTCTTACTAGTCTACCGCCGTTCTCTCGTCTATCTCGTACCCTCGCTAACCTGACTCGTACTCCTGTAAAATGAGACTGGCCTTACATTGGGGCCAGTGTTGTCGCCAATTTAATTTCGACGTTCTTATCGGTTTCTGTCAGATATTATTTACGTACATAATATTATTCACGAAATTATTTATTTTTTAAAAAAAAATTTAAATATATTATAATTTTTTAATTTGAAGTTAAAAAATAATTAAAATTAAATTAAATTTTAGTCAAAATATAATTTTTATTTTAGACCTTCGATATATGGTTATACTTCAGAACCGCTGCCATGAGATCGCGCAGAGCTAATTGTTTTGATTCATATGCCCATAAATGCTCGTCCGGATCATTCAGGTACTAAAATTGTAATTCCACACCCAGATGTTCCAAACTCAATCGATGATGATTATGATGATTAGTTGTATTATCTTAGAATTTATAAATTATGTACGTGTGAAATACATTTTAATGAAAAGTTAAATTTGCTTGTGTTAATTTTTAAATTTTAATCATATTCATATCATTTCTTATATATTTTTTTAATACACTAATATATATTAAAAACAAACAATATCAGTGACTAACTATCAAAATTAATTTTAATTAGATTAAATAATATTTGAAATTATTATAAAATTAACCTATAAATTCATTCATAATTTTTCAAATTTTTTCAATTTTTTAATATTTTATTGTATTTTTAATTTGAAGTCAAAGGACAGTCAAAATATAGTCAAACTCTGGTCAACGCCCAATTAATAATTTAAAAAATTCTTTCAGCCGAAACCGAAACGGCCGAAACTGAAACCGAAACGGCCGAAACGTATCGATTTCGGCCGGTCCCGAAACCAAAACCGAAACCGAAACGGTAAACCATGAATAATTCAAAGCAGGGCTTTTCTATAATTTTTTCAAAACACTGTTCTGTAAATTTTTTAAAAAAAGAGGGCTTATTGGTAAAATTTTTAAAATAACGTGGGCTTTCTCTAAAATTTTTAAAATTGAGAACTCTTCAATAAAAATTGAAGAAAGTGTCTTTTTTAAAAAATTTATGAAAATGAGTATTTTTTATAAATTGTTAAGAAAACGAGGCATTTTCTGCAATTCTTTAAAAAATTTAGCCTTTTTATGTAATTTTAAAAGAAATGAGAGCTTTTCTGTAATTTTTATGAAAATGATGGCTTTTCTGTAAATGTTTAAGCAAAGGAAGACTTTTCTATAAAATTTATAAAAGAAGGACTTTTTTACAAAATTGGTACCTCGAAAAATATTTAACTAAAAAAATAAAATTAATCAAAAGTGAATATTTTTATCTAAAATTAATCAAAAGGTTACAGATAACGAAATCTCAAGAGTATGATTACAGATAAATCTTAACCTTGCAAGGGGTTTCCTCATAAGTAAAGTATTTCTCAGAGATTCTACATAATTTTTAAATTTTATCCCCTCTCCAACTCTAACCTTCTTCTAAATAATTTCCTTGTTAACTATAATCGTGCTCTAAGTGAGGGATTTATTCCAATTTAATGATGCTGATCATTTATTGCTGTAGATAAATTAATTTTTTTAAGGGATTATTATGTACGATTTATTATATTTATTAATAATTTATACGATTTGAACCTTCATTTAGCAAATTATTGTAACCCTTCGAATCCGTCACGCTCATTCAATGTACCAAGTTATTAGGTGAATTATGATCGAATTAATTTGTAAAAAAACCTTTATATCCTTTTTCTTATTTTCCAAATCCAACGAATTTGGGCGCAATATATAAAGTTTGAGCGTTCAAAATTGTTACTATCAGAAATATAAGGAAGAAAGTATAAATGTAATTTCATACCTTAATCATAGTTCACCAAATAATTCACCACTAAATGAGCTGCATGGGTTAAGAGAATTTCCGATAATTATTTTTAAAAAAGTTATAACTAATTATTTAAATTAAATAATGTCACGTATCGAATTCAAAATTTAGGAAATTGACCCATAACAATATCGTACACTTATAATACTATTGCCTCATAAAATTTGATAAACATATAAGGTTATATTTAAACACACATCTAATTTATCAATTTTTATGAGAATAAATTTTAAATTTTAAACTTACAAGTTTATATAAATTTTAATTACATTAAGATACAACATCTCTAATTAATTAGTAGAATTCACTGGAGTAAATTTTTTAATTAAGGTTTAAAGTTTTGGCCGAAACGAACTATAAATTTTATTTCGATTTAGGGTTAACTGTTTTATCTTTGTTGGCAGCAAGCAAAGCGAGCAGAGCGGACGGAGCGAGTGCGGCGCGTGCGCGGGGCGAACTCAGCACACCCACGGGGAGAGCGCAATGTGCCCGTGGGGAGCTCGCCTAGCGAGTGCGCGCGGGGAGTTTGCCGAGCGAGCTCGCACCGACTTCGTATTCAAGCTCGTGCCCTCGTTGGACTGGCCCTACGCACTCGTCAGCCTGCTGCCGCTCTTTTGCCTGCCTCGCACCCTCGCCGATTTGACCCCTACTCCCGCAAGCTGAGGCTGGCTTTGCACTGGGGCTAGCGCTGTCGCCAGTCTGATTTCGATTACGATTATCCACTTAATCCAATAACATAAATCACATACATGATACTTAAGATTAGATCAAAACACAAAATATCACACTTAATCCCTGTGGCTAAATCACATCATATAATCGGAATCAGTCACTTACAAATATATATAAATGCCAATATAATTAGGATTTTTCCTTACTGATAATGCTACATCAAATAATTAAAGTACAGATGTACTTGGAGATATTTAATAAAAATTTCTTTTGGTCATTATACAATTTTGTAACAAAAATAAATAACTGTTATTTAATTTCACAAATTTTCAAAAATAGAGTTTTGATTTTGATTTTAAATTATACATAGTATCAATCATGTATTTAATGATTTACTTGTTATACAATACAATAATATCAAAAATCATAAATAACCAAAAATAATATGTGTGTGTGGGTGGGGGGGGGGCGGGGGGGGGGGGGGGGGGGGGGGGGGGGGGGAGTAACTCATTTATTTATTTCAATCATAATAGCATAACTGTTTCGGCATATCTTGGTAGGAGAGGGGGGTAGTAGAGACCGTTTATGTTTTTTATTTTTTATTTTCTCCCCTCCATGACCCTGATCCTCTCTTTCTCTCTTTTTCTCCTTTTTTATAAGTTTTCATGGATTTTATAGGTTTGAAAAAATTTGAAGTCAAATCTTTAATTAATTTTAAGATATTGTAGGATTGTGATTAGTAACCAAATTTAGGATTTGAAATCTTCACGTTCTTACTTGAAACCTGATTGAAATTCTATTAGGATTGAAAGAGTCATTTCTTTTTGAGTGAGCATATTCAAAAATTGTATTCTCTTTTTATATTTATCTATTATATTTATGTTACAAATTTTTATTATTTTAGTAGTTAAGTTTTTAATTCGGGTCTCAAGTGACTTGTGTTCGAATTTAAAGAACAATATTTATCATTTTCTCACAAATTTTACATTTTTTTGCCAAAAAAATTTTATTTAATACTTAAAAAAATGTGTGTATATATAAATTTTTTTCTCATTTTTAAAATTTTTTTAATTATTTTTAAATTGAAAGTCAAAGTTTAATAAAAAAATTTAAAAATAATTTGATCGAAATCAAAATGGGACCGAAACAATCCTAAACCCTAAACTGATCCCTAAATATAAACTCAAATTCTTAGATTAAACATTGTTTGTCATGAAAAATCACTAGAAGTGGTTAGGGCACGAAGAAGAAGAAAACAAAGGCAAAATGTAGAAGCAAAGTGGGCAAAATAGGGACAAATAATCTTCTCTGTTCGGGGAGTAAAAAGAGTATCGAATCAAAATAATATAGTGAGCCAGACACCAAACATCTTAAAAATTTAAGCTCATGGGATATAGGCATTTTTCACTATATATATTAGGTCTTATCTATTCAACATCCGATGTGAGACTAATTTATTACACATGATATTATAACACCTCTCAAATTTTATACAGGGACAGGTAGATATTGGATGGTTATCACATGGCGCATGATTTGAGTCACTGAAGGCCAAGAATGGAAATTCAAAACCTACATCCGAATTTCAATGGACATATATTCAGAATTCAAGTTAATTGTCAAGTATTGAACGGTTGACATGTGAAATAGAGATATGTGTTTTAAAAATAAGTGACTCAATAATTTCACATGAATAGATGAGATGCTAATACAATTCTCCAAGAATTCTCGAATTATGGGAGCTCCGTGGCCTTAGCTAACTTCATACACTGAGACAGTAAGACTCTGTGCACAAAGTTAGGAGGCATTTATAGTAATACCGAACCTCTCAAGTAGTTTCACAGTCCAAAATCGACTGGAAACCATGTTTGAGTTAAGCTCCACCGGGGTTGGGAATTCAAAATCACTACCATTAAATTGTTGAGAATTGGTCTAAACTACAGTTAGCGAAAAAGGCTCGGTGTAAGCCTCACTGAAGTACGAGAACCTTCCGCAAAACTACAACAATTTGAACGAAGTTTATTCGAAAAACTTGAATCCAAAGCTTGGTTAATGAAAAAGCAAGATCCAAGGCGACAACCAAGATCGAGATCAAGGAAATCGAAGGTCCAAACCAATACAAAAGGCTAATGGGCCTGGCCCGTGCCGGCTTCGGTGGCCTTCAGGTCGGCCCACACATGCTTCAAACGGGCAAGACCCATTAAGGCCCGCTTATTTTACTCTACGAAATTTGAACTAAACCGTTAAAAACCCATTTAAGCTCGTCTAAAAATGAAACTTAGTGGCAAATTTTTTAAAAAATTTTATTGTCTCTAATTTCATTTGATAATTTACACACTAGTCCCTAAAATTATTATAATTATATAAATTTTCATTAAACATACCGATTTTATTTCCAAAGTCATAAGAATTATCATATAGAATTCACCTTTCTAAACCAAAAAAAGTCAAAAAATGTCAAAAAAAAACGTTTGTTTAACTCCCATTTAGTATAGATAAAAAATAAATAATCACAAGAAAAAGCAATCAATCGCAAGAAACAAGTAAAACAATTTTTGTTATGTTTTCATAACACAACGCTTGTATTGCATTTGATACCAAGACAATAATCTGGGATTAGATTTGGGCTTTTGCTGAGTAGCAACCTAAATTAGCAATAAGTTGATCTCAAAACTTCCAAAGCATCTCAAACGAAAATTAGGAAAAGCAATATATATGAACAAAAAGAATAAACCAATATGAACAAATCCAATTTAACCAAGGTACTATTGGAAATTCCTTATTATGTTTTCATAACACAACTCTCGTATTGCATTTGCTATGGAGACCATAATTTGGGATTAGATTTGGGCTTCTGCCGAGTAGCAACCTAAATTAGCCTGATAGATATGAATTGTGTCTGAATCAAGTACAGCATTACCTTAAGAAAAGGCCTAGGGCCACTGACATGAAGCCCCAGTGCAAAATGAACGGCATCACAAATTGGAAAAACTGGCCAGAAGGTCAAATAGCGCATAAACTGATCTCTAAACCATGTGTTTACAGCATTTTACAGACCAAAACAGAAGAAAGTGATTTGCTTGATGATGCTACACAGTTCATGTACTAATCATCAAGTCAAAAATGTCTACCAATAAATCATCTCGATTTCCAAAGTCTACCCGCATGTCATCATCGTCCATAAGGGTGGTACCGACCAGCTCCACCACCATACCCTCGGCCACTGTAGATCCTGCCTGAACCATAACCTCCAACTGGACCAGAATCATAGCCCGCACCATAGCTCCTGAAACCATCTTCACCTCGTCCATACCCTCCTAGGGCCTCTCCACTGTATCCCATGAGACCACCTAAAGGGCCAGCACCGTAACCACCACCAAACCCTCCGCCATATGATCCAAATCGACCAGAATAGCCAAGCGAAGATTCACCTTGGTATCCATCAATGCCACCATAGCCACCTGCAAATTCACTAGGACCACCTCCGTAACCACCATAACCACGAGCAAGACCTCCAGGTGTCCTGAAGGAGGCAGGGCCAAAACCATCGCCACCATAACCTCCATAAGGATCGGCAAATCCACCATACCCATCACTGAATGGACGAGGCCTGGGTTCATTATCCAAAGCAGAAGATGGTGGATTTGAGTATTTCTTGGGTTCGGCCTTCTTGATCTCCACCTACAAAAAGAGAACATTAGCCTATATCTGATTGCACAAACTGTAAAGTAATCCCTTTTGGATTATGCACATTAAAGAATAATCCAAGCTAGTTCAATTCCATCTGTCATGATAATTATTCCATCCAATAATCATAACATTTGAACTAGAACAACCGATAATATATTGTAAAATGAAACTCACCCTAGAACCAGCTAGATCGATCATGTTTCCATTTGACAACAAATCATCAACAACTTGCTCAGAATCAAATACAATAAAACCAAAGCCACGAGATCGTTTTGTTGAATGGTCCCGCATAATTTGATGGTCCACTACCTTCCCATATTTGGAGAAGAAATTCTTGAACTCGTCTGAATGATTTGAAAGGACACCGAAGCAACAAAAGAACAATTCAAAACATTCAATTTTGACACATCCAAGGTTACTAAATTACAGATAGATATAAAGCTCAGCCTCATATCCCCTCAAGGAGGATGCATGTATTACCCTCTGTCAATGTTGTGGGGATTCCACCAACGAATATTTTCTTTGTCTTGAAATCTTTCGATTGTTGCGAGCCCCTTGGAATAGTTCTCTTGATTTCAACCTGCACATTCAAATAAATAGTATATAGATCCTAATCAAATGCTGATAGATTACTAATTTAAGCTTGAGAAAATTTAACAGCCAAGTGTGATCTCAAAATTAGATGAGGACAGAAACCCGAGACAAAAGCACAGGATTCCATAGAAAAGGCATTTCATGTGCATAACCAAAGACAATGCTCTCATCTTGCTGAAAAATATTATCATGTGCAGTCTCAGTACAACAGATTCTACTCCATCTGTTCTCCACAATCTGCACTTGGTCCAGAAAGAACAAAGCAGAATTTGCAATTCAGCAAGGCAAAGAGTCTAAGACCATGAATATTTAAGACAATATGTTTACTAAGACTTTTTTCATATTTATTACAATCGAGACAAGGTCATTAAAATGGAGAAGTGGGATAAATGACAATAAAAATGATAGCTTTCTTTATGTTCATTTTAAACCATGCATGTGATATGGGATTAAGATATGGCTGGTCTACTGTTCAGTCATAAATTCAATTCCAAGCCAAAAAAAAAAAAAAAAAAAAACACAAACTAGGAGCCATAACACAGAACAATCTTCATCAAACCTAAAAGTTACAGCGGTTAGTTGTCAACTTCAGTGGAATTAATTTGCAGCCACAATTCATTCTGAAAGAAGATAAAAAACTACAAAAAGATACCAAAAGGAGTAAGAAGTTTCCTGAAAGAAACACTTCTGACAAACTACAAATACAATAACTACACTTTCTCAAAGGATCCACATGCCGTAAGTGGTTCCTCTGATTAATGTGTAAAAGCCCTGCACCTTGACACCTATTTTTGTAGCACCTATACTAGCATTCAGCTTCAAATTCAATGAAAAAATCAAGTTGGAAGTTGAGGTTTTTGCAATCAAGTTTTACAGCAGTTTAAACAGTAGTTTTTTGGGGTTGATCGGTTAGAGAAATAAGCTACAAGCTACTTTAGAAATAGGACAAAAAACATGCTCATGAAACCACATGAAGACTGCAATATCTTCATGACTCCAAACAATATAAAGTTACGAAATTTTAGCAACTAAGCTACAACACAAACTTGGATAGCTAAAAACATACTAATGAATAATGAATGCATTATGCAAGGTTGCATACTTAAATCACAAGCATAGAACCATCACTAGGTCGACAAATTGATTATAAACCTCACTTTAGACAGTATAGCAGATAAAACTGAGAATGTCTATGGGAATATATAGTAAAAATTAGCGCTGTTTTGAAATTTTAAAGAATAAATACACAATGTTTACAGGAAAGTAAAGGGACCCAAATCAAGCATGATGGCAAATACACGTGGCAGCTCCAGAAATCAGAGAATCAGTAACAATTGCTAAAATTATGTGAACATGCAATAGCATTTTATCACACGTACCTGTTTTCCACAAATGATATGTGTATCCTGAATGACCATGTCAACAACGGAGGGATCATGAAAAGTCACAAAACCAAAACCCCTTGGCTGCCTCCTTTGGTCCTTCATTATCACAAAATCATCGATGGCTCCATACTTTGAAAAATGCTTTGAGAATATATCTGATAGTTAATGATCAAACATATAAACAGTATAAAAAAGAGAAGACAAGAAGATGTAGCAAGACTAAACATTAAAATTTAGATAGCAAGACCATAAAAACATTTGTCAAAGCTATGAAGGGGCAAGTAGCCATAGGGCCCAATATTTACACACCATATATAGCTATGGACAACCTCATGCATCTATAAAAAAAAAAAAAAAAAAACTTTCAGACCAATTTGTCATTACTAAATTCCCTTCAGAGGAAAATTTTATTATCACAAGTAAAAGGAATTATATAATGTCTCACAGCAAGCTGCCATAAATCTAAACAACACCCCACTTGGGCTCGACTTACACCCATATGATCTAACTAATAACAGCCTCCTAAACACGTAAAAAATCCTTTCAAGGTGAAGTTGAAACAACAAGCAGTCCACCGAAAAAAAACTTATTCTACTTTATTAAAGCTAAAAATAGACAGAACAGTGACACTATGTTCGCTTTCATATTGGAATCCTACCAGACATAAATATATTTAAGCCAGTTTCCATACCAGTACCAACATGTGTTTTACAATATTCCTCCATATACATACAAATCACGAAAAAATAAAGATGCCCCCTGGACCCATTGTGAATACAACAAAATTATTTCTCCAACTCAGCTTGTTACTCGAGCCTTACTTTCTATATGATGTAAATATTCATTCTTCACCATTTCAAAGACATCTAGTGCAGTTTCCTCCTACTCAAGAATCCCATAACTGAGTCCCCAAATCACTATTTCTAACTAATTTCTAATGCAGCATTTAGAAGACATTTAAGAATCGATAGTGGAGACATAAGCATCTAAATCACTGAATCCCCAATAATACTGTACTGCAGCTAGCAATTTGCCTTCCTAGAGCTTGCACAAAATCTTCAACACACCAAATTTTAAAATATTCTAATGATTCAACTTTATTATCCCCTCCACAAACAAATGAAACCTTTTTAAAATCTCACTCACTAGACAAGCTAAAACATTCACGAGAGAGAATCAACAAACAGGAACGAAGCCGAGGAGCAAGCAAAGATGGACAATTCGTTAGAAAACACACCGTCCGTCGTCTCGCGGTGAAGTCCCCCGACGAAGATCTTCCTGAAAACAGAATACACAGGGAATGAGCGAAAGATCAAAAAAGAACAGCAAAAACGGCGACAAATCCCTCAAGAAAAAGAGAAATTGAGGATGAGGAGGAGTGCGGACGGAATCGAAAGCTCACCCTGGGCTCGCGCCGTCGTGATCCCTGGGCCTCGGCGGCATGGCAGAGGAAGGACGCTGCCGAGAATTCGCGAGCACTAGGGTTGCAGGCTCGGAGGAACCGAGAGAGAAGAGGGGAGGAAAAAGGCGTGTTCTTTTTCTTTTTTCTTTTTTTTTTTTTTTTTGCCGTTTTATGAGTTCCAGGGCTCGGCCGTTCCTGAATTGCAGATGGGGGTTGTGTTGTGTGGTGTATTTGCAAAAAGGACCTTAGGACTTTCAGAAATTTTCTACGGGTTCGTTTGGCATGGATGAAATGGGTTAGAGATAAAAGCATAAGTCACAAATAATATAGTAAAATGTACTAGTCCAAAATTTAAATTGGTTTATTTGGTTTGAGTTTAGCAAATATAACTAACTAATCATAATTAAAATTGCGATAATATCTTACAAAATAAAATTTAAGTGGTAGGATTTTAGTAAAAACACAACGAACAAACGGGGCATATTCCAAATAAAAATTAATAAAATGGCTTTCAGCTAATAACCAAATGGCAGGTGGTTTTGAATGAGTTCAGAATTTCCGCTTGTACAGGTGGTTTTTAGCAAAAAAACCAAATGGCATGTAGTTGAGAGGCTAATGGAACGCAACTTCATGCTCATCCCTTCCTCTCAACTCTCAAGCTTTGTCTAAGGATACAGAAGCGTTTTATTGCTGGATTCTGCAGAAGAGAAGGCAAGCACATAGCAATCCTTCCCCATTAACTACTCTTGAGATTAATTTTTTCCAATAAAGATTGGATTTTTATTTTTCTAAGATTTTTCCATAGATTTTTTGTGCTTTGGAAAACTAGGTCGATTTGATTAGTATAACCCTCCAGGCCGCACAAACTGCACGGTAGAAAGTTCTATTTGTATGAATGGGATTTCCCAAACCTTGATTTCCTCCAAAATAATAGTTTTTCTCAATCTTTTGCAAACATGTCTTCTGGATTTTGCAAAGCCAATGATAGGTTAAACCAAGTTGAGTAGCACCTTCATAGTGCAATTTTTCAAAAAGTTGCAATCTTTTGCCCTAGATGATTGAAAAATGTCATGTGTAATTGTATGTGTAGGAGTTTGTTCCAGGAGATTGGTTCAGTATTGGTTTTCAATCTTCTTGTTATGCACTTTTCTATCTTCGAATTGCTATTTTTCTGTAGATAATGTTCCCAAACGGGCTGTGAATGTTATCAATTTTCAGAAGCATGTTTTTGACAAGTAATAATGTGCCATAATTTTCACAAACTGTTCTCAAGTGAGGTATGGTACATGATAAATCTTATAATTGTTTTTGTTTCCATTGGATGTAAACCTAGACACCAAATTTTCAGAAGCTTTCATTTACATTTTCTGGACAACTACGAGTTGGATTCAGGGAATTTGTGCTTACAAATTCACCAATTCTCAAAATATTATATATTTTGCTGATCTTTAAAAATTTTGGTTGATGTGCCGCGGTCCTTGCGATTTTAAAGGAGCTGATGAGATTTCGTGGGAAGTCAGCGAACGCTGAGATATTCTTTTCCAGGTTTATTACTGAAGTATCTTATTTTTACCTTCTATTTTCTGTAAACTTTTGGAATGAAATTTCCCAAAAAGCAGTAAAATTTCATATGGAAGAAGACTGTAGCTTCAAAGAGAACTGTCATTGAAAGAACGAAACATTTTGCAATCAAGAACCATTCATCCTCTAACATGTTGCTGTAATTTCCCACCTGATCTTCATTTTCAAAATGTGGTCAAGATCAGCTTCAATTTGCCTAAGCTGAGCAGCAATCTGATTCCCAACACTGGATTTATTAGAAGTTTTGACGGTCGTAGTTCTTTGTTCCTTGATGTGTGCAATCAGGGGGTCCCAAGAATTGCATCTAAATGTTTCAAACAGAACATTTGGCAGTTTTTTGCTTGGCCTTCTGCAGATCTTCACAAATTTGTCGATGATCTTCTCCACTTGCGATGCAACCTCTCGCACTCTCTTCAACCAGGCCTGGGTAACTTCATCTATCTGTTTGTCTATTTGTTTCAGGAACGCTTGCATGACTTCAAACTCACTTTTGATTCGCACCATACTGCTCTGGATCTGGGTTACCAGCTCGACTTCATCTTTTTTAGCATTTGCAGTCTTCAATGCTTCAGATGCCAATGCCTCACCTATCTTTGTAACAACACCAGTCAGCAATGCCTGTTCCATATATGCTCTTCAGAGTTAATTTATTCTGTTTACCTGCAAAATGACATTATATCTTGATCAGGGATAGATTTTCCCAGATCCATAAACTTAGATCTCATTAAAATAATTCAGCAATGAAACATCATAAAAAGGATAAAAAGCAAATGATAAAGAAAAGAATCACCATTGTATGTCCAGTGATGATAGAATCACATACCTTTGTTTGTAGCACTGATATGATTTATAAGAAATGTTTCATAAATCATAGGTTCACATCCTCAGCCATTCACACAAAGCTTAAAAGCCTGGCGCATGAAAGAGACCACTTGTTTGGTAGGAAATGCTTCATATTCAACTAAAATATGGACATTATGGTAATAACTAGTATTTGGTTTATGACATAAGCTTTTGGTATATCAAAATCAAAATTTCTTCTAGGGTGTTCAACCTCCCTTGACCAATTACCTGATTGAGTCTTGGTTGTTTACCAAACCAAAACCAATTCGATGATTGATTAATCATATTTCTCTCTGAAGTGTGTGGATCATTTATTAGGTATGTGGATTCACCACTTGGATAATCTTTATTGGGTTTACCAGATAGAGGAATGATTCTAGAAATCTTGCTCTAGATTGTACATTCTTGGCTACTTCAGGGAATTACTTAAGAACTAACTCTTCACCATATTTTGTGTGCCAACGGAAAAAGACACTGTGTCTTTTAATCTTTTTAATTCTTGTGTTAGATGTGAAGTATTAACATGATTAATTGGAAAAGAATGGTTGCCACCTAGTTATTTCAACAAATTGATCAGCCAAAACACTTAATAATTGCTACAATATCTACCAACTGTCATTGTTCCATTTTTAATAAATAAACTACAATTTTAGTTGTGAACTGTTTGCCTGTTTTGGAGTACAGTATGGATGGTGGTTCTACCATAACTTTATTTGGTAAATCAGTTGCATAAATTGCTTATGAATTGCCCCAATGTGGCACAGCTGCACAGTTTGTTGTCCTGAAACCATCTAAACCTATTTCAGGATCTTTTCAACATCAACTTTTACATGTCTTTTCTTTCTTTAATTTTACAATGCCACAGCTTTTACATTTTTATGTGTTATATGGCAAAATATTCCAAGTTCCTATTCTTACTAATCTTACTTTTCTTATAGCTGTTAATTTTTAACAGTTTTTTCTTGTTCTGTTTTCTGCTCTTAGTGTATAGGGGTAATAGCTATTTGTATTCTTTGTTTCTTTTATTAATGCAATTGCCAAGTTTTCCAAAGCATCTTCACTAGAAGATTGTAAGTGAGATTTGCTATGCTCTTCATTTGGAATCTTTGACCCATGAGTCATTATTTTAGTGCTTTACCCTTAGGTTTTCAAACAATTACATGATGTTATATGTGTGACTTCTTGAGGTTCTAAGGTAGATGTATTCTGTCTATTTCTGGAAAAATATTTGGTTTATGATTACTCAGCTACTAAAAAGGAGGCACAATTTTTATGTTTATGGCTGTTAGAGTATTTGGGAGAAGTATTCATATAATTAAAGATGTTCACATGAGTACAATACTAAAGTCCTATATCATCAGGAACATGCTCAAACAATTGGTCTTCTGTAACCTTATTTTGCATTATTAAAGTTGACTAATTTGTAACACTACTACATTCTTCAAGAAAGGATAGATATTTTAAAGACTCGATCAATGGTCTGATTGATGGTATTTTGAATTTCGGTTGAACATCGTTTGGGTAAGAATGAGAAGAGAAATAGAGGAAGACTGGAGTGCCAAAGAGTTGAGATGAAGTCAGAACTTCAATTGAAAATTGAAGACTTAAAAAATTATGAAAGTAGTTTGTGATATGAAAAAACAAGATAGGATGGGAGCATTTATAGAAATTTTGTGGTGAACAAATATCCAAAATACCCCTTGAAAATAGTGATTGAAGGTATTTTTGGAAATTTTTGAAAAACTATTTTGATTTTTTTAAAATTTTAACACATTTTTATTAGTATTCTATAATTTTTAAATTTATATTTAAATAAAAGGGAGCATAATAGCTATTCAAATTAAATTTATATAAATTTTTTTAAATTTAAATTTTAAAAAAGAATTCATCAAATGATAGGATGGGTGGGTCATGGGAGGAGGGAGGTGGCAGTAGGGGAGGGAAATTCAAAATATTCTCAAGGTGTACTGTGTCAACCTGCATGCTGTGACATGATCAGCTCATTTGTGCCATAAGCCATGCCTACGCCATGAGTTGCGAGAGGACACTGAACACGATGTATGTATATGCATGGGTCGTGCCTACACAGTTTGGTTACTATAGCAACTATGCCATGTTGGACACAACCCATTATATGTTGTGTCCTGTCAGGGTCATAGGCCAATGGCCTATATTTACACTACTATTCTAAAGCAATCAACAAATTTCGATTTGTCTGTCATATCTATCATGGTAAATATTATGCAACGTCAATCAAAGGCCAATAAGATTGGTTCCAATCAATTGGCTTTTTTGCTCAGTTGATTAAATTTTTTTCTTCTACTCAACTAACTTTAATCAATCACAGAAACAAGGGACATGGAAGAGGTCGTTACTTACATTGTCATTTGGACATTTTGCACTCAATTGCAACATGTTCAATCCTAATTTTCATTAACGTAGCCAATAATATTAACAACACTCTCAACCACAAGCACATGTTGCTCTCCTTCCAACTCCAATTACTTCAATTGGTGATTTCATATGGTATCCTGATTTAGGTGCTATAAATTATGTCACTTCTAATTTAACAAACCTCACCTTATAATTCAATTACATAAGCCTGGAATAAGTTAAAATTTGAGATGGTTTAGGTTTTATTATCTTTCATACATGCTCCTCTTTTTTCTATTCAATAATTATATTTTTCACTTGAAAAATATTCTATATATTCATTGTATTTTCAAGAATTTTACGTTTCTTTCTCAATTTGCCCAAGATAATAATTGTTATTTTGAGTTTCACCTTACTTTTTATCTTGTGAAGAATCGATTTATGGGAACTATTTTTCTTAGGTGTCCTCTGAAGGATAGTCTCTATTGCTTGCTTCCATCTGGCTCACATTCTTCTCCTGTTGCACTTTTTGCTTCATCCTCATCATCTCCGTCACCCTTATCATGGTATCATCGTCTGGAGCATGCTTTTATAGAAACCACATGTTGTCTTCTTGCATAAGAGTATTTTCATTCTCTAAGGATAATAGTGCTTTTTGTTCTTCTTGTGTTTTAAGTAAATATCGTTAATTGTCTTTTTTCATTTGTGGATATGTTGCATATTTTTCTTTCTGGAATCAGCCTTTAGATTTTGGTTTCCAGCTGCCCACATCTTAGGAAGTTGTTTCTAAGAAACATTGATAGAAGTCCTTGCTTTAAACTCTGTGTGCAGAAGCTCGTTGGCTTGTTGTTGTAATGGGAATCTGGCAATTTGTGTTTCGGAAGTACCATACTTCATCCATAAAGCTGCTGAAGTTTATCTACAATCAAGCTGTTCCTAATTGAGAAATATGCAATATAGTTGAAGTTATTTCTGTACGCTACAGTCTTGAGTTACTTGCCTCAATTTTTCAGGTAAGACAGTTATTTCTTGTGATTCAGTCTTTGGTATTCAATTAAAACATATTAATGTAAATATCAATTTCAAGGATGTGTAAGTTTTTACTTTTTTTTTTTGTTTATCTTAATGTTATGAAGTTATTGTCTTACATTTCTCAAAAGGAGAAGTTCTCATCTTAGAAATGCTTGATATGAAGTTTTGTTTGTACCCAACGGGAATCAGAAAAACTTGTAAATTTAGTTTGAATGAAGGTAATCAACTATATTTCAGGCAACAAAGCAGGACGAGAATCCTGCAAACCTTATAATTTTCTGTCACAATCTTTTGCAGTTATTTCATCGCTATCAGATTTCCATTTTGTAACAGACTCTTTCTGGCATTACCTTTTGTGTTCATTGGCAGAGAACTTCAGGAAAATCCGGTTGGTGGGCTGGGCCGATCTTAAAGGAGCTGTTGATGTTTTGTCAGAGTTTCAACAAAATCTGTGATATTCTTTCAGGTTAAGAAGTTCCCATAATACAGATTGACAAAGATTTTGTTGATGTTGTTTATGTCAAATATTTAATTATCTATCCTGTATTGGTGACTCTGAGGTAGAATTATCTGGACTGTAAATTTGCTCGAATTGTAGGAGGTCAGCTGACACTCGAGAGGATTAACTTTAACCAGGGATAGGCAGAATATATAACTACATAAACTGCTTAGAGATTAATATATAATAGCTATTCAGAACTCAAGGACTAATATGTAATTTCTCAGAAATTAGGGGCACATATAGGATTTGGACTGGGGATTAAGCGTTTAATGATGGATTGCAAAAGTTGACACTTTTTAGTCATTGATTGCAATTTAAGAGTTGTGCTGACATGGACTGCAAGAGATTTGACACTTGTTTGGTATTGATTGCGAGTTAGGCATTGAGTTCACAAAGTATTTGTTTGTAATTGATGTCTGTAAAGCTACTTCTTGCATAATTTTGAAGGAAGATCAACGATGAAAAAAATGTTGTCTTTGGACGTTTAATCCAGTCTCGCCCTTGATATATTAATTGTATTTCACTGAATCCAACCATTCCCAGAAGGCTCCATAAACTAGGAAACAATGGAATTTAAATTTGACCAAACAGCATCCAAAAGATATTCTAGCAGCACAAACACAGCCTTCACCACCTTCAGATAGTCCACAAAGAACAACACAATCATCTCTGGTAGGCTTACTTAGATTTCATCTTTGCACACAATTCCAGCCATAAAAAAGCTCACAAAATTATCATTAGAATAAACATGAAGACCCCTGAATGACACAACAGAAGAAAAGATCAACTTCTGCCGGACAGGCCCCTCGCGTTCTCCGCAACTTTCATACTATAAAATAAGCTCTCCTTCCCTGCTTCCTGGGCTTGTTGTTACCACAGAAACCTGAGTATGCTCACAAAGCTTATCTCCAAGTCTCAGAGCTTGGTGCTGCTGGATGATCGTCGGGGACCATCGCCGTTGAGAATCATCCACGCTGGTGGATTCGTGGAGCACTATTACATGGCAACTACCGCATCTGAGATCATGAAGAAGCATCCCAGAACAATCTTGGCCAGGCCTGAAGTGTTCCACAGCCCGTGGGATTCCCTTGTCCGACCCGAGGAGGTCCTTGCCCTTGGTGAGAAATTCTACATCCTGCCTCGTAGCACTGTGCAGAAGCTCCAGAGACGGATTCAGCGGCCAGCAGCCTATCAATCTGGAGGAACTGTCCTCGGAAATGAGAGTGCTTCTTCAATTAAGACATTTGATGTTGCTGAAGGCTTGAGAAAGCTTGAAATCTGCGGTGTAGAAACTGGGAGGAAGACAGCAAAGCTGGAAGAGGGAAATGATGCAAAGATAGTTACCGCCCGTCCACTCAGGAAGAGGAAGGTAAGGGTTGCAGCGATGTGGCAGCCGTCCCTGACAGTCATCGATGAGTCATCGCCTCTCACTGCTCCGCCTCCACCTCATCGGCTAATATTCTACAAATAACTTTAATAACACAAGCATGGGCTTAGTAATTGTACCAATCTCTTCTATACAAATGATGATTTAAACCTTATTTTAAATAAGACTTTAATAATAAATTTCAGCTATTAGAAAAAAGAGTAATAACAAGAACTAATAAATTTGAAATTGAAGAAGAGATCAGTGTATACCTGCTTAGTCTTCTTTATACTAGTACATATGAGGGAAACAAAAGTTCATTGCTTTCTTTCTCCAATATGCCAATCTGCAGACAAGAGACAGATTAGATTAAAAGGCAAATAAATCTTCAATATCACTTAAAGGAAGGGAGGACTTAAATCATCCAAAGATGACAGAAATCAGTTATTTGAATGGAAGCCTACAGACATAAGTGCAGATAAATCACATCCTTATAATCAACAATACCTTTTGGTAGTACAATGTATACCTGTTTATTGTAGGTGGAACTTGGTTGGATATCTGGAACAGTAATAAATAATGATTGAAAAGAAATATAGAGCAATATTCTACTTTGACAGTAATCATAACCATGGCCCTGTTTATTGTACCTGGGAACAAAACATATTACCACAAAGACATCCATAGATTCAGAGAAACAATTGTAGATGGAACTTAGTTGCAACTAGTTTATAAAGATACAATCGTAATTGACTAGATAAAATGAGACTACAAAATCTGCTCCACAATGTTTCCTGACATTGTTGCAAGGCAGGAAATCAAAACTCTCAAGGAAATGGCTAAAGAAGAAGCTCTCAAAATTGCCTAAAAAATTTTAATTTCTCCCTCCATAAGATGATCTATCACAATTCGCAAGGAAAAAGTTTATTGCCAACAAAAATTGCATAAGGGAAGATCAATGCGGTTAGTTGAGCAATTATTTGTAGCCCTCTAGCATGTCATTCTCCCAGATTGGAGCAACACTGATTTTCTTGTCAGATTTTTCACTGTCTTCATCGTCTTTGGGTTTTGTGGGTTTTGAAGTTGAAGAGTTATGTCTTGGAAGGAGCAGCTTGGCTGCTGCTGCAGTCTGCTGAGGCTTTTGCAAATTGAGGTAAGTGTAGACTGACATGCCACAGAGAGCTCCAATGGCTCCACATAAGCTGATGTATCCAGGATCAGAATTAAAAAACAGATAACCACCAAGCATAATGACACATGTTTTGAATTGGCCCAAAACAACATGAGAGGTGGCAGATGTTGCACTGCATCCAATTAAGAGAAATTGTCAGAAAGGATTTGATATGCAAAATCAAAAAAATTGGAAATGATATTTTGAAAAATAACTACTTAAAGCAATGACTTCAATCATCTCAACTTTAAGACAAAGTCAAAATGCATTTGATTTACTTGTATGATAGTTTCAAACATTCCAAGTAAATGACAGATGATGAAATGCAAGTTTTTCATTTCTTTCAGTTCAAGTATGAAAGGCTGATTTCCTGGTCTTAACTGCAGGACAGTGTCAAGTTTCTGACTCCAGATTAGTCTACTTGATTGCTGCAGAACAGAGCAATTTGTTTAAAAACTAAGATAAAAATATAGCATATAAAAATACACTGATCAGAATATCTTTGGTTATGTCTATACCAGTACTGTGTGCGCATGCAAATGTGCCAAGCAGCTCTGCACTGATGCGCTCCTTATATGAAATGTCTAAAGCAAGGGTCATTGAGAGCTTCCAGAATTTTATCCTCCACCTTGCTAGAGAGCCAATTCCATGAAAATCAAATATCATATGAAATGGAAAAGGTGTGACAGAGGGAGCTGAAGGGTGGATCATATATTTGTCCATGTATCCAGTACCTCGTTGCCATTCCATTTTCAATTTTCATGCTGCTTTTTACTCAATATTTTCATCAAGATAATGTGTCATAGTAATTTTATGCCTCCATTTGACTTTCAGAAAGAAATGCAAAACTAAAACATGCATTCATGTTGAAAATTAAGAAGTACAGCAACTTCTAGCATCAACAGTAGAATTTGAAAAAGCCAAAGTTTACCCAAGTGCCAGAGCTCCTGACCACTGAAGGAGAAAACCAAACAGCGTAGATATGACAATTGCTAGTGTGCTGCTAAAATTCCAGTTGAATGATAAGATGCCAGGTGGATCCAGCAAAGGCATCAATGTTACCAAGAAGAAGATGGTAACTGGAGTGGTTTTCCACATCAACCTGCAGATGGTAATAGCATAAGAATATGCTTGTTAAACATTGAGGAAAACTATAGTAACACAACTTACGCTAGTGCAGTCCAATTGCTGGTTTGTTGGAGATTAGACCACAGTATCTTATTTACAGCACTAGGAATGATCCAAGCCAAAGCTACACAAGCTCCAAAAAGGTTGAACTGCAGATCAGTGACAGTTGCGACAGCAACACCAATTGATACAACAGCTAGCGCTAAAGCCTGCACACCAGACAAAACTAAACACTCAACCAAGGAAATCAATTTGAGAATATATCACAACTATCTTTATTCGTAGAATTCATGCCAAGAAAAGTATGAAGCATCCCCCTCTTGGTGTAGCATTCTGGGATGCTTTCTTCAAGAAATATGCAGAATTCATGTCTGAATGTATAAGAGGAAGGTCAAACCTTTTGGATAGTAACCTTTTTACTGAAAAGTATAAACTCAGCCAAGACAATTGTTGGAGTGACAGCTATCTTAGCCATCTGATAGAACCCTACACTGCAAATTCAAAAAGAATATAACCGCAATTCCACCACATGTATAGCATATGGCATATGACACTACTGTATAAAAACTAGTCTATGTGTGTGCATATTAATCACCACAGTGTGCATTCTTCTCACCTGTTATGCTTTAAGCTGATATTAGCCAGTCCAGTAGAGAAGGACATGACAACACCCAAGGCAAATAGAGAAGAAAATGGTGTTGACTTAGAAGGAGGCGAGGCAGGAAGCACGGAAAGTCCTCGAAGGATAGCCATCAGGAACCATGCTGTCACATAGTGAATTAAAGAGAGAGCAACAGGGAAATTGAATCCAACTTGCCCCATGACCTACAATGTTGCGGCAAGATGATTAGCACTCCAGAACTTCAAAAGAAAAAGTGAGGCTATATGCCAAAAGTAACACAGAAAGTTAGAAGAATACACAAGCGAGTATTAAAATGAGAAAAAGGAGGTTTTTCTTTCTTTTCTCGACAAATAATAGTAAATAAGGTATGGTTAAATGAGAAGACACAGAGTCCCATACTTGAAACATTGACACTAACCAATTTATTTGCCATGATTATACCAACAGCAACCATGAAATTAAATGACAGTGCCACAACTGGACCACAAAGTCTCTGTTGTTGACGCTTTGCTCCTTCTGAAGTATGAAAATCATTGTACAAGGAGCTTCGAAACTCTTCCAGTGCCTTCCCTGATAGACATAGAAGTAAGTAAAGATGAGAAATTGCAGCATTCAAGACTCATACAGAAACAAGAAGTGTTTGAAACTAAGTGAACTACAATCCAGAGGTACGGAAAATCTAGTTCTATCAAAAGAAAGCACTAGCATAGCACATGATTTTGCTGCCTAATAGAAACAACAACAATGACCACGAATCAGCTCTAGGAGTGGGAAGAGATTGTGACATAAGATTGTCCAAGCTGAGGATCCTTTTCATGCCTTAGATAAGTTCCAACTTCTGTGATCATTTAGTTTGATCTGCTTGCAAACATGACCACTGATAAGTGGTGGCTTAGAACCAAATGCCAGCACCTAGACTAGAATAGCATCAACTGAAGCTCTAGAATCATCCAAAAGTTACAGGATCTCAACACAAACTAATAGCTGACCTAACGAAACTAACCTTCTAACAGATTCAAAAGCTAATAACTCACACAATCTTAGTCAAAGTTCACAAAATAAAATGCAGATTAGGCAGTCCATACACCAATGGATATACAGAAGTCACTAGGAAAAGAAGGTCAAGAAAGTACAAATTAAACTTAAACCAATTTAATAAGAATGCTATTATTTTCTGGTGAAAGAAAAACAAAGGAAAGGTATTCTAGAATATCAACATGACATAGAAAACCAAGGAGCTAATCTCACCATGTATAATGAAAAGAGTCCACAAGTTGCCGGCAAAAAGAAAAACATGCAGCTCTGTGACAAGCAACTTTTATTTTAGTATGCAACACTGACTAGTTCCTAATTTTCAAATTTTTGGTTGCAATTTTGTGAGCAGTCGACTAAAGAAAAAAAATCTCTCCATCAGGCCTTGCATAAGTATGCCAGATGAGATAATGTTCCGATTTGTGGTCCAAGGGCATTACAGCAAAGAAGTTGCCAGGTTTATACTGCTAAGCCAGTTCACATCAATCTCAAAGAGTGCTCCAGTGGCTGGAAAGCAGCTTCAACAACCTCATAAAATGCTAAAATGCTATCTAGAAGCTTGATAAATAATATCATTGAGTTCAAATCTACAAGAAATACACAACAGAAACCTAATCCTTTTGACTCACTCCTTGGCCCTTTGGTCAAAACTGCTCTATCAACATAACTTGCGAAAGAATATCTCTTGCAATACAAGTGCGACTAGATACTGCAAAGAAATTAAACGTGGTTAAAGGAGAAGAAAATGATTATCAAGGTTTTAGCTTGCTCATCAATTTCTATTGAGGAAACTCAAATCTCCTCTAAGCACCTTGATCATCTTGAATAAAGAAGTATACAAATATCTCAAAAAAATCAGAAGCACATTATCTTCGTAATGTAAAAAAAAAAAATTCAGTTAACATAACAAAAAAATTTTCCAGAATTAGAAACACTACAATGAAAAAGAGGTAGAGTAACCACAAAAGAGGTAGAGTAACCAGATTAGTTTACCATATCATACATCAACAATAACCTCTTAATTAATGTGATGCACCAAAAGCATATCAAAGAGAAACCAAAGACCTCATCTAATTACCGACATTAATTAAATCAAACCTACCAAATATATATAGGAAGGAAAAAAAATTGAATTTTGCATAAGAAAAGAGCATAGTAAACCGTTACATGATGATGCGAACCCTATTTTCCAGCGCACGAATTAACATGAAAAATGCGAATTCTGCGAAAAAAATCAAGAAATGGAGAGAAAAATCGGACCTTGCTCGCCGGCATCGCTGTCCTTGCGCTTGATGAACTTCCTCCCGCTCCTGCCCAGCAGAGATTCTAACAATCCCATTCGGATTCGCAGCCAAATTGGGGCGAAGATCAGAACAAAATCCGCGGAATTTTTTCTCAAAAAAGCAAGAAATTTGGAAGAGAAATCTCCCAAAAAGAAGCCGCTCCTGTATCAAATTTCGACCTTCTTCTAGTCACAAATGGAGATCGAACGCAAAATGAGGGAACAAATCCGACGAAAAAACAAGAATTTATTTATTTATTTATGTTTATTATGAGCTCAGAATTTAGAGAATCGGAGAGAGCGAGTTGCGGACTTGTAACAAAATTTCAAATATTAACCATCGCTATTCTCAATTTTATTTTACTTTAAATCATTTTTAATTTTTTACTTGTTTTTCGGGAATAAATTTTAATTTGCTAGTTAAAATTAGACGAAATGAATTCAATTTTGCATGTCGAGTGGATTCCACTGCTTTTCCATCTCATGTTTCTTCTGTTGATATCTCACATATTTTATAGATTGATAATTGTTTATTAATATGTAGAGCTTGGTGGGATGTTTGTCAGAATGTGAAGGGAACTCTGCACATGTACTGTACATGCAGGCGACTGCTGGCAAGTTAAGTTTTCACAGATCGCAAATGGTATGCTCTTCATTAATAGTATTTTTCAGTTTTGTCGATGATATCATTGATTTGCTCAATATCGCAGTCTTTGCTTTTCACCTGTATTATTTGGGTATTTCTAAAACCAATAGGAGGATTATAACTCAGCTTCTATTTGAATTGAAATGCAGAATCTTGAACAGATAAAATGGATGATTTACAATATCTCTATCCTTGGATGGCAGGATAATCCTTGTAGTATGTCGGTGTCAACTGTATTAAATTTTATATTTGCATCCGTTTTGAGATTTGTATGTTTGGCACTACAAAATACACAATGTTTACAAAAGAATTTTGTGTATTTTCTTTATCAAACATGAGTTATACTTAATGATTTTCAATTTATCTTCACCATATTTTTGACAAAGGAAAAAAATTCGGTAAGGTTTTGCATATAAAATCAAGCTCATAATAAGAAAGAAAAATACACAAATAATTAATATACAATGCCATTTATCTATATCTTCTTCTCTGAGTCATTACTGTCTTTGAGTCTTGTTCTTCTATATCAGAAGCAAGACGATAAAAGGGTCCCTTATTTTCAATACCACCACCAATCACTTTCTTATTTTAAGATCCTGAAAAGCAGGATTAAAAGTCACGCAACAATTCAGTGATTTTGTAAACTGGCTAACAGAGAGTAAGTTAACTGGAAATTTGAGAAGATGAAGAACTGATGAGAGATCTCTGGTAGGTAGGTTCAACTTCTCCTTTTCCCTCTACTAGAGATAAACATAAAATGATTGATTAAATAATAACCATTATTCAACAGAGAAAATACTAACCCTGCGTGATTGTTGTAGCGAAGCAGAGTGTTTTTTCACATTCTTCTATAACACTGGCCCTATGAGACGAGTCTTGTTCTGAGAGGGGATATTCTGCTAAACTGTCTTCAATAGATTTTTTTTCGTCAGGTGCTCGCTTTCTTGTTACATTCTAGCGACACGGACATGAGTGGTCCAACATCAGCTGATTCATGTGACTTGCTTGATCTAAATCAGATTAAGAACAGATCCCCACAGAATACTGTTTTTACCTTGAGTATCCCTTAGCATCTTAGCACAATATAAGAATTGATTTTCCTCTTTAGATATGACATCCGCAGAAGCTCTTCTATTGTTGGAACTCCTTTGGGTATTGTGAAAGCTTTCTTCATGTTCTGATAGCCTTTCCACCAAGAACCTCAGCAATTTATATGAGTCCTCATCAGATGGATACAGAACAGTGGTAATCTCAGATCTATTACCACAAGAAAAGGTAGCATAAACGAGAAAAAAAATTTCAGTTCCCAAAAGTAGATTGCTAGAAGAATAAATTCTCACATTTAAATGCAATTCAACTTGATCAGTAAGTAACAAAAGAGTAGAAAAGCCATCCAAAGTAAGAAATGTATTACATTCAAATCAACAAGTCGAAATCAAAGCCTGCAGTTTGTTTCACATTGTTTTCAGTTCATTAATGATTCATGATCAAGAACCCATGCTAAAGATCAATCAACCAAAAAAAGAACATCTTGAAGGAAAGCAAACGAGGCAAAACATACTTCATTAACCTCCTTCTGTTCCACTCTAGATAACTAGTTCAACTTTTTTTTTCTCTTCGTAAGAAAAGACTCCAACTTTTTTCGCCATTAGTTGCTGTTCCTACATTTCTACACTAATTTGATTCAAGGATGCTAGGAAGGACACAACAAACTTGATTCTCAGAAGAAAAAATTCAAAGGGATCAAAAGGCGAAATCTTGAAGCAGAGATAGCACGGAGAATCACCTGGCGGAAGCTGAGCTCGGGTTTGAACCCGAGAGAATTGAAGTCGGCGGCGATGCCGGAGCAGGCCTCGAAGCGATCCGCGGGGGTTCCGGGAGACACGTGGAGATATCGGAGCCGGCTATGAGGAGGAGGGATTGGGAGCAGATGGAGAAAAGGACGTCGGGGATGAGGCCCTTGAGCGAGGAGACGCCGGCGGGGAAGGAGATCCCGGCGCCACAGAGCGAGCTCAGCAGGATAAAACAATTTAAGTTTTCTCTAATAAATATATGGCCCGGCCCACTTGCCTTATCGGTAAACTAAATTATTTTTATAAATTAATATTTTTTTTATTAAAAGTTAATTTTATAATAATTTAAAATTCGAAAAAATATTTTTTTTAATAATAATTTAATTTAATAATAACGTAAAATAAATAATATTAATTTTATAAAAAAATAATTTTGAAAAATAATCCTGATACTAGTGTCTTAAATTTCGTTTAATTTGAAATCACGATCAAAATTAACTTATTTTAAAATTATTTTTTTATATAAAATTAATATTAATTATTTTATATTATTATTAAATTAAATTATTATAAAAAAATAAATAAATTTTTGAATTTTAAATTATTATAACATTAATTTTAATAAAAAAATATTAATTTATAAAAATAATTTATTAATCTTAATTTTGATATTGATTGCAAACGATTTGCACTCAAATGCTCTGCTACCGAGCTACAGACCCATTTACTAATCGAAGAAAATGTAACCCTGTAATCATATTTTAGCACGAAACTAACGGCCAGATCATTCATCAAATTCCCGGCTTTCCACATCCGTACGATCACATCCAACGGCCATTACACGATCTACTGTCATCTTTTGCCCTAGCAAAAAGAACCCGCGAAATGAGGGATCCGAATCGCGAACTCGGAGCTCTCGGAGAGTGACCCCCGGCTCTGGCGACCGGATCCGATCTCGTCTCTCTGTGAGTCTCTTCTCCTCAGATATTTCTCGCTTTTGAAACCCTAGAATTCTTCGTTTCTGCGAGCAATTTCTTCCGGGGATCGACAAATTGTTTACCTAAATTATGTTTGATATCCGCTGCAAATGCTCAAAAAAGTATTTAAAGAGCTAAAATTTTGCTAAAACGTTTGCAGCAAAAAAGAACCAGATGATTAATGGTTTGTGATGTTGTTATATCTCAAAAGCAGTTATTTGGGGTGTGGAATAAGACTCAGGAGTGTTTTTTTGTGGAAGCTAGTGAGAAATGATTATTGTTTTGGAAGCGTGCAAAGTTTGTTGTCCAAATCCATTTGCTCTATTGGTAGTAATCAATATTTATCTCCATAATTCTGATTTGAGGTTATATGTTGTTTGGATTGCAAAATTTTGGTTTATGTTGTTCCTACAAGTATATATAATGAAATTCTATATGATAAATAGTGGGGTGTATACGTGACAATGCTTTTCTTATTGACAATTTAGACCCAATTTGGTATGTATGGACTCTGGGATGTATCAGCTTATCACCTTTTGCTTAATGGTAATATAAGAATGCTCAAAAAGGCAATTTTGTCCCAATGGCATTGATTGATCAGGAGTTCCTATTCTTCCTAGTGATTAGAAGAGAAGAAAGCGATGGCAGAGCTGCTAAGCTTGGGCATCCTCATCGACATCCTCGACGAGGAATGGATGACTGACACCCTTCCCCATGATGGTCTCTCTTTTTTTCTGACACACAGTATTTTTCTTGTATGTTATTTATTAAAGATGCTCCCTCCACTCACTTACCCTTTTCTCTCTTGTTCTCTTCCCAGATATCCAGCTGCCAGCTCCGGTGGTTGACCGCACTGAAGAACCGGATGAAAACAGTACTCTTTCCTATCACATTTTTCCTGTTTCTTTTTTATTTGATGATCTACACTGCCTTGCACTCCAAATTCCAAGTGGAAACAATTGTTTTAGTTTGAGATTGTGATTGTCTTGACACACATTCCTTCAATTTTCTTCTTTTATTTTTTACTTGTTTCTGGCCCTTTTTGAGTTCGTTACGATATCTAGGGCAGAAATAGTTCCTAGGTCCTAGGTTTTATTGTATTCCCATCAATTCCTCTACTTCATTGTTTTCAAAGTTTGAGGTACTTGTTTAGAATAGCATCTTCTGATTAAATTCAGCATTGGATGGCAACAGATGATGAATTGGTCCAGTCTCTAAAATCCTTTACTCGTTATTTTGCTCGATGGAATCCACACTTCTATGAAGCAAACAACACAAAGAACAAACTGTAAAAATGCAAAATTTGAGTTTCTTTGTCAGACGATTAACTTGTCAAATTTTAGTTCAAAGTGCAAAATATACTTGAATCCTCAATATTTCTAAATCTTGTCATCCCTTTGTTGCTGAAGTATAGAGAGTCAAATTATTTTCATTACCTGGCAAGAACAAATGCTTTCTCTAATACCTATGACAAATGCTTTTAAAATTTAAGATGGGTCATCACCAATTTTACATGCATATCTTCGTCTCCACTTATTATTCTTTTCATCATGTATGATTCATCAGATGGTTGATCATTTATTTCTTATCCCACCAGATCAGGAAAGCCAACCTGTTGATGCTGATACATGGCATGATCTTGCTTTGGAGAATCAATAAGGTTGGCCTGTTGCAGATTTTAAAACCAGTACTTTCAAGAGTTGCTTGTCATGTTTCTTGCCAAACTTGTAGCTTCAAGATTTATGTTCTTGTCTTTTCTTACATGTTCTTGAGCCATTGCAAGGTGTCAACAGCTTCAGTTTGAGAAATGATGTAGGCTATCTGATACATTTGTGTTTTCTTTGAGTATCTTTTCTTGTTAAAATGATGTACACAAATGGTGAAGCAGTTTTTAGCAACTCTACCCTACAGTTTCTTTACACCGCATTAGATTTGTCTGCTACTGCACCATTTGGCCTTCCCCCCTTGCTGTAGAGTAGTAGGCCACGCTTCAATATTAAGATATTGTACTTATTTTTCTTGTGGAATGCTTGCTTGGAGCACTTCCATTTCATCCTCTTGGAGTTGCCGTGCTTGGGATTTAATTTTATTCTGATAGGCTCCCACTTGATGCAACTATTTTGTGTTGCTCTGTACAATTTCTTTTCAATCAGAGGATTCATGTGATTGGAATATTTTTTTTTTCAAATATTAGAATCACCTTCTAATATGCCTTAATGTCAGAAATCAATATAATACTTTTCCCTTTCAGTTTGTCTGTGCCCTATATGTTTTATTGTTCTGTATTCTTATTGAGCTTCATTGAAGATTTGGATAGGTTTTTTTTGATATTTGGAAAACACAAGTATGGTTTTTCTTCCATTTTTTTCTAAAGCTACAATTGATATTAATTGATATTTGTTTTTGGATGTTATTTGGACATTGTTGACGACTCTTAAGAGTTGAAATTTGCAGTTTTTTGGGGAGCTTCTTAAACATTGCTTCCATATGTAATGGGTTCATATAGTAGAGAGAAAATTCATGATGGAGCTTGGAGTGGAAAATTGGAACAAAAGTGAACGCTTGTTTCTTACGTTGAGCTATGGGATAACTTGATTCCATCTCAAATAGAATAATACACAAAATAAGGATAATAATATGCTGTTAATCAATAAAATTATTAAAATAATGTATTACTTTCTTAAATTAGTCTCTGATAAATTATCGTAAATTAAAATTTAAATCCAAAACTTTGATCCTCAATAAAAACAAGTTATGTGAATCTTTTAAATAAAATTTAATCACAATAAAAATTATCCCAATTTTAATCACCAATTCATAAGATCAAACTTTAAAATATTTAGACTTTTCTTTTAAAATCAATCACATATTAAACACTAAAAAGTCAAAACCCATATGTTATACATCAAATACAAGCCAAAATCATGGGAACTCAAATCTCAACTAAAAGAGAGATTTTTCATGGGTGTTTTATAGCTTACTTGGTTAATGATGGCATTATCTTGAGATTTTTTGTACTCTTTTTGTTGATGACAAAAGGAGGATAGAAAATATGATATTATAATATTTTCTTTAAATAGGGGGAGAAATCTTAAGAGTGAGAGGAAGCATAATATCGTTTGTTTTTATGAGTATACTCTATATTTTCATGCATATTGATTTAGTTGATACATGTGTTCAATTGAAAATATTTTATTCAACTAGTTTATTCATTTTATTTTTTTAAGGGGTTTTTATCATCAAAAAGGGGGATATTGTTATTCTTTGTAATTTTAATAATGAATAAATTTTGTTTTAATCATATCTTGAGCATGTGTAACTTGTAATCAAGTTGAGTCTAAAATAAAAATTAAGCCCCTTCAGAAGCCTAAAGTGTAAATGAATATGAAAATAATATTAAAAACGAGACATGATGGTAGATTAACGAATGGAGTTTGAAAAATTGAAGATGACTTAAAAAAGGCTCAAGAGATTATCAAGCTGTATCATTAGGTTTAGACCTTTTATTTGTTATTTAAGTTGAAGATTTGAATTTGAATTCTTAGTTTAGAGCTCTGATAAACACTCAAATTCGTTTTGAAATGCCTTCATCAATGTAACATTTTATCCAAGATAACTTATGAGAAAATGTCAAATTAGAGGATTGAAGTTATAGTAAAATAGTAGACTTTTTCGTTAACTTTGGACACTCGAACTTTAGAGTTCGAATGACTAACTCTAGTAGAAATAACTCTAAAATTACTTATAGTTTTGGATGCCCAATGATTTAGAAATTGTAATTTTTGGGCTTTTCATGTTTAGAGTTCAGATGTCTTGTGTCTTTTATTAGATGCTTGATATTGTAGAGTTCAGGCGTTCAAACCTGATGAGCAAACATCTGAATTTGTGATATTATTTTAATAGTTAGTTCAATTTTAACTATTGGGATACTTTTGGAGGTTCGAACCTTTATAGTTTAGACACCCGAACTTAGTAGAGTACAACTTAACGGCTAGTGTTTTCACCAATGAATATTTAAGTACTTGAGACTTGTTCATTAAAGAACTTTTATTTCCTTGAGTATCTCTATAAGAAAGAACAAGTTTTCCTAAGTCTTATAGCCTTACAAGAGGCCTAATATTAGAATTCACTTGCAAAACTTATAGTCCTTGTACCCAACCTTGAGAAATCTTATAGTGAGTTTCAATTATATCATTTTTTTTCACTTGTAAATACTCAAAGGTTGTTTGGAGTATGACAGTACAAAGACTCCAATATATAGTAGATCTTACTGGTTGGAGTAAGACCGTTTGTACGGACGTGACTTCACTAATGAAATAATTGAAGTTCTTAAGAGCAAGATAACAACTATAGAGTAGGAGTAGTTGATCTCCAAATCGTATTATATTATGGTGTACTCCTTTCTTATCTATTTATATTATAATATTCATGATTATTTTTCTTGTTTATGATCTTTGGTTATTGCTATTAGTTTGTGAATTTAATTTGTGATTGCAAAAATAGTAAATATTCTTTATAAACCTAATTTTCTCCTCTTATGTTGTCATTCTGGGCTTTTCGATCAATACAAAGGAACTACCTCAAGTCTCTTTTGTCAAACAACATCACTTCTAACATATTTCTTTAAATATAAGCTTAGCTAACTTCTTTGACCTTATTTTAACACCTATTAAAAGTATTACCCAAAATTTAATCAAGAGAATATGTCATAATAACTTTATCTTAATCTCAAATCTGATATGAACCAAATATGATAATCGTAAGATGAAAGTCGCACATCTTCTTGATACTAAAATCAATGGACACATATAAAATAATTCATGGTCATGCATTATATTATAATTTCTGATACATAATCTTAACTCAATGAAATTAAAACACTAGTATTATTCCTAACACTAAGTACAAGATTCCATTGCATGAATTGAAACTTTAGTTTCAAAATAATTACATCACAATCTATTTCATAATGCCCTTTAAATAAGATCAAAAAAATCTTTTCATATCTCAAAAATTCAAATATCAAAAAGCCTAAAATTTATTAGTAACATTATATTAAATTTATTCAAAAAATATAATAGTTTGATCCCATAAATTTTAAACCTAAATCGAACGAACAACACCACATATAATAGAAAGGAAAAAAATAAAAAATAAAACCTAAATTCGTGGTTTTTCAATTTTGATATGAGGTTGATGAAAAAAGTAATATTTTCTCCCTTTTATAGTGAAGATCTAAATCTTAATTCTTCTTTTATCGTCAATAACTTTGTTTTAAAAACCCTAGAGTTGTTATTTTATTTTCTTTCCTGAACAGCTGCCAGGCGCCTCTATTTCAAAAGAAAAAAATAAAAAAAATTTAAAATGGTAGATTTTAAGAATTATAATTGACTATTTTGCAAAAAAATCTCTAGATTTAAGAAATTTTCAAAAATCTTTTTTTTGGATTTTTCATAAAATCAAAAGTTGGGGTTCAAGGTCAAGATCAATACTAATGAACTATTTTTGTGAACTAATATTTTTTAATTAAAATTAAGACTTCAATAATTTAAAGCTCAAAAAATTATTTATTTTTTTTATAATAATTTAATTTAATAATAGTATAAAATAATAAATATTAATTTTAGAAAAAAAATAATTTTGAAATGAGCTGATCTGATCCCAATCCCAAAAGAAACGGGGCCCAAATGTAGTGTTTTGTTTAGCAACGGATTAAATGGAAGTTTAGGAGAGTTAATATGATTTTTTGGAAATTACATTCACGGTCTTTTTTTCGATCATTTTGAGATTGAAAAAATTAGAGGGATTTTCTTAGAAATAACCAGCGAACCGGAAACCCGCTTTCACTTCCGGACATCATCGTTCACCATGGTTTCCGACCACAAAAACAGACCCATTATTTGACTCCATTAACACCAATCAGTTGACCCCAAAACCCACCCACTTCCTCCTTCCTCCTCCCATCTCGCAGCCGGCGATGGAGCTCGTCCCCTGGGCCGAGATGTTCCGCTCCGCCTCTCTCCGCGGCCCACGGGACTCACCTCCCAAACCCCGGGCCGCCACTCTGCCGCCGCCTTCTTCTTCTTCCTCCTTCTCCGTCGACTCCCACGCCCGCCTGGCCCTCTACATCGCCATGGCGCACGCTGGCCTGGCCTTTTCCCTCCTACTCCTCTACGGTCTCTTCCTCCTTCTCCGCGACTTCCTCCGCCCACTCCAATGGGCTCTCCTCTGCTCCATTCCCCTCCGCCAGGCCCACCTCTCTCTCTTCTCCTTCTTCTCCGCCCCTCTTCGCCTCGGTCTCCTTCCCTTCCTCCTATCCCCTTTGTCCTCAATCCTCCGCGCCGCTGCCCTCACCCTTTCCGACCTTCGCGCCGCACTCTTCCGTCGCCGCCCCATCTCTCGCCCCGGCTTCCTCCGCCTCCTCCGCTGGCTCGCCTCCTTCTCCCTCTTTTCCCTCCTTCTCGACCGCTTCGGCCCCTTCTCCCTCCCCTTCCTCCTCCTCCCTCTCTCCCTTGTCCCAATCGCAGCTCGCCACTCTTCCTTCTCCTCTTCCTCCTCTTCTGCCGACAAGCCTGGCTTCCTCGCTTCCCGAATCCTCGCCAATTTGAAGACCATCGTGGCCGTCGGGCTCATCGTTGGCATGATCTTCGGATTCCTCGCCGGCGGTGCGTTCTTCTCCTACAAGATCGGGGTTGAAAGCAAGGACGCCGTTGTCGCGCTGAAATCCCATGTCCAGAGGAGCAATTACGCGGAGAAGATCGGATTTAGGAAGTGGATGGAGGAGAACGACGTTCCGGGGCTCGTGGAGAAGTACTCCGCCCAGCTCTCTGCCGCCGTCTGGGAGCAAGTCGACAGCTTTGCGGCGCAATACAATCTCACGGAGTTCGCCAACGGGTTTCGTCACTTCCTGACCAGTTCTTCGGCGTCGGCGGCGTTGCCCACCTCGGCGCCGCACCCCTACACGCTAAAGCTTCAGGCTTTGAGCGCGCGTATTAAAAGCAGAGAGTGGACGGAGATTTATGCCGAGCTGGATTCAATTTTCAGGGAGTTGCTGATTACTAGAGAAGATTTGGTGCAAAAGGCTAAAGGCGTTGCCTTTCAGGGGATTGAGATCTCAAAACAAGTGCTTGCGAGCAGTTCTTCGGTGCTAGGTGGAAGTGCGAGCTTAGTGTTGTCCGTGTTCTTGATGGTTGTCTCCGGCGCGGCGGAGGTGGTGAATTTCATATCACAAATGATGGTGTTTTTGTGGGTTCTCTACTACCTCATCACTTCGGAGTCAGGTGGGGCAACGGAGCAGGTTGTCGGGATGCTACCAATGTCGAAGCAAATGAGAGTGCGGTGTGTGGAGGTGATCAACAAGGCGATTAGTAGTGTGTTCTTGGCAACGGCAAAGATTGCCTTCTATCAGGGATGCTTGACATGGTTGTTGTTCAGGTTTTGCTCGGTGCATTTTTTGTTCGTGTCTACTGTTTTGGCATTCATTAGTCCATTGTTGCCGATTTTGCCACCTTGGCTATCTTCGATTCCGGCTGTTGCTCAGTTTTTCATGGAGGGGAGATACATTTGGGCAGTCGTAGTGGCTATGTTGCACCTTATGTTGATGGACTATGGCACTTCGGTGATTCAGGAGGAGATACCTGGGCACAATGCTTATCTTACAGGGCTTAGCATTCTTGGGGGTCTGACACTGTTCCCAAATGCTTTGGAGGTATTATTTCTAAAGTTCTTAACCTCTTTCTTGTTAATTGCAGAAATGCTGCATTCCATGTTTGCAAAATGCACAAGTCATCATCATTGTTCCCTCTGCAGGACATTAGGTTTTCCAGTGCTTATGCAACAAATTCTTGTTGTATTGCATGGAACAAATGTACAGCAGAGATTGATTTTCTTTTCTGAGATTCTCTCGAAAGAGCAGAAAGTAACATCATTGTTATGAATGGAAGTGTTGCAGAAAGTAACAGCATTATAGCCTTCTGTTTTTTTTCCCTATGGTACATTTGGAATTTACTCAAGTGGTCATTAAAACTTCTGCTTCAGACTATCCATTCATTTGATTATGTTTCTTTATGAGCACTTTCTCTTTCAACTTTTCTGCATTCAATCTTAAGTTTGTGCATATTGAACTAGAACTTGTTCCTTTAAATCCTTAGAAGCTATTGTTCACCAACATCTTGTAGTCTACGTTTTATAGATGGAAGCTTAACCTATGTTTTCGTTCTGCTGTATGTCATAGGGTGCTATAATGGGTCCGCTTATAATGACAGTGGTCATTGCCTTGAAGAATTTGTATGCAGAGTTTGTGTTGGCCGATCCAGAAGAAAATGTTCATTAGATTGCACATACATGGCCCGGAAAGATTGTACTGCTCTGTTTTGCTGCTCTGCTTAATTTCAAAGGAAGACATACAAGGTAAATTATCTAGCAAGAACACCAGTTTCTGTTTGTTGTGCCTCGAAAACATATTTGTTCATTGTTTAGATGTTTTCTGTTGTTGTAAAGCTGTGGAGCTATATGCTGGAATTTGTCATTGTATCGTAACTAAATTATGATGTTGGGTTTCACTTGAAGTTTGATATTCTTGTTTCAAGAAATTGTGTTCAGGAGATAAAAGAACATATATTTATTTATTCCTGAAGTAGTTTGTGTTATAATTTTTGTGAAAACTTTGATTTCAAGGAGGATTATGTAATTGGCAAGAAGAGAGAGAGGTATATGTAATTTGCGTGATTACATGTAATTGACACTTTTTTTATAAAAGTAACATTTTACATGTAACTAATCACTGATGCTGACCATGTTGTTGATCTATTATTTCATTTTTTTTGTTGACCTCGTACTTGTCTTGTTGGAAAAATTAGGTGTAATACTGCAAAAATTTTATTGCTTTAATGAAATAACAAAAATTTCAATTCAAAGCTTAAGATAGTGACTTTGTACTCAAAAGGCACCCATTTAAATGGGTAAATCAATTTTTAAGGACAATTTGGTCATTTACCTGCCCTACAAACCAATGGCATCTTGCATATTCTCATTATAGGGCCGAAATTTTTGTCATGGTAGGTAGGAGTCGCGAGTGCCCATGATGTTGGTGAAGATATTCGGCCATATTAAAAGCTGCGGTGGCTATAGTGTTGGTAGAATTTTATTGTCATACAAAGAATCACAGGTGACTATAATGTCAGTGGAGTTCTGCCGTCATGAGAAAGGGACCGCAGGTGACTGCGATATTAGTGATATTTTCAATGCGTAAGGGACTGCAAGTAGCTGTCATGGTAATGGAGGTTTGATGATATGCAAGGAGCTGTGTATAACCACAGTGTTGGTGGAATCATTGATGTATGAAGGACTATGGGTAGCTACGATGTTGGTAAGTATTTGTTGTGAGGTTCAGTCATCCAATCTCTTCACCTTTAGTCATCCGAACTCAAGGACTAGGTGACTTGTGTAATGAAGCCACGAGTGGCCGCAGCATTGATGAGTTTTTTGTGATGCGGTTCGAGTGCCTGATCTTCTAGGTTCAATCATCTGAATCCAAATAATTTTATAACTTTTTGCCAAGCAGGTAGCGACTTGGAGATGAATGAGGCCACGGGTGGTCATGAGGTTTGAGGAGGAAAGGAAGGAAATGGTATTAAAGATATGAGGTTGTTGATATCTTACAAGAAATAGAAGAAGAACAATGAGGCGAAGAAATAGAAGGATGGAGATAAAAAAAAAGACTTACATCTTGGCTTTTTTCAAGATCTCCTTTGAGAGTTTGACCTCTAATTCATGCAAAGGCTCTTTCTACTTCAAAATTCTCTTTATCATTCTCTCTTTGTTAGCGTGTGATTCCCTTTTTATAGGATTGAGAGGATTTTTTTCTATTGATATACCCTGCTTTGCCTAGAGTTTTAAAAAAGAGGGAGATATTAACTTGAACATTAAAATATTCTCTCTCGGCTATCACTAAATTAATAGTTTTTTTTAAATTTCTGTATAAGTTTGGATCGGTTAGAGAAAAACACAAGAGCTCAACTTCTTGATCAAAATCAGGCGGATGCAACAATCTAAGCAAGTCAATGGCTTTCAAAGATAAAACACAAAGTGGATAATAGTTAATGAATACTTGCTAAGAAAACATAGATCATTTGGAGAAAAACCCTTGATTTTTGGATTTTTTTTTTTTCATGTATACCCTTGTTGAATCACAAATCATAGATATAGCCCTACAAAAGATAATATTTGTGCGAAAACACTACGAAATTTATTGTGTAAACCCCTATACAACTATTATAAATGCTCCTAAGATTTCACAAATAATCCTTCCAGCATTGCAGTTGCTCTCTGTTGTCAAATTTATCTCTTTATTTTTCGTATATTTACTCATATAAAAATACATTTTTATAGGGACATGTTGTCTTTTGGGATTTACCATTTGTAATATTTGCTTCTTTTTAGTTTTATCGATATGAGTTTTTTATATTAATTCTAATGGCTCTCCATTGATAAAAGTGAAAAGATGAGAGTTTGCGTAATTTTTTAAATGTTAAAGAAAACACATAAATATGACATTTTCAGGAGAGTTTTATCTTCCTTTTCAGTCGTTTTATAACCTTTATTTAAAACACTATTAACTATTTATTTAAAAAAATTTCGATGAAAGAAATTTTGATATTTAAGTAGAGCATAATTATTCGAAAGAGCATGAAAAGTTTTTTCAAAAGAGGAGGAAAAGAGAATAACAATAAAAATGACATAGTTTTTGACTTCTCGCATGCATCCGATTTATCTGTATTTCTATAGATCGCGCAAAATTAATTCAAAAATTGAAATGGTTGAACTATGATTTTTAGTAAGTTAAATTGAGAATAATTTTAAAATTTTATTGGACTCTCGGTGTCATTCATTATACGAGGACAGCCCTTAATCAGGTAACGACAAATAACAGGAAAAAGTGGAGCATGAGCTCGTTGTTGCATCAAACAATCAACGACCTTTTAGAATGGCAAATCGTGTGATGAGGTGCAAGTTTTGGTAGTCCGATTTGGGCAGTAGCGCTGCGTCAGCTTGACGACAATCCTCACTTTCTCTTGATCCGAGCTGAGGCTTGGTTGACTGCAGCCCGTGCCGTCCTGTCTGGGGCCGCCAATTAAAAATCTTTTCAAATTTAAATTTATTATTAAAATAAAAAAATATTTGAATAACATGCATGATTTTGATGCTATTTAGGCTGGAGTAGAAGGTGAAAAATACCTCTGACCCTAAGTAAAAGTCTTTTGTGATTTTGTCATTACTATAGAATTTTTTTTTTTTCCAATTGAGAGGTTTAATTCTGATTAAATTTTAATTCGAGAGGTAAAATGATAAACATATTCTTAACTTAGTTTAAATCCATTTATGTTTATATTGGATTAATTTTAATTCAAATATAAACGGATAATTTTGTTGTTATCCTACTCTAAACCTTTTTTAATTTGATTTCAATTAGAAATAGAACTCAATTTAATATAGTCTAGAGCTCAATATGAAGTAGATCTATGGTATGTTTTTTTTTTGTTTTTTATTATGTCAAACTTTAATCAAATTAGAAGTATCTTCATCTTTTCATTTCAATTTAAATATTATTAAATTATATATATTCTATTCACAAAATTTTTTTTATAATATATTCAATAACCGAATGAAAAAATATAATTTTCTAAGGATGTAATCTTTTGAAATAAATACAAATATTTTAACATATATATATATATATATAACTTTATTTCATTTATATATAAAATAAAATATTTATATATTTATGTATCATGATACAGTTATATATTTATTTTAAAAAAATCACATCTTCATGGGCTAACTTTAAAATTAAAAATTCTCAGATCCTCGATTATCAGAAATTTTTAAGGATTTTTAATAATTTTTCTTAATAATAATTAGGTAATTAGAGGCGTACGAAAAATCAAATCAAACTTCAAAAAAAAGGTAATAAAAAAAGTCAGCAGAGTACGCGGGTAAGACGAAGGGAAGAAGAAGAAGCGAAGACCTCTTTCTCCTTCCCGACCTCTTCCTCAGAAATCCCCTCTCCCATCCTCATGATTAGGGCTTTCCAATCCCTCCTCCGCGACGTATTCGCCAATAAAATCAGATTTTTCCTTCAGAAAAGCCCCTAATTTGCCACCTTTCTTCAGATTTCTCTGATTTTCACGAAGTCGTTCGTCTTCGATGTTTTTGTGCCTTTTCTCTTATTTTTTGATTAAAAGTTGATAATTTTCGTATTTTGAGGGATTTGTAAATTTTGAACCTTATTTTTTTCCTATCCGATTTGTGTTTTTCCTTCGAAAAAATTTGGTTTTGATTGTTTGGTTGGTTGGTGTTTGATTGGAGATGTTGTTGTTGGTGCGAGTGATCGAGGCCCGTTGCCTCCCGGCGATGGACCTCAACGGGCTGAGCGATCCCTACGTGAAATTGCAGCTGGGGAAGCACCGGGCGAAGACCAAGGTGGTGAAGAAGTGCTTGAACCCGTTCTGGGACGAGGAGTTCAGCTTTCCGGTCGGCGACCTGAAGGGGGAGCTTGTTGTCTCTGTTGTGGATGAGGATAAGTACTTCGACGATTTCGTCGGCCAGGTCAAGGTTCCGCTTTTGAATTTGTTTGATGCAGATAACTTAAGTCTGGGTACTCAATGGTATAAGTTGCAGCCGAAGAACAGGAAGTTGAAGAGTAAGGATCGCGGTAAATGGCTTCCTTTGTTGACGTCTGCTTTTTATGCCCGTAGTTTAGGTTTGTTGTTGTGTGTTTGGTGCTAGTTTTAAAGGTGGGTAGTATGATTTTTGTTCTGTTTTTCCGTCGTTTTGGTGCATTATTACTTTGTTATCTAATTGAATTTCTGAGACATGATCTAAAATCAACAGTTATTGCCATTTTTGGCTAAGTGAACTCGATCCGTACTTACAGAAATTTATTTTCATTGTTATCTAATTATCTCAAAACAATTATACTGGTACATAATTCATCTGGATGTGGTTTCTTAAATTTGCTCCTGCTGATGTTGAGCACATGAAATGTTGCTGAAGAAGCTATGGTTACTTATCTTTTTGGCTAAAACTCCTAATTTGTGCTATTGTCTCTTGGATTCCAGTTTGTTTTTGTACTTGGATTCATCCCTTATAATTGTATTGGATGTTTTGTCTCAATTATGCAGGGGAAATTCGACTCAGTATATCGTTGTCTCAGAAAAGTGCTTTGGATGAAGCACCTAGTGATCCCAAATCCTGTTCTGATGATGTTACATCAAATTCAGACAAATCCATGGAATTGATGAGAGAATCATCCTCATTACCTTCTGATGGCCCTTCGTGCGCATTGTTGCCTTCTAATAAATCATCAAATAATCTGAAGGACGAGAAAGTTGATCCTGCTGATTTGGACAAGTCAAATGCACCTTCATTTTTTGACATTATGTTTCAGATTTTTGCAGGGAAAAATGCACGAGGTTCATCATCTGACAATAAGAGCCAGGTTTCTGAAGATCAAGCTGATGAGAGGCAAGAAGTGCCATTGAACACTGAAACTCAGGATATACAAGCTGATGAAACCTCAACTGTTCCGTTTGATGAACTATTGAAAACCATGGAATCAAGAAGTGAAGGTGCTGAAATGCCTGGAAATTTACCTGGAGGCGTAGTTGTTGACCAGTACTATGCTGCCTCCCCAGGTGAACTGAATGCTTATCTCTTCTCTCCAAGTTCAAAATTCCTTCATTCACTGGCAGAAATTCAAGGAACTACAGGCCTAAGTAGTGAACCTTGGAAAATAGAAGACAGTGGAGAAAAATTGAAAAGAGTAGTTACCTACACAAAGGCTGCAACAAAACTTGTGAAGGCTGTGAAAGCCACAGAGGAGCAGACTTATTTGAAGGCTGATGGAAAATCTTATGCAGTTTTAGCTAGTGTGAGTACACCTGATGTTCCATTTGGTAGCTATTTCAGAGTTGAGGTTCTGTATTGTATAATGCCTGGACCAGCACTGCCATCTGAACCAGAATCTTGTCGCCTGGTAGTATCTTGGCGAGTGAATTTTCATCAGAGTACAATGATGAAAGGTATGATTGAAAATGGTGCAAGACAAGGTCTGAAGGAGAGCTACATCCAGTTTTCTGACTTGCTGTCACAAAATTTCAGACCACTGGAAGTAAAAGATGTAGGTTCAAACAGAGAGGAAATCTTGTCTTCTCTGCAGGCAGAGAAGGAGTCTGACTGGAAGCTGGCCCTTCGGTTCTTTGGAAATTTCACTGTTGTTTCCACTGTTTTTGTGGGGTTATATGTTGTAACACATATCCTACTATCCAATCCAAGTACCATTCAAGGGCTTGAGTTTGCTGGTCTAGATCTCCCTGATTCAATTGGAGAGGTGGTGGTTTGTGGAGTTTTGGTTCTTCAAGGTGAACGCTTTCTGAAAATAATTGGACGTTTCTTGCAGGCCAGAAAGCAGAGAGGTACTTCGGTATCTGATTTGAGCTACATATTTCCTTCAGTTTCTCATAGACCTTTTTTTTGCTGCAGTTGTGAAATGTTGTATCTCAAAATTGCTTTCCTATTATTTATTGAAAAACATTTGGTTTCTAACATAGTGCCATAATATATATGATGCTTAAATTGCTTCATACTCCATATTTTCCTAAAATCATTGCAATTCCTTATTCAGCATCCAACAAGGTTGAAGGCAAGGGCCACTTAGCAAATGGAAATCTAAATGACTTAACCCTTGAATGCTTTCTGCTATTGCTCAATATATGGCCTGACATGGAAAACTTTGGGCTCTTCTTTGAGCTGAATATGTGAGGATAACACTGGTGTTCCAATTTATCACATAATAGTAAGCTAACTAGATTATATTCTCTTCTTATTTTGAAGATGATTATAATTAAGATCTATTCAGCATTCAATAACATTCTATAGCATGTAGCAAGGGTCTGGTATTGTTAGCATTGCAGCTCCTATTTTGGTCTAACTTGGTTTCATCTTGTAGGTAGTGATCATGGAGTCAAAGCACAGGGAGATGGATGGATACTGACTGTGGCATTGATTGAGGGACATAACTTAGCTGCAGTGGATTCAACTGGTTATTCTGACCCCTATGTAGTTTTCACCTGCAATGGAAAAACAAAAACCAGCTCAATTAAATTCCAAACTCTGGATCCTCAGTGGAATGGTAACTCTTGAATGACTGCAACACTTTGTCAAAAGATGCTTGATTAACTTTTGCTGCTGTCTAGGCCTTGAAGTTGGAATTTTTGATTCAACTATGTCTGTCATCTTTCTCCCTTTTTATTCTGTTTTTTGTTTTTTTGAGGATGATATGAGCATTCAACATTTGGACTACATGTTGTCTACTTGATTGAAGCAGGAGTTTGACCCCTTTATTATCTTATGGAAGACCCAATAGCATGATATCAGAATTTCAAACTCCGTTCATCTGTATAATAATACTAAATCTATAGGGAAACTTGAGGGTAGGAAGCTATAACAGGCTAAGCATGGTAGCGCATGCTTGCGACACAAGTGGAGGCATCAAGAAGGCTATAACATAATTTTTTTTCTTTGAAAATCAAAGAAATGCTTGATAATGTATACATTGTGCATAGTGGCTTATCTATGAACAATTTGATTGATTTACAGAGTGCCAATTAAATCTATTTTCTCTTGAATTTGCAGAAATAATTGAATTTGATGCTATGGATGATCCTCCATCTGTGATGAATGTGGATGTTTATGATTTTGATGGACCTTTTGATGAAGCTACATCACTTGGCCATGCTGAAATCAACTTTCTTAAATCTGATATATCACAGTTAGCAGATGTCTGGATTAATCTTGAAGGAAACTTAGCTCAGGCATGCCAGTCTAAATTGCATATGAGGATATTTTTGAACAATACACGAGGTGCTGAAGTTGTAACACAATACATATCAAAGATGGAGAAAGAGGTTGGAAAGAAGGTTGGTATTCTCTTTATATTTAATACTCTCTTCTTTTCCATTTCATATCAGTTTCTCCTTTTCTCATGCAATGAAAACTGATTTTGTAGATAAATGTGAGGTCACCTCAGACAAATTCAGCATTCCAGAAGATCTTTGGGTTGCCACAAGAAGAATTTCTCATCAATGACTTTACCTGTCACCTGAAGCGCAAAATGCCTGTGCAGGTTGCTTTTATTTCAAGTATAATGCTTTTATTCTCACTAATCTACTGCACATGAAGGATGCTTGACGCTAAAGATAAATATCGTTGTTACTATTTTTTTCTCCAACTACTAAAAGAAAATTTTGATACTTGGCTTTATTTGACCAATAGATGCATCTATGCCGAGACAGGTACATCGCAAACTATTTATGTTCCCTATGTTTTTTTGAGGTTAGATCTTATGTTCTTATTTTAGGATGAAAAATTTGATGCTACTGTTACATATTCATGTAATGTTGCATCATCATGAATTTCATTCTTATTATGGTTGTCTGACGGAAGATGAATTGCTTTCCTGCAGGGACGCCTCTTCCTTTCTCCAAGGATAATTGGATTTTATGCAAATCTTTTTGGGCACAAAACCAAGTTTTTTTTTCTCTGGGAAGACATTGAAGACATTCAAGTGGTTCCCCCAACCCTCGCATCAATGGGTAGCCCATCTCTGATGATTATACTCCGTAAGGGCAGAGGAATAGATGCAAGGCATGGAGCTAAGTCTCTAGACCCAGATGGAAGACTCAAGTTTCATTTCCAATCTTTTGTTTCATTTGGTGTAGCCAATAGGTATTTAGCTTTTCCATGTCCAATGCATCGCAGTTTCTTCTTTCTTTATTTTTCATCTCTTTTTTGGGCTTTTGTTTAGCTTGGTATACTTTAGCCATGGATAATGAGTTCAAATGTGCCACCTGTGCACAACAGGACAATCATGGCCCTCTGGAAGGCAAGATCACTGAGCCTTGAACAAAAGATGCAAATTTTTGAGGAAGATCCAGAAGCAAAAACCCTCGACACTGAAGAAAATGGGTCTTTCTTAGGCATAGAGGATGCTAACATGTCAGAGATTTTCTCTTCAATACTCCCAATTCCTGTGAGTCCTTCAATTGTCATTGCTTTTTTATGACACCTTACATTAAATTTTGAAAGGTAGGAAAGATGCAGATAAGTATGTTTTCTAAGTCGTTTTTGTTTGTGAGCAGATCAACACACTAATGGAGATATTTGAAGGCGGTGATTTGGAAAGAAAAGTAATGGAGAAGGTTGGTTGTGCTGACTACTCCATTACTCCGTGGGAGCCAGTCAGACCTGATGTGTATCAGAGGCAAATTAATTACAAATTTGACAAGAACTTGTACCGTTATGGAGGGGAAGTGACTAGCACTCAACAAAAGTCCCCATTATCTGACAGAAATGGATGGGTTGTTGAAGAGGTCATGCAGTTACAAGGAGTCCTACTTGGTGACTACTTCAACGTAATTAAAACCTTTGCTACTGCTTTTTAGTTGCACAATCTCATATCTTTTACAAGGTTCTTCATCTAACTCTGATTCCTATATTTCAGCTTCACTTGAGATATCAGGTGGAAGATCTCTCAAGATCCAACGCATGCAATATCCTAGTGTCCCTGGGAATAGCTTGGCTAAAGAGCACCAAGCATCAAAAGAGGATCTCAAAGAATGTAATGTCCAATTCGTCTGTGCGGCTTAAGGAAATGTTCCAGCAAGTTGAGAAAGAGATCACAGTGCCAAAGTAGCACATCAATATGAGCAAATTCATTGTATAGCTCCCACCTAGCAATGGAAATCATTCAAATGTATTCATCACTGCTGACACTGCATAGACACATGATTATACCTTTTGAAGTGGATCAACTGGCAAGGTTCCCCATCGGATCTGTTGCAAATCAAACACAACAATCTTCTGCACACAAGAATTTTATCTTTGCTCTTTTCCATGGGAAGGATGCCAGGAAAGTCTAGCCAAACGGGGCTTGTCAGTGAACATGAGAAAACTATGACGTAATCTAACTTGGTGATATTTACTGCTTGCATAGATCTTCTCACCAGTCAATATCAGCCTCTCAATATGCTGACAGGCAATCTACATCAGCAAAATGAATTGGGGAATGCCAGGTGACCAGAGAGAATGTTCTGGAAATAGTGTTACGTTTTTGTTGTTGAAATTGAATTTAATGTTTATAAATGATCAGCTTGATTGATGTATCATAAAGTTATTCTTCTCAGAATTAATGAATTAGGATTTTATAGTATTTGATTGTTCTGCCATGGTCTACAATTTGTTTTCAGCTTGAAAATGGTACTGTTTATGGCTTCAAATTTGTGTTGGCTGTTCCACATATCCCTATCCTGCATGACCAATGACCAGATTACTATGAAACAGGTTAAATTGGAACCAGACATTGATATATAGGCCTGATACAATCCATTCATGCACCCTCCCGGGCCTCCCCCAAGCCAAAATGCCACTCCTGCAGGTGCCAAATAATCTCAGAATAAAACTAGAATAGGATATGTCTTCAATCCTGGAATAAAACTGGAATTGCAACCTTTCGAGCCCTTTGATTGCACAGGAATATATAATAATCTCGGAATAAAACACACTATTAAAGTTCACCAGATAAGAAATGAAAACTCACCTTGATGATATGCTTATATTCCAATAAGAAAAAGACTGGAGAGGCCCAAACAGAGTTTACATAGATTGACTTAAAGTTCTACAAAGGCACAGGTGGCCAATTTTTACAACAAATTTAAGCCTCCTGTTACATAAAAACTTCCCCTCAAATGCCAAATAATTACAAGGTGATTGTGCTCATAATTACAAACTGTATGCTATGTATATATCATAAAAAACCAGACCAAGCTGTGGGTAATCATGGGTCATGTCTCTGAAGCAGGATCAAAAAGTTGGGAGGGCCTGAAGATGAAGAACATGAAGCAGAGAGAAGCTGTTAGAAGTACAAATAGACATGAAAAGAATGATGTGTGCACTCTTTTCCAGCAGCAAAAACATACATTGCCCAGAAATTGTACAGGAAAGAACTGGAGGTCATACGTGGAGAGTACAAGCCTTTGAAACCTGTGTTATTGTCTGGTATAACTGAAAGGTGGTTTCCTGCATTATGGAATGGTAGTGGCACATCATTCTCTGAAAAATATTTACTGACGAGTTAAGTCCTATAATAGGGGGCTCCTACCAGCTTCTTGTCTGGCAGAGTGGATCGTAATCATAAGCTTCCCCTGCCTTCACAAATCGCCCCTTTACCCGCTTTCTTATGTCAGCCCTTGCTTTACGAGATGCATACCTGATTTTCTTCTCAAACCTGTTCAAAAGAAGAAATCTGATTTATAAGCATAGATTGTGCATTGGTGATTATGCATCTCTTAGTAAAATTGCAGCATGCTCATATAGATTTCTTCCATGTAATGGCATTGTAGTTCTATCCATCAACTATTTATTAAGAAAACAATACCCAGATTTTACTGGCATGACAAAATCAGGGTGATTGAATTGGTTGTCACAAAAGCTGGAGCAAATATTTAGATTTATTACTGCTTTCCCATCATCTTATTGTTATATTAAACCACAATTTCAAGTGATTGTCATGATATATCAGAAGCAGAGTAGTCCTGAGTTTCCTTAACTTGTTATCCTGGCATATAATTGAAGATGCACATCTTCGACTTCCTCACAGTTCAATTAGACATTTAATGTAGCATTTGCAAAACCATACCCCTATAATTGAAGTATATAATAAGATTTACCCACTTCTTTTTTTATTTTTATTAATGAAGTTCTTGTTTCTAACACTCAAGGGAGGAGCTTGGGCTAATTTTTGTTGCTGGCAAACAAGAATGAAACAACGAAGTCGATAGCATCAAAATGATTTTCAAACAAAGTTATAAGGAAAGCTCATAAAAGGTACTATAAGAATCAGAAATCCAAAAATTTGGTTCGAATTGAAACATAGAATGATGGAAGAACCTTAGTTATGAAAAGTTATTATATTCAATATATTTGGCTATGCCTAAGGTGAGAGTTTGTCTCATAAATATGCATCTATTGCATGTATGGGAACACTAAGAGCCGAACTTACTTGCGTGCTTTCTTCTTTTCCTTGTAGCGCATGACAGCACTGTCCCTGCTAGCTGGAGTGAATGATGTGCTCTCAGGACCAGGAGGATACCAAGGTGGCTCACCCATAAGAAGCATTGATGACACCCCACAATCTTGATAATCTCCGGCACTGCTCTCACCAGTCAAACCAGAGAAAGAAAGGGAAAGACTAGAATGAGTAGGTCTCACAGGGAAATGGAGATCAGAGTCTGCTTTATTTCCTGGATTTGACATCATTGAGTCTGCAGAAACTGGATTACTATGTGCCGCTTGCGTTGTTTTGGCTTGTCCAGCAGAGGATACCTGACAAAAATGATGTGCATAAAAAGGATGCTTCCCACAGTAGACAGTTTGATGGTAGAAAGACAACTAAAAAAGTTTTTTTGAAAAAAAAAACAAAAGGAGGAAGAGGAAAAACATAGTGGGACAAAAAGTTCCAAGTTAGCACACTGTTGCAGTCAAGCACAACAGTGTTTGAGTGCACTAAAATACTAATTCATTGACAGTAGCAACCATTGCACTCATTTTTTTTTCCATTCCAAGTTACTCTATAGTCTTAAACATGATGGTTCCAGTGAAATTAATAAGCATATGAATTTCTGACATTTGACAATCTATTAGCGAGTGGATGAAAGTAACGAAATAAAATTACCATCAATGAACGTGGAAGCTGGGATGAGAACAATAAAGGAATAACAGAAGAACCGGAGGAAAAAAAACCTAATTTGCCCAGTACAAAAGGAGGGAGCATTAGTCTCTTTTCACAGTCTTCGGGTAACTGATTAGCTAATTTCTACATAATAAAGGTATTTGTCGTATAGACAAACAAAGGAAATGAGCCGAAAGGTCAAGTATATTACAAAAAGGATCGGGTAGAACCAAAAGAAGTTTCTTTTGGTGTTCTCCAAAAGGAATCCTTGGCAGCATGAATTCAATGAGCTCTATTGGGGCCTCAGTGAAATGACACTTTGTACAGTTAACCACTCATCTTGATTTCAAATGTACAAGGTAATAAAGGTCTACACTTCAAAAAAATTCTTCTTGCCATGGAGTGGCAAGTTTAAAGATTGTCCAAATCCTGAGCACAGGTGATAGTAAAAATTGATAGGACTTTATTTCTTAATATCACATTTGTAACAGCCAAGTTGCAACCACAACTCAGAACACTACTTGCTTCGAGACATAAAACTAGGGGTTTCAATACTTGTTGAGATTCGGAGCGGAAAATTCACGAATTACCTTATTTTCAAACAACATAAGAAAAGAGAAATAATACAAGATAAAAAAAAATAACAAAAAAAGATACAGCGATATATGTGGTTCACCCAAAATCGAGTTACGTCTTCGGGGGGAGTCAAAGATTCACTATTAACAAATTTTATAAGAGTTTATAAGAAAAATTGTACTCTTTTTTACCCAATTAACTTTTACCAAATCTCGGCAATGTTCCCATTTTCAAAGAAAATTTTCAAGAAAACATCACGAGAAACCATCATGAGAAACCATCGAGAAGTACTAGAAAGACCCACATACGAGAGCCGACACTCTCTCTCTTTCTCTTCTCTCTATTATTTCTATTTCTCTCTAGTTCAACCTTAGCACTATATTACACAATATCTAAATCTTATATATTAGTAGAATATTTATATGCCTTTATTGAGTCTGAATTTTATTCTGATTATAATTCCTAATATTATATCATAAGTATTCAAAATCAATCATAAGTCTGAATCCAACTTTGAATTCCTACTTTAACTCAAACTTTAATCCGAGTTCGAGACATCAAAAAACTCAATAGATATCAACAATATTTTAATATAGGTCCAAAGTTCTAGAAAACCACCATGAATATCAGTGGATGGGCCAACAGAAAATCTAGCGGGACATGAATTTGTTTGGTTAAGAATATTTGCTTGCGATTCAACAAACATGTAAGGGAAACAGCATCAAAGTTAAACTGAAAGATGTCATTGCATATGAAAGTAGTAAACAGCAAATAACAAAGGAAAACTAATTTGTACCTCTGCAACAAGTTCGCCTTGGCAGTTTGAATTTACAGTAGACATTTCATTTGTCTCGAAAAAACTTTCTATGCCAGCATCTTCGAACAGCTGTTCAGTAGAGTTATGAGAAACACCAAAAAGCTCTTCGTAGTTCTCAAAAGTCAAGTCAACATCATCCACACTGAAATTCTCATAGAAGCCATCATGTTTGCTGATCCCAAGCTCTTTAGACCCAGAAAAGCATAGCTGCATCAGCATATTCAAGATTAAGATTCAGTATTCTGTTAAGAAATTCATGGCATCATATTCTCATGCTGTTGATTTTCAGTATGTAATCCTATTATATAAACATTGGTCACTCCTCAGTCTCTTAAGATTCTTGATCGATAGACCTGAACATTTTCCTTTTTTCTTATGAAGTGCACAGTTGCTATTGATGAAATCAAGGAACAAGAATGCAAGATGTCCATTACCATTATACCACACATCTGTTTAAAGGTACTCAAATTTTAGACAAGCGAACAGCCCATTATACAGCAGATAGGAACAATTGGAGAACAGTTAATATTGTATCCAATGCTTGTGAAAGAGTCTTCTATGTTTGTAAGATAAGAAGGAAAGATATGCCAACACAAAAAAGCTTGGGCTGAAATTTCTGACATATAACTGAATCTATATAAAAGATCCTGGCAGGTTAGTCAGGCAGCTAAGATTTGGGGTGGAAGAGACAAATGTGGAACAAATTGCCTAGTGTCAAACAACCTAGCACACCAAATTTTGGATAGTGTGCCAGAAATTTGCCAACGACATACTGGCATTTTATTCCAAAAGTTACAAAAAAGAGTACAGACACAGTTATATGGTGATGATTCATAAGCAAATCCTGCATGCACCTTAGGTGTAGTTGAATCCACTGAACCAGCAGGTTTCTCTGCACTACATGACATGGGATGTGCAGCTGATGTTGAAGATGAAGCCATCCAGGCATTAAAATCATCATCCTCCTCCAGAACATTCACCCAGCTAGCACCACCCTTCTCATCTTCTTTGTTATTCTCTGGTAGTAGTCCCCAACGGTTAGCAACACTATTCTCATTGATGCTCATCATCCCCAGAACCTGCTCACAACTAGAATCAACAATTGGAGGTATTTCCAGCACGAAGGACCAAATTCTCGAGAGCTCTGCTGCGGACGGGCAACCCGAGTAGCAGTTGATAGTCTGCCTTTTATGCCCCGAAGCCGAAACTGATTCCCCATGTCCATTCCAATCGCAATTCTGACAAACCGAAACATTCTCCTCAATGCACCTTACCAAGGCAGGCTGCACATTGCATCTATCACACACAAGCGTGCGTGTGTGGCGCCTAGAGAGTGCGTTAGCAGAATGAACGTTGCGGTCACAGGACAAGCATAAGCAAGCAGCGTCGGATCGGCAGTAGACCATGGACCTTTGCTCCCCGCAGAAATCACAAAGAGGCCCCATTCCTGCCTAAGTTGAAACCAGGTGTTTGGCAGCAACTACCTCTCTTAGTTTCAAGAGCTACAAAAACCACGACCTTGTACAATATGCTTGACGAATCGCTGGCAGATTCTCCGCAACCTTCAATCACAACTAGGACAGATCAAAACATGCCAATCAAAAGCTAAAGACAACTACTTCATCAGAAATTTCATAACAAAAAACCACAAAATTTTTGCTATTAATCGGACATCCAAACACAACTTTGGAATCATGTGAAGCCGTCATTCAGCAGAACCAAACCGAAGAAAACAAGGTCAACAAACAAAAAGAAAAGGATTTTTTCAGAAGAAAGCAAGACATACATAAAAAATCACAAAAAAATCCAGGGGAGAACGAGAAATCACTCCATAAATAGACAAAAAGCTAGAAAAAGCCCAACTTCGGGCTAAAAAGATCCATAAGTGACCAAAAAAATCACGATAAAACTTGAAAAAAAATCGGAGCGAGCTAGAGATAGGAGGAATTACCAAGCGCTGCGGAATTTCCTGCGATTAAGTACGGAAAATTGTGGAAATGGAGAACCGAAAAAGAGGGGAAAATGTAGGGATGAGGCGAGTCCCGGATTCTCTGATCCGGGAAGGGTGGAGGCGAGAATTTAAGGTGGCAATAGCTATTTACTTACGTGCACAGCAAAAAGTGACCAATGCGAGTCTGTCCGCGTGGCGATCAATTACTCGGCAGATCTAGGACTGCCCAATGGGAGAAGAACGCGTGTCAGGGGGAATGAAGAGAAGTAGATGAGGATGGGTTTTGGCGGGGGCCCCACTACGGCTCGTGAAGGAGCAAAATGGGGGCCACTTGAACTTTACGCTTTTTGGGTTGTTACTCTAATCATGTAACTAATAAGGGGCATTTGTGGAAATTCGCGATAATATTTGCTAATTGCATGGAGGTCCTACAAAGAATCTTAAATATTTTTTTTTTGATCTTTTTGTATATTTTATCATGCACGGTTGCAAAATGAGTTGCGATCGATCGGAAGCGCTACGTCACTTTACTTTTTAGTCCAATAATTTTTGGTCTACTCTTTTTAGGAAATAAATTTATGAAAGTAACGTGGAGCGTATATCGATTTGGCATGTTGCTATTGGCTCGCTCAATGATGAACGCGGTGTGTTGGCGCAAGGACCATTTTGAAAAAGACGAGCTGCGGAAAAACAGAGACAAGTGGTTGTTTTTTGTTCGGGCGCGTTTGGCATGGAAGTTCACACGTCGATCAGTGACTCGAGTCCATACGGTCAAATCAGACGGCTAATATCTCGCATTGCCGGCTAACCTGGGTCGGTTTCGGGCGGGACCAGAAAGCATCATTCTGTGCGCCTCGTGATGTGTTCCCTTGTCTCCGAATCCGACGATCAAATCGCTGCCGTCCGACGAAAACGAGCTGGAATGGCTGTCCTGTAATTCTCAGGAACTCCAAGGGCTTCTTCCATTTGGATTTTTAATCATCACGCCGTCTCGGTGCTTATCCGACGTGGCAGTATCGTCCGGTAAAAAGCCGAAAAGCGTCGGACACGTTTCATAAGGGGGATGACGTTGAAGTGTGTCCCCAGCAGATGTGCTGGCCAGGTGTCGAGCGCCGATTGCCTGGATGGCTAATGCGGCAAGATACCATTCGTGCCGTGGATCTGACAAGGAAGGATTAGGTTAATTATGGTTTTTGACGATGCGATTAGCGACAAAAAGCAATAATTTAGATACTATTCAGAGTGCTTAATAAGTTCTAATATATGATTAGCTGGGAAGTGCAAAAGTGGATGACGACACTGAAATCACTAGAAAGGAGGACAAACGGCTTAACTGACCAACAAATCAACACAAATTCTAAATTTTAGAAGGAAATTTTTGTATTTAACAGCTTAAATTAATTGCATGTGGGACTTTTGTCATCGCGCATTTTTTTCTGAGCTGGGCTTAAGCTCGAGCTGGTTATTTCTGTGGTTGAGCCGAGCTAAGCCAAAGTCAACTTAGCTCAACTCGTTCGCTTACACTCCTAATCAAGCGCATGACCATGGTTAAGCTTAGGTCGGGCCATAACTAGCCCATATTATAAAATTTAGAATTTTTAATAGTTGGGCTTGGTTTATTTATGTTTCTCTTTTAAAATTTACTTTTGCAACCATTGGATCTTGACTTTTGCATGTTCATAAAAATTTTCTAAAAAAAAATCCCAAAAACTACGTGTAAATATAATTGGGTTCGGATGGATTATATTATGAAAATTATCTTTTGTTATGCTTAACTATAAATCCTAAAATATAAGATATTTTTCATAATATTTATTTAGTGATTATGCTTATTTTTCATAATATTCATAATAAATGAGCAGATTTTAAAGACCGATTTAATTTGTGACTAACAAACGTAACATCATAATTTATAATAATATTTTAAATTTATTTTAGTTTAAAAATATTAATTGAGATTATTTTGAACTAAATAACTTCTAATATGCTTGTAATTAAAATTTTACCTTAGGTCTAATATGATTAGCGGGATGAACACAGGTAAGCTTCCACTGGAGTTGGGCTCGACTAAAGCCATCTTTCGGTTCAGAGGTTCATCCCTCAGTAGGTCCAATTTAATGAACTTGACTACCCTTGCTTCGGTTAAAGGAGATGATTAGGCTATGAAAGTTTCCTACCGACTGTCTAACCAATCGGCTTTGACGCCAAACTGCTCATGCCCCCCCATTCTGGCCCGTCCTAAGTAGAATAACTCTCACATTTATATTGCACCATGAACCTGAGTACCCCCGTTCGCTTTTATCCGCCTGCAAGCGGCTCGAGTTCATTCCTCGTTAGGTCCTATATCAGTTATTCCGGGGATGGGTGGTATCTTTATCATAACAATTTAAATCGACAATTGAAACTGTTGTCTTTTTTTGATTTGATGTTTTTTTTTCTCTCTCGATTGTTAAATCTAAACTCGTTTCTTTATTTTCTTTATTGCACATAAAAAATTATTGAAATATGGGACTGCTTGATCCAAGTCTCATATTTTAACCTAGCCTTTTAATTTGAATAGTATTTGGATGTTGTGATCTACATCGATTAAGAAAGAAAAATTAAAAAAAGACAATGATAGCTTTATATTTCAACCCGACCTTTTAGTTTGAATACTATTTGGGATGTTGTGGTCCATATCTATTAAGAAAAAAAACACAACAATAGTCTTATGTTTGAACTTGGCCTTTTAATTTGGATAGGGTTTGGGGTGTTGTGATTCACGTTGATTAAAAATAAAAATAAAAATAAGACATAACGATAATCTCATATTTGAACCGAGTCTTTTAGTTCAAATAGGATTTGGACTGTTGCAATCCATGCTGATTAAGAAAGAAAAAAAATAAAAAACAAAATGATATATGATTCAATCAAAATTAAATTAAATTTTTAAAAATTTTAAAAAATATTATTAAATATATTTATCAAAATTTATATACAAAAAGTCACATCTTTTTCCATCAATTCAAACTGTCCTTTAAACATCAATTACTCTTCCATTTTACCAAAAAATATAAAGTACTTTGAAAATTTACTAAGAGAGAGCCGAAATGCACAACTTTTGTTTATTTCCTCTACTTTTATCTGTTCCTATCTACCTCCCTTGTAACTCTCTATTCATTACATGGCCTTATTTTAATATTGCTACCCAATAGATAGCAATGTTAAATACCATTGTATATTAAGGGGGTTGAAAGAATGTTAAACCGGATCAATATAGTGGGACAGACACCAAATTATCTCAAAAACTTAAGCTCATGGGATATGAGACTTCTTCACTATATATATTGGACTCTATCCAATATCCGATGTGGGACTAATTCATCACACATGATATTATAACAATTTCTCCCTTCAAATGTGATTTGACCACATCAATTTTAACACTCTTAAGCAAGAACTTTTTTACTCGACTAGTTTCACCGTGTGACCCATACTAATGGATTTTTGTCTCAATTTTTAATTTTTTTAAGAGAGACTAATATATGACTCGATTCAGTCATATCAGCATAGTGCTCTTTTACTTGACTAGTTTCATTGTGTGACCCACACTAACATGTTTTTGTCTCAATTTTTGATCTTCTATTTTTTAAGAGAGACTAATATACCACTCAATTTAGTCACATCATCACGGTAATTTCGGTCTTAAGAGTTTACATAGTTTCGAACCCGAAGCTTTGATACCATTTGTTAGGGGAGTCAAAGGAATGTCAAATCAAATTAATATAGTGGGTCAGATATCAAATAATCCAAAAACCTTAATTCATGGGATATTAGTCTTTTTCATTATATATATTAGATTCTATTTATCTAATACCCGATGTGAGACTAATTCATCACACCTAACATTAAAATAATTCTCCATTTTAGGTGTGATTTGACCACATCAATTTTAATACTTTTAATTAAGAAATTTTTTTACTCGACCAATTCCACCGTGTAACTCATGGTAATAGATTTTTGTCTCAATTTTTATTTTTTTAAGAGAGACTAACATACGACTCAATTCGGTTGCATCATCACGGTAATTTCGATTTTAAGAGTTTACATAGTTTCGAACCTGAACTCTGATACCACTTGTTGGGGGAATTGAAAGAGTGCCAAACTAGATCAATATAGTGGGTCGGACACTAAACCATCCCAAAATCTTAAACTCACTAGATATGAGCTTTTTTTCATTATATATATTGGACTCTATCTATCCAATATCCGATGTGGGACTAATTCATCATACCTGATATTATAACAATTGTATCCATCTAATTTTGACTTTGAGCCTTCGAATTTTTTTGAATTTTTGTAGCCAATTTCAATTTACATAGAAAAACAAATTTGTTTGTCCAATGGTGACCAGGGGACGATGCTCCAATACTCATGTTAGAATTTCATGCTTTTTGTAATTTGTTATTCCAAATAGAGTTGAAAACTTGGAGAGAAGACGGAGTCTGAAATTGAACTTGAAGAGAAAGAAGAAGAGAATCTCTTACCTTAATGCTTTAGGCCCTATTATAGCGTTCTAGATAACTTGACAGGAACTCTTCTAGTAACTTTACTATCATTGATGTGTAAGTTAATTAAAGATATTTTGAACATTTTGCTTAACGTTCCGTACCATGACTCAGCGAATTTTGTCATGTAATGGGAGGTGAAACAGGAGTTGGTAGTATAGGAAATGGTTGCGGGTAGTGAGAGTTTCTCTCTGAGTATCACAAAGGCTATTGCTAATGGGCACATAGCTAGCATGCAAAACGCTCAAATAGTATGGGGGCCATTAGCTTATCTTGGCCAAGTTGTCAAGCTTGATGGGCTTGGATCATGCCTATCTGCTAAGCTGCGAAGCGTGGTTTCTGATGGCTGAGTTGTGGGATTTGGCTTCTGATGGTCAAGCTATAGGACTTGGCCATCTAAGACCTTATTGAACTAAGGTGCACTGGAGAGATTGATGACATCAGTTTTGGCTCAACCTACTTGTCGATTTTCCATAGGGTTCAACTTTGATTCAATCTTACCTTTTGATACAACATGACCTTCTAAGCTCTTCATTCTACTTCTTGTTGCTTGAATGCAAGGGATTGCATTTTGAAAATTGTTTCTAACAACTACCCTCTTCAGGTGCATGTTGCCTTTGGGAATTGAAAGCGTTAGGTCTTTTATAACTTCTCATTTAATGATGTGGCAACCATCATTGCACCTTAACTCTTGGGGCATTTCCTTGGATGTTGTTCTTGTCTGTTGATTTCTTGAGATGCAACCTTCAATAGATGAGCGATTTTTGTCCTTCGAGCTATCTATTCATGGCTATATAAGGAGTAATATGGGGGGCACTTCTCATCAACTCCTTGCGATCTTGCCTTTCTTCATTATCCTATTACAGTTGTATCTTCTCCCTTCATGATATTTTTCACCAAGTCTTTTGCCATAGTTAGACCCTTTTTTCATGACATGCATTCTTATAGGTTTTTATGCTGGGACTCTAGACTTTACTCCTCTGCACGAGGAAAATTTCCCCTCATCAGAGTCATCAAAGGAGGATGTTTTGCCCTTGCAAGAGCTACCTAATATAGTTTTGGTCACTCTTTGCAACAAAATTCAGGAGAAGATTGGTATCATAGTTTATCTCCTACTCTTTAAACTATGATGCCAAACTAATGTTTTTCTTGTTTGACCATAACTCGATGACATTATCTGAAATATGTCTGGACATATTCTATACCTCTGTGAGGAGATCTCCTAAGCAGAGCTGACCTACAATAATATGCTGCAAGAGCTCGACTACTCCCATCGTGGGGTGGTGGAGCTTCAATAGAGGCTCATTGCCTCCTTTGACTAGCTCTCTAGGAGCAAGGAATGTGAGATATTTTTTTGGACTCGTGTACAAAATGAACAAAGGACTCACTAGGCCGATGAGGCCCATGCCCTTGCTGAGCTGCAAGCGGCTTAAGTTGTGGAGCAATTTTGCTCCAATAGCAAGTTTTGAGCCTTGATGGAGTAGGCTCAGGAGAGCAGGGTAGTTGAGGAACAGCAACTCCAAGTCAAGACTAGGTCCACCTCGTTCTTGTAGGGTTTCACCTCTTACAGAGTTGAGGCGATCAATGGTCTGTGTGAGCAATCCATGACGACTCTTTGCTAGGAAAGTGGACAAGAGGCAAGTCCAGCATTGGCTAGAGTCTTATCCCTCCATTGTTGGGGGAGCGGGGTTTCTTTGAAACTCTTTCCTCCTTGTTGTAGCTCCTCCTACCTCGACCTCTACTCCTCCAAGCTTCAATGCTCAAGCTACTACACAAGCAAGAGCTCACGAGGTATCAAAGATCAGGCTTCAAGAAATGACCCTTCATAGCCCTAAAGGGCTTGTTAATGTCTTTTTTTGTTTTATTTTAGGAGCTCATCTCCTTTTCTTGTACTCATCTGTTAATGAATGAATGAATTTGCTTCTATTTACCTCTTTGCTTTCACTTCTTTTGAACTTATCACAATGATTTTCTTCCCTTGTCCAATGCACCTTGCGCACCTCTTTTTTTTTTGGGCTTCATGCCTCGACAAATGTAAGGCATCAATGGTGCTTGTCCTCAAGGGCAATGAGAAATCATCGCCATGTTGTCACTTTCCTTTTTGGCTTGTCATTTACTATACTCCAGCAAGATGATATCATGTAACATTTACATTAATTGCTGCAAATAGGGTGTACATCTTTGGCACCAATTGTAAGATAGGCCAAGCTTGATCCTAGCTATCAATTTCTCGTTATAAGTAGGGAGTTGGTAAAGAGGCTCTCTTCTTCTTTACTCTATGTCGCCCTCAAGAATTTAGTTAACTTTGACTTGCTACTTCTGCCTCCTTCTCTCGTCTCCTTCGTCAGTGACTCTATCTTCCTCTATAATGTCAAATAAGTCTCTCTTCTTGACTTTGTGTTTCACTTCTAATGCTTCTATAAAGATTTCAACTTTGTTTTTAGGGCTTTTCGCACCTTCATCCTTACTAGATGCATTCTTCTTCCTATTTTGCTTGTTCTGTAGTTTAGAGTCGAGCTCGGGCTTCCCTTACATGAGTTAGGACCATATCCTTCCCTTTATAATGATAGTTATCCTTTTTCTAAGTTCACTAGACAACACTTTTAGCAAGGGCTTGGGCTCACCTTCCTCAGGCTTTTGATGAGAGGAATCACTCCGTTCTTTCAGGCAAGGTGCTGAGTCAGGGTTCACGGAGAACATCTTTCTCTACAGCAACCAGGGTGACTCCCTCTCTGAACATATTTAAGGCAGCCTATAGGATATGTTAAACCTGGGACTATGAATAAAATTAATGTGTGTCCCCTTGCAAAGGTTGGGAGTTATTTTTCAGTAACCCTACTTCGGTCTATAGCTAGAAAGAACATTGATTAAGATCTTTCACTATGATAACTTGGGACTACCTCTTAGGATAGGGGCACCCTCCAAATGTCAGGTCTTCAAGGAGAATCTCCAATGATCGGGCTAGTCTAAATCTACTGAGGTGAACACTAAGAGGCAAAGCTGTAATAGATGGACCACATAATGAACCACCTCAAAGAAGGACAACTACCAAAAAATGCAAAAAAAGCTCAAAAAATTAGAAAGCTAGTACCGAACTTTGTCCTTATAAATGAAGTCCTCCATAAAAAAAATCATTCACCCATCCATTCCTTCATTGCTTAAAATAGCCGAACATGTACTCTGTGAAGTACATGAAGGAATATACAGAAGTCACGAAATGGACAAGTTTTGACACATAAGTTCTTCAAGTAAAGATACTATTGATTCAATGTGACTTCGGAGATAACTGAGTTCATAATTTGATAATTTGACTTTAGCAAGTATAGATTATTTGACTATTTGATCAATGAAGAATGGATATTTTGAGACTTTTTCCGCTGGTCTCGAAATAAAAGAAGTTCGTTATAATTGCCATTGACTATTTTAATAAATATGTAAAAGCTGAAATACTTATCACAATTATTAATAAGGAGTAGGTTACAAATTTGAACTGAAAATCGGTTTGGCATGGTTTCACTTCAGGGCTTGGTTTGTGTTCGGTTCTTGCTTAGGTTCAAGTCCGGTCAGGTGTACTGAGTTTTAGAATCAGCGAATCAGTCCGATTTTAAAAAATAGTACAAATTATTTGCTGTAAACTGTAAATATTAAAAGACTGATACTTTTCAATTTTCACGATATTACAAAATAAACAGGTAATTTTCTGAAAAGAAAATATTATTAATTTTTATCTGAATCCCAAAATCGCTCACACGTCAGGAATCGACAAAAGTAATAACTCCTCTTATTTATTCCAATAATTATAATTCCCTGACAAACAATTATTAATTATAAATTAATTTAAAGCCCACCAAAAAAAATGAGGCAACTATAAATAGCCAGGACTCTCCCGGAGGCGATGGCGAACGTGAAGGGAGAGGAGATGCATGCTACCCACTTCGGATCCACTCTCATGGATTCTTCCCTCAAGGTCTCTCCTTTCGCTTCTTTTTCCGTGATTTCCAATGATTTTCCGTCTTTTTTTTGATCTGGAACCGTTTTTTCCCGATTCCGGGGCCCCGATTTCGCCCCGGATTAATTCTTTCCGATTCCGATGGGGAGGTTTGTGGGATTGGTTTTCGATATAGGGTAAACAATGAGTTTTTGGTTTGATTTGTAATTGGTGGGTCGGGCACGGAGGGATTTGTGAAAATTGGCGTGGTGGGGCTTCTGCGGTCTCCCGAGGGTTGATTGTGGGTTGGAGAAAGATTAGATGTGGAAATTTTGATGCAAGATTGTAACTTTCAGGGTTTTCCGGATGTTTTTAGTAAGTGGGCGCGTGATTTGGATGAATTAGTGTGTTATCGCCGTTAATGACCTATTTTTTTTGGGTATTCCTTTGCGCACTGATGCTTGGAGAGATGATCTGGATCAGTATTTTTTGTGATTGGGCAGCTTTTGCATGGTTTAGTGGTGCTATTCTGCGGTTTAATTTTTGTGTCGTGACTTGCTGTGTTATGAGAATACTTTGGGACATGCTTGCTTGCTTTTCCGCTGTATATTTTTCATGTCAGTATTAGAATGCTCTGTAATATGCGTACTTACTTATTATGGCTTTATGCACGGCTGTTATTGAAGTCGCCCTACTGTTTATATGACACGTGCATCTGAGTTGTGTTTGGAGGAAGCCATAAATGGGCACAAGGTTTCTTTTTTGTAATTGTAAGGAGCTTGATATTTAGTTTTACATTATATTGGTGTATGTTTTTTTTATCTCTCTACTGTTTATATGACACGTTGCATATGAGTCTCTGTTTAAAAAAAAAGCTATAAATGTCCACAAGGTTTCTTCTTTTGCTATTAAGAGGAACTTGATTTTCTTTACTTTATGTTAGATACTTGTATTTTTTATTGTACTTAGAATTCATGAGTTTTCTCTTGGCCACACAGTTATGAAGTGTGTTGATGAGCGGAGAATATCATGTTGCACTGCCTAGAAGGGGTCAAGCACTTGGCTGTTGTGCTTTTGAAGTGCTGTGATCTTGACTTGTACAAGCAACCAAAGGGACTCAAAGATCCAGAACGTTTAGCTAGGGAAACAGTTTGTATGTTTGCATGTTAATTCTCTAGATTTCTAATGCCTTTAATCTTCAGTCAAAGACAATTGTCATTTTTTTGCTAGTATTGTTTTCATCATGAATACATGGATCACTTGAGTATCTGAATGACGTTATGCTCATATTGTTCCTTTTTGGTACTGGTCTGTTAGACTGTAATCTTTAGTACGAATAACTGAACTTGAGTACCTTGATTTTCTGCAGTTAGTGTGAGTGAAATAGAAGCATTATATGAGTTGTTCAAGAAGATTAGTAGTGCTGTGATTGATGACGGGTTGATCAACAAGGTAAATACCACGGCTCTTCGTGCTTATGTTGTTAAGAAAGTTTGATTGGAAAACTTAATGCTTTGCTTTTATTGTATGCCATGGCCTTTCATGTTTCTTTTTTTTTTTTCTGTAATATTAGGACTTAATAGTTTGTTGATAATGGGATAAAAATTGCAATGTTCCTGCTCAAAGGTTTTCATGGCACCCATGGAATTTTGTTCTTCGACTGATCTTGTGTGGAATTTTGCCACTTTAGGATAGTAAGAGAACACTTCGTGAATGCGTTTAACTAAAATATCAAAGCCTATTTACTTGGTTCTATTCTACTGTTAAATGTTTGTTCTAGCAGCAGACATTCACTTATGACAAATAAGACCTTATGATTTTTCCTTGACTTTAGGCTAGCTGCTTCAAAAATTCTTGATGAGACAATTTAAATTCACACATTGGATGTTAGGGTGAGGAGGACTAGTTATATTTTTATATCTTCATTCCCTCATCATAAGCCCACATGAGTCTTTCTTGTGTGTAAAGTTAGAAGGTGGAAAATATGCTGGTAAATGAAGCGTCACTCCAAGTTTAGTATAATTTTTAATTTCAGATTAAGCTTGTTAAAGGTTACAAGTGAGCTGAGCTAGATCACTTTCACAATATCCTGAATGGGAATTCCAAATGCATAATCTTTGCTATATTGTTCCTTTCATATTGCAAGAAATTGTTGGGCTACTAATTTAGCATTCTCAAACAGGTAGTTGATCATGAAATTATGTTAGAGGTATGGGCTGATCACATAGGATGATTGCCTTTTTTGACTTTAATCAAAACTTCATTTGTTCTAAAACCTTATTGAATTACTAGATAAGCTTATCCCAGCTGCTGCTTTGTATTTCAGTTTATAGATCAAAATAAGATGAAAAGTCAAGTGATTCTTTGATGGGGGAATCCACTTGCTGTCAACAATCAGAGCTGCTGGTGGCTATTTGTACCTGATGTGCAATGCAGCAATAACATGATTGAGTCTGTTTGTTGAGTCCCAAACGGACATGTGGGATCTTTCTAGGCTCTAGCTCTAAGTTAAAGGACTGACATAGTCATGCATGCTGGAATTGAACACGTAGTATTGATGATAGGCTCTGTCAAATGAGTTATGAAACATAAGCTCGTGATTTTTAAACCTGTCCATTTTTCCATTTTGCAGCTATGTCGACTTGTTGGAATGAACTTACCTATATTGAAATCAGGTTCTGATTATAACAAGTCCCGTGAAAAAAAAAAACCCGAACTTAAAACTCAACATTATAACCATATAGTATGGGACGATGGGAATGGAATGTTATGTTGTGAACGTGATTTCTTTGCAGATTTAACAACTTAGCAAATCTGAGTTGATTCACAACATGTCAGACAGCCACAAAACCTGTGACCTGTTTGTTTGATTTGCAACATTACTAATATGACATTTATTGTTAAATCCAATGCTGAAGGAGTATTCAAGCGCCAGTTGTGTCTTATATTTTTAAAGACCTTGAAGACAAAAATTTCATTGCTAACACTTGGGCTCTTATCTTCTCACCTATGCATTAAGTTCTGTGCTAGTATAGCATTTTTTCATTATGGTTTCCTTCATTGTAGTTTACCTTTGTGTTTTGACTGTTTTTCTGCAGGAAGAGTTCCAGCTAGCATTATTCAAGACTAATAAGAAAGAGAGCTTATTTGCTGATCGGGTATGCAGTGCTTAAAATTGTTGGGTTATAAAATTTGTTTTCAAGTGCTAAAACTGTACTTTAATGTCGTTCTTTTGAAGATTCATGTGCTATTATGTATTGGGTATAGTAGGTTGTATTACCTATCTGCTTATCACCATCACTTTGTCATTTTAGGTTTTTGATTTGTTTGACACAAAACACAATGGAATTCTCGGTTTTGAAGAGTTTGCCCGTGCTCTTTCCGTTTTCCATCCAAATGCCCCAATTGATGACAAGATTGAATGTGAGTTAAATATCTTTTCTTGCATCCCTGCATGCTTCAAAATCTTTCTGTTTGTAAATTAGACTTGTGTGGAAAGATAAGTTAGAGATTCTGATACCATCTGAGAAATAGTGAACTTCCTCAGAAAATAAGCCCCAAGGTTCATGTCAAACCTGTGAACTGGCAACAATTATTAGTTTAAAGCCTGGCATAAGGAACCTAGTGTGCTTGACATTTTATTATGTTGATTCAGTGACAAAAATGGTAGTTTTTGGGTTTTTAATGAAGCATACAGATTCTTCAATAAATCTTCCCAATCATAACTTCAAACAAATTACCTGATCAATTGGGTTAGGTCAAGCAAGAGTAGAGGACTTTAGAGCGGGTATCGTTTAGGCATCAGTCAACCATTATTGAATGGGGTTTACTTTTATTTGAGTTGGAATAGGATAGGTTGAGTTTCTCATTTGGAGCTATGATTTTTTTTTAGCATGTTTTTTCAGCCTCGAACTTAAAGATTAGGGGGTCGTTTGGAACGGGGTTAGGGTCAGGGTGACCCCGCCTTGATCAGATTATCTTCCGAACACCAAAAATTTGACCGCACTAACATTATTTAATTCATTTAAATTATAAGCCGGATTTGACTAAAATGCCCTCGGTTCATCTGAGCCGTCGGATCTCGATCCAACGGCTCAGATGGGGTCAGCCACGAAACCTTAATCTCCCCCCCCCCCCCCCCCCCCCCCCCGCGACGCCGTTGCCCAACACGCAGCAGGCCTCCTTCCCCGCCGACGACGCAGCAAAGCTCGGTCGGCCGAGCTCCGTGCTCGAGCTAGGCCGGCGAACTCCGCCGGCGACGTCAGGGGTATCTCGTGAAGAAGATGAACAGTACTCACCAGAGGACATTTTTGTCCACAAAAAATTTTAACCATCTGTTAGTTAGATCAGTAACCAAACGGGATTTACTTGACCGCATTAGCGTTTTACACTTTACCCCTTCCTTTAACCTTGAGCTTGAGCTTGACCCCGTTCCAAACGGGCCCTAGAATATTTTTTTGAATACATTGTACTTGACTTCAATCTGTGACATGGCACAACATGATGACTGGTCAGTAGTGTTCCCAAAGTCAACCAGCTAAAGCTTTTTGATATGGAGAATTGGGTTATGAACAACTTATGGACACTTGTGTTGCTAGGATGGGAAACACCAGTTCTTATTTTTCCACTACATTAAGAGATATGACTATGAGTTAGTGGGAGAATTCTATTGACAGTTTTCAAATCTTTGGAGTTTCATCCCTATTTGATGATTAAAATAAATGGTCCTGAAAGTTACAATTTCCAAACATAAGGCATCCAAGAGCTCTATATTGGAATAATTCAATCCACATATATCCTATTACTAGATTGAGATCAATAATGTCGATTCTCAATTTAATTGTTTTATCAGTTTGTCATAGCATACTTGTATTAGCCTTTATTGAAGTATTATGTTGTCAAGCAACTCGCCTAAGCTTAGTAGAGAACCACACTAGCTTGAGTTTTCATGGTTTTAGTTTTGGACTTCAAAATCCCAAACAATAGTTTGTATGATCTATATTCTGAATTATGTCTTGGATCCCATGATCGCTCATGAGAGATTAGCGTAATACCATCTTTGAACCCAAATACATAGCTATGATTGACTTCTTCTTCTTTTTTTTGTATTTCATATTTTTGTCTATTACATGTCATCAATTCCCTCTTATGCATCTTTAATGCTTAACTTTCTATTACTAGTGAAAGTTCTGACACAATTATTTGATTACAGTTTCTTTCCAGTTATATGATCTCAAGCAACAAGGCTTTATTGAAAGACAGGAGGTATGGTATTGGTCATCTGTTAGTATAGAAGTTTGGACTATTATATCCAAAACCTTTATTCTTTTCCTCATAGTCAAGGTTTTCACATGAATTTGACAACACGATGTTGACAAGAACTTGAGCCTATGGTGCTTGCATTAACTCTAGTGGTTTATCCATCCAGAAACCATCATGTTTGTATTTTCAAATTGTCTCCAACTTGCCACCATATTTACATTTAATGATAGTGGAATGTTGATTAATTTTCTTGGGTATTTAAAAACATTTATCTGTTAGAGTGTTGGACCAATTTGTTAACTATGGATTTTGACCACACAGGTGAAGCAAATGGTGGTGGCTACTCTTGCTGAATCAGGCATGAACCTCTCTGATGATGTCGTAGAAAGTATTATTGACAAGGTACTCATGAGGATAATTATGAGCTTTATAATCATCTCATCTGATTTTTCCGTGTATATGTGTTCATGCTGCTTGTTAGCTAATAGTGATTTTAAGGATTGATTTTGTTTGACCTTGATTATCTGTCTATATGTTATATCAATATATCAGGGGCATATTAGATTTCATGTACATTCATGTTGCAGTGAGCATTTTTTTCGTCTATTATCTTTATTACTTCTGGACCCTTGATCATGTAATGGAATTTAGGCTGTAGCACTGATTTGCTGACTTGGTTTAGGCTTTAGAGTATATAACAGAGTCATACTACTACAGCCAGATGAGAATTGAGTAAAATTATGACTCATCTGTGTCTCTCTTCTTACTTCTGTTTTTGTCCTTTTATGATCTTGGTGAGGGCATTTTGAAGATAACTCAATTATGATATTTGGCTGAATTCTCTTGTATATTGGCTCCGTAATCTGCTCTGTGTTAAGCACTAGCTAGACCATATAAGGAGACAAATTATACTAGGCTCTAGTCTGCCTAACATCCTTTCATGCTGCATTTACGAGAAAAGCTGACATCTCATGTGCTTCTTTTATGATAAAAAGAATTACCACCTGCAGTGAATAGTTTGTTACTTAAGGTGGAGCCTCGGAGGCCATATTTTTTTCCTTAATAAAATGATATGCTTTGGAACAAGTTTGTATTACTATATAAGAGAAACTCCAGATTTGAGAAATTTTTGTTTGCGAACTTATTTTCATCCCAACTAGATGGAGCTCTTTTAGTCTATCTCGTCTCATCCTGAAGTAAAGAAATTTTGTTTTTGTTTTTCAATATAATGGTTGTCAAGTTTGATACATGCTTTTATGAATTGATTCTCAAATTTCTGTTCTTTTCTGCATCAGACATTTGAGGAAGCTGATACAAAACATGATGGAAAGATCGACAAGGAAGAATGGCGCAGTCTTGTCTTGCGACATCCGTCTCTTTTAAAGAATATGACTCTTCAGTACCTTAAGTAAGTCTTGTTTTTAATATCTGTATTATTCTAACCACTGAATTGGAGATGTTTTGAACTTATAGTCTGTAAGTTACATACTTAAGAGCAAAACCTTTCCTCTTTATCATTATCTGGTTTGATTGATGCATATTGTCCATTGTCTCATGTATTTTGGCATAGAATTACAAATTGCACATTGGTTAGATTCGAGTTTGCAAGTTCACTAGTTCAAAATTTAATAAAATAGCTGTTAAGCAGTTGCATAAAGTTTATGAATTCACATATACTATGAAAAGGCAAGACATTTCAGTAATTTCACATATTGATCATGAATAATTCTTTGTTTAAGAATTCTCTTGCTAATAATTCTCCTGTTGAACTACTTCTGCATAATCCTCAAATCCTCTTATGTCATTATTGATGCACCATATGTGCTATACTTTGTCCCTGAAGAGAAAAAGGAATCTTCTGGGTCATTTTATGTTTTCCACATTGTGTTATTCAGATCTAAATGGCTTGTATAAAATTTTCATTTTAATTGTCTATGCTTTGATTTCTCTTCAAGGAACTGACCCTGGGCTTTACTAATGCAGGGACATCACGACTACATTCCCGAGCTTTGTGTTTCACTCCCAAGTTGATGATACCTAACCATGTGGATCTTCTGCAAGCTTGAAAATTCGGGCGATTACTTATAATGGTCTGTTGAACTCTAGATGATATATGCTGTGCATCATCAGTATAGTTGCACAAAGGGGTGCTATGATGAGGTGAGAGTTGGTGGTTGCTGAGGAACATTCCTGCAGCTCATGCTTGTGTTCTATTGTGTAATCATGCTTGCATTTACAGGTCTTTTATCTCTATTTTTTCATCAGTTTGTGATTTATTTATTTTTCTGTATTTTGAACGGTTTGTTGTGTATAGACTCGGTCTGTTTGGTTTCCTTAATTACTGAAGGAAATGAGTCAGTCAAAAAAAAAAAAGGAAATGATACGGAGCTCTAGTCCTTCATTCAAATGGAAATATTGATCTAATTGGGTTCTAAAAACTACACAATTGTCCCATTCTTTGCTTATGACATTCAACCAGTGTTATTCAAATTCAACCAGGGTTTTAAATCTCAGTTGAAATGTTTTGATTTCATATTTTTCAAATATATTATTTATATTTATATATTATATTTTTATCATCAATTATAATTAGTTTAATGATTAAGGTTTAAATTTGGATCAAAGTGACCTGAGTTTGATTTTTGGTTTTTACAATTTTTTTCCTTTCATATTTTAAACATTTTTTACCAAAAAAAATTTATTTAATAATTTTAATAAATATATATGAATATGAATTTTTTTCTCATTTTTATAATTTTTTAATATTTTAAGTTTAAAATTAAATTTTAGTTAAAAAAATTTAAAAAAAATTTGATAAACGAATTGGTTTTGGCTTAAATGTATCGATTTTGGTGGGGGCTAAAACTGATCTTGAAACCAAGCGCTCCACAAAAACATGAACTCTTGCAGACTCATCCAGGTCTTTGTCACAGTACAGAATCTCATCTCTCTCCTGTCCACATGAAGACTCCTGCACAACAACTTTCTAGGCCATCTCACCAGAATTCTTCGTGTGAATGAGCATGGGCTCCTGGCATCCAATCCAAGCAGATAGAAAACCTGTGCCTCCAAACACCTCTTCTCTGATCGTCCATCCGTTCTCCCTGCAGAAGCATATGGAGAGTTCACCACACAGCGCTTCCTTGAAGATGCACCATACACATACTCCTCTGCACCTCAGTCTAGTAACCGGAGAAGTCAGGAGAAGCTATGTATCCAAATCTCTCAGCTCTCAGATCCAATGCAACTATTTGATCAGGCACAACATTGCTGCTCTGTTTGTCCACTACATGAATCGATCAAGTACTTCCATGCAGGTGAACCAAGTTCAAAAACCTCGCGTCCTAGACTGTACGTCTCTACTGCATGGTCGATCTGCCTGTAGAAGAACTTTACAACTTTGTATATCCTCTCCGCCAAAGAAGCATTTAGGGAAGCCAAAGAAGCATTTAGGGAAACCCAAAGAAGCATTTAGAGAAGCCGTTTGCGATGCCCGGGGTGTCCTTTGTCGGCCCTGGGAGGCGGCCGGTTCACCTGTTGTCGGGTTGTGTAGAACTATTCATACAATATTTTTCAACTTCGGTTAACGATGCTTTTGTGAATGTTGGCGGCGCTTATGATGAATCGTCGCAAAAGAAAATTATCGGTAGTGTTTGTTCGAAAAAAGTATTACCGATACTTCAAGAAAAAACATCAACAATAATTAATAATCTTTATTAGCATTTCAAAATAAGCTGACAAAGGTTTTTATTAAATTTTTTTTCTTTAAAGAGTCGAAAAAGAATGTTAAAACTTAGCATTTTATTATAAATATACAACTTTGAATTATTTTCATTTTTAAGTAATTTTTTATAAAAAAAGTACTGCTTTGATTTTTAAATATATAATTTATATTTTTATATTATATTGATGTCAAAAGATGTGTTTAGTATAGTTGGTTAAGAAACTAGTATTAGGTTACCCAATACACATTTAAATTTTGACGGTAATATTTTTCTATTTTTTCATATTTTAAACAATTTTTACCCAAAAAATTTTATTTAATAATTTTAAAAGAATATATGTATATAATTTGTTCATATTTTAACTATTTTTAAATTTAAATTCAAAGTTTAGTTAAAAAATTAAAAAATAATTTGATCGAAATTGAAATGAATTTGTTTTGGTTGAATGGACCAAAGCGATCGAAACATATTGGTTTCGATGGATACCGAAACTGATTCTGAAACCGATACTTAAAATCTTGGTGTAAACACATACCTCAATCCTCAAATTTGTACAACCTTTTCTCTTGAGAGAGTAACTTAACTTTTGTTTCTTGCAGTTTCTTTTATTTTCCCAGCTAAGCTCCTGAAGAAAAACATGAATGTGAATTAAAAGCATTTAGTATCACGAACTTTTAGACAAACAAATAGAAAGGCAAATAGAGTTACTTGGGCATCTCTAACCCACCAATAAGTGACAAGAAGATGCCATTGGTCCTCTTTGATTCTGAGATTTAAGCAAGTAAGACACTTCTCAAGCTATTTTCTAAAAGGTGTGAAGTCTTTCTTTTACATTAGCTTCTGATTGTGCCAGCGCTTGCCCAAACTTTGCATGATATTTTTCTTTATTGTATCCTCCAAATTTGTATTTGCCTGTACAATCGAACATTAAAAAGGTCAAACATCACTTAACTGCAAAGCAATATATAGGACATGCAAGAACATTATATAAATTCAAGAATTTAATGTTACATGTATATCAACTCATATTATCTCCTTGTTCGATTCAAGCATAATCCCCCAATCAATATAGGTCAATAGCAACTTGTTCCCATTCTTGGTGATAATTTCGAGCTAGATCGAGAGTCTCATCGAGTTCTCATCAGTGACATAGTTGTATTGGTTGATGGTCAACATCGACTTGTACCCCTCTTAGCCCCTGTGGGATCAATCAAAAACTTTGATCTTAGATGGATCAATCTCAATTCCTCGATGTTTGATAACAAAATCAAGAAATTTTTTTGATGATACCCCAAAGGCACACTTCATAAGATTTATCTTTAAGTTATATTTCTTAAGACAGTCAAAGACCACTCTTAGGTCTTGGATGTGCCTATCTTTGGACTTAGTCTTGACCACTAAGTTATGTACATAACATTTCACTAACTGGTGTATGAGGTCATCAAAGATTTGAGTCATAGTCCTTTAATAAGCAATATCCGCATTTTTGAGTCCGAAGAGCATCACCTTATACGAATAGATGCCAATTGGAGTTCAAAAGACCGTATGTTTCTCATCATTAGGATGCATCTTAAGTTGGTTATACCCTAAAAAATCATCTATAAAAGAGTATATTTCAAATTCAACTATATTGTCAATCATAATTTCTATTATCGATAATAAAAAATTATCTTTTAGGCATACTTTATTCAAGTCTCTATAGTCCATACAAATATGGATTTGATCATCCTTCTTCTTGACTAGTACAATACTTGCCACCCAATCTGGATATTTTCCTCTCTGATAAAGCTTACTTTGATCAGTTTCTTTGTTTCTTCTATTACCTCCTGTTCTAAGTCAAGTTTTATCTTTGTAGGTGCTTATTTGATAGGCGAAAGCTTGGGATTGATGACTAACTTTTGGACTATAACTTCAAGATCTAGTCCATGAATCTCCTTATTGCTCTATGTGAAGCAGTCAATGTACTCTTGGAGCATTGCTTTGAACTGAGTTTCGTTTTCCTCTGAGAGTTGAGTACTGATGAAAGTTGGCTTAAGGTCCTCCTTGGAGCCTAGGTTGATCTCCATTACTTCATTGACTATGGCTTCCCCCCTATCCTCAAGTTCTGGTAGAGATTCTTTTGCTTTGAGGATTATTTTTTCACCAAGTAGTTTATCATATTGAGTGAGATTTAGCGAAAGTTTGTCTAAGGGCATTTTGGCTTCTTCATGCCCTCTTTCTTCTAATCCTGATAAAATTCCACTAAGAATATCACCTTATTGTGATGTCTAGAGAGTCATAGCCACCTCAATACATGCATCAAAGGATATTGATGTCATTTAGTTATCCTAAATATCAGAGAGAGGTCCAATGGTGACAAGCATGTATGGGCGTTTAGAGTAACATAGTCCAATCCTTTGGTGTTCTCGTTTCCTTTTCCAAGAATATAAGCACGCTCTTGGCATGGATCTCATAGATTCTTAAAGAAATGACTTTCTCTTTGTTTGTCAATGTCCACACTAGATTTGTTGATTATCAGATGAAGCTGATCTGAGAAATATTTAGGTATGACACTGATTGATAATCATCCTCATCTGCTGGATCTTTAGTTCGCAACATTTTATGTTTGTTTGGGGCATAAGAGATTACCTTGTAAAATTTTTTTCCTATGTGCAATGGAGGAATATAGAAAGTCATTAATTTTTTCACAAATTAATACTTGGCTCATTTAATGGCTTAAATAAGCCCTCCAGAACTTTAGTAATAAGGAGAATATTTTCTTTTTGACCTTTATTGTCATCTTCATCAAAAGTATAACCACCCAAGTAGTCTTGTGGGGCTTCTTCATCTGAGGAGTCTGGGTCAAAGTCACTTCCTAGGTAAGGAGGAGAGAAGATCATGCTAGCAGTCTTTTATTTTACTTGACTGATAGAAGTAGACCCTCTACAAATATGGGATCTCTGCTAATATTTTCTATCATTATAATGTACCTCATGAACATCAAGAGGATGTACATCTCTATTAATTTAATGTTCTTCACCATCTTTGAAGTATTTATGACAATGATGTGTTGATAACACTACTTTATTTTCATATAATCATAGCCTCCCTAATAGAATTTTGTATGATACATCAGTATCGATCACATAAAATTTGATATTTATCATCAACTCGCCTACTTTCAAAAGGATAGTTATAGCTCCCAAAGCTCTTTGGCTATTCTAATTAAATCCTTGGATAGTTATAATCTCAAACAACAAGTGACACATATCTAAAGTTAGAGTTCTTAGAGTTTGGAGGGTCATCAAATTAACTGAGAAAACTTGGTCAATTAGGATGCAATTGATCTTAATCTCATCATTGTTTTCTATAACATACAATGGTATGTTGTAGTTTGTTGTCCCAAGTAGCAAGTTATCATTTGTGAAAGTGATGGTGGGAGTTTGACATGCATACAAAGACTCCTTTTTCTTCTCTTTAGTGAAATATGTTTTATAGTTGGTTGGATTCTACAAGATGTGCACTAGTGTATCCTTGAATTCTTGTAATATCATTAAGCCATCAAACACACTCAACATGATAGGGATCTTCTTGAGGTGGACGGCTATGCTGTATTCTACCTTTTTGAGTGTGGATTCAACTTGTGAAGACTTGATGCTCTCATTTATCTGAATTTTCTTTTCCTTATCTTTGGGGATGTTCTTGTTCCTAGGTATTGGAGTTTGTCTTGAAGGTGCTATCTCGGAGTTGTATCTGATTTGTTCTCCTTAGTTGAAATCTAGTATTGTGCAATCAATAAGGCTCATCTTTGAAATCGTTACCAAAGCTAATCATGCGATAGGATGTAGTAAACTCTTGCCTCGAGTCAATAGCTCCTTAAATGTCCTTGGAGGATGTAACTGACTGATAATCATTCCATTCAATATTAGAATCGGGCATGTGAGCTTCCTCATAGAGAATTCTTCAGAGACTTTTTTGATGAACCCTTCTACTTCATTTGCTAGCATAACCTTCTTCAGAATTTTGTATTTAAGATGTTTCTTCTATAGATATTCAAATTGGCTTAACATAGGAGCAGAATAAGCTTTAGCATTAGCTCATTTGATCCCCTCCCAATATGCATGCTTTTTTCTTTGGTGTTTGCTGGTGTAGGACCTTCTGAAGTGGTCATAAATCTATTCTGATTTAGACATGGAGTCATATTCATTGTTCGTACCTTATATTCATAATTTCTTTAAAGTTGGTAAAGTGAATCCTTTAATAGGTTCAAGGATTGGGATTTCACCAAATCTAATAGGTTGAGCATTTATTGTTGTAATGCCCGACGAAGGTCAGGATAGTTGCTCATTAGTGTTTACCTTAGATTATGAGCCACCATAAGATAAGAGGTTATAGACCTAGATAATTCTCTTTGATAGTGTCTATCTTTCTTGACTTATCTCTGGAGTAAGTGAGACAAGTGATCATTTTGTCCCCGAGAAGGGTTGGTGGGCAATTTTTTGCCACCCCTGTAGGGCCTTTTATGTGTCTTTGCCTTCTCTGTTAGCACCTTCTCCATCTTCTCGACTTTCTCATAGAGCACAATAATTGTATTGTCATGCTTTTCATGTGGGCAACCATAGTCTTTATGTGCTTGTTCAACATTTGCATTTACCCCTTGACAAACTTCATATTAGTTGTACCTAATTTTTTCACAGTATCTAACTATAGTTTGAGCATGTCATAGTTGTACTCAAGGTCGAACTACTATCTAAGATAGTTGTCTCGGGAGTAACTCTTGAGGAGACCTTTGGAATCTCTCATTTTATCAGTAATATCCCCAGTGAATCTATTTGCTTCTTTTTACCTTGCATACTGAATTTTGTCATTATTGAAGCAATGGTGTAGGGATCGACTTAATTGTAAATCTCCAACAATAAACATGGCGGAGCACATTGTCATTGAAGTTCGCTTTCCCTATCTCCTGCATCAGGATCTTCTAATAAAGCTTTGAGTTTATCAAAAAAGAATTTCTTGAGAATTATCTGGCTTCATTCTCCTTGGACATTCATTTAGAGTATCAATGTATGTTTGAATAGTTGATTTTTTGACAACATATTTATCCAGCTAAACCAACTTCTTCTTCTTACTTCTATTTTTTTACTTCTTTATGCTTCAAGCAAGTAAGGCAGTTTGCTCTAATGAGGCTTTCTTTATCACCATCCTAGGCTCTTCATGATTTCTAATCATCTTCTTTATTAGTTTCTTTAGCCTTTTTAAAATGTAGATATTTTATAAGTGCCCTTATTCGGAGCTACATTATGTTTTTTTCCCAAAGACAAATTTTGCAAGTGGTTCGTAGTCTTTGAACACGATAATATGATTGATGAGTTTAGTGGGCATTTCAAATAAGGTTGTCTTCAAGAGAGTCAGTTTACGCTCTTGGTATTACTTGTCAACCCAATTTTTGAATACAAAATAGTCTTCAATAGTAGGACCTAACATTTTATGGTAAAAGCAATAATTTCGGTAATCTTTTTTGTTGGCCTCATTTAGTCTTTTGCATTTCAAAAATTAAAGGCTTAATTTTAGAGTATCTTTAAAGATATTATCCGCTCTCTCTTTTTTAAAAAAATATTTTTTTTTAGCCTTTGTTGGATATTATTGGATCGTACTACTTTTCCATCTCCTCCAAAAGTTTGTGATTTCTGAAAATTACCCTTATTTATAATGAAGTTTAAAAGTTTTTTTTCTCAGTTACTATGAATGCAATCCTTACATTCTTGAAAGGCTCTCCATACTTTAACTTATTTTTGTCTAATTCGAAATTTTATGAATTGAATAAGGTTAGTAGGTCAATCCTTTTCAACTTTTTAACTTACATTATGAGGTCTTGGAAGATGTGAATAGAAGAGAAAGATATCATCCACTCTCCCCTTATGTTGTCGAAAACTAGGTTCACCACCTCAAATTGACTCATGGGTTGTGCACACTTAATGCTGAGATCTCTCCACCGTGTGATGTAATCTAAAATCGGCTTATTATCATATTTCAATATTGAGACAAAGTCTGCAATAGTTACTTTATCACTAACTTCTCCGAACCTAATTTGGAAATCCTTTTTCATTTGTGCCCAAATTTATATAGATTTTGGTTGTATATTGACATACCACTCAAATGCTACTCCTGTCAAGCTTACTGAAAATTAATGTAGTAACAACGAAGGATTATTATTTGAATTCCTACACAACCAAAAAATGAGTTATATGTTGTTCAGGATTGTACATGCCATTAAATTATTTGAAGTTAGACACTATATAGCTTCTGGAACATAGCACTCAGTCGTGATGATTAAGAAATGACTTAACATCAAACATCATTTATCCTACTTATCTCACTTTCTTGTCTCAACTGTATAACCACCATTCTCTTATTAGAGGAAGTGCTTGTGAAGGGCGGTATCCAAATATTTTTTGACGAAATGAAATCTCCCCTTCTTTTAAGCGTGATCTGATATGGACCATATTCAAATATTTTGAAGTAAACATAAATCACATTTTTCTTTGTTTTCCCTTCACCGGATCCAAACAGAGAAGTGGAGCACTAGGCACTGAACCACAAAACCAGGAATCACCTCTAAGTTCACACAATAAACGAGATTTGCTTGCCTACAGCCATTGGCAGACCAAGAGCACAATCAATATCACATGAAAACAATGAACAAGAGACAGAGCTTGGATTATAAGAAAAATAAAACACATTGAATGCTGGGTTCTCAGACCATAAGGGTAAGATCACAGCCAACATGAACAAAAAAATTGCATCTGTGTATGCTCATCTGAAGTCTAACAAGGGCGAGCAAATAAATAGCATAACCGCAGAAAAATCATGCCGGTTTCTCCCCAGGGAGATAAGATGCAAATTCACTATCAGCTTGACTTTTCTTCCTCCTGAGTACGCCACTGCACTTCAGCCCAGACTTCTTCTTCAACGATAGGCTCCGGTCAATACCTTGGCTTCCCTCAGTGGCCTGCTGTGGTTTTGCATTTGGAAAATTCAGTAATGATTCCATGGACTTGAGTGACCCAGAATCAGTGGCCTTATCCTGCTCACACCACCGCTTCAGTTCTACCTCTAGTGCCTTCTTGGCTGCCTCAGCCGTCTCAGCTCTCTTAAGTGCCTCTTCTATTGCCATTTCTATGTCTTCCATTTTCTTCCGACCAGCCTCTAGTTTCTTGATGGCTATATTCTCACTAGCTTTAGCAGCTTTAACTTGAATCTTGGCAGCTTCCACTTTCACTTCAACCAACTTCTCACAGTCTTCCACCTTCTGACTCAGATTGTCATACTCCTCCCTTGATATAGTGATGCTAGCTCCAGATTCCAAAGTTGAAATCCGAGCTTCATTGGCTTTCTCTGACACAGCCTTGAACTGGTCAAGTGCCTTTGCTTCTGCTATCTTGGCCTTTTCAGCATCCACTATCACAAATTGTAGCTTTTTCTCCATTTCATTCAGGGATATTTGGGACAATTTGGCTTCATTTCTTAGTTCATTGGCCTTTTCTGTCAATGCTTCAGATTCTTTTCTGGCCTCTTCTGATTCCAAGGATAGCTGGTTCAAAGTTAACAACATGTCATCATGTGCTGAACTAGCATTTGATTGCACCGTCATAGCAGCTTCAATCTCAGCTTTGCAGTTATAAATCTTAACATTAAGGTCTCCTGCAGTGGACTCGATTTCTGATTCTTTGTTTTTCATCTCAGTGTGCTCTTTCTTTGCAGCTTCTAGTTCTAACTTTAGGGAATCAAGCAATCTCCGAAGCAAGATATCCTCTTCTGCTACTTTCTGCAACACCTCTATAGCACCATCAAGCCCCTTTGTCACAGTGATAGGCGACTCCATTTTCAAAGTCTGATTCTGCTCTATTTCCTTCTGAATTGCTCCAATTTCTGCCATTGTTCTTGATAGCTCTGTCTCTACGCTATGATTGAATTTAGGAACAAACTCTTTCTTCAGAGATGCCAACTTGTCTCTAGTCTGCTCTAGCCCATGTTTGTAAAAGCTCTTGCTAGCATTCTTCTCTGAAAGAACTTCTGATATCTGTTGCTTGTCTTTTACAGGAACAACCTTTGCAGACCTGAGAGAACCTTGTACAGCTGCAATCTCTGTCCCAAGCTGAAATACCTTATCTTCGTTAGAATTGGACTTCTTGGCTTCTACTTCTTGATGAATGGCAGAAATTTTGGCCTCTATGGATTTTTTGAAGTCTGACTGGAGTCTTCTGAGATCTTGCTTTGCAGCGTCAATCTCTGAAAAAGCGAAAGCATATTGTTCTCTCACACCGTCTAGTTCATGTTGCCAAGCAGCAATATTTGCAGTTTCGCTTTTTGCAATTTTTATTGCTTTCACAGTCATCTCTTTGGATTCATTTATGGAGTTGAGCTTGCTAGTTAGATCAGCAACTATTTTCTTAGCCACATCTAGCTCAGCAATTGCTTGGGCCCTGGTTGTTTCCGAATTTTTCAACTGCTCCTTGTACTTGTTCAGCTCATTTAGGGTCAGGTGCAGATCTGTACCTCTCTCTGGAATTCTCTGAGACAAATTACAAAGTTTAGAGATATAAATTAGTAAAAATGGTACAAATAGACATAAATGAAATTATTGTAGGTAGCATTTGACTTGCGCTCTGCCTTAGACAAAAAAAGAGATTGTGCTTGAGATTAGATACATCATTTAAATGCAGATAATATTAGAGATATGGAGTACAAATAGATGCAGATTAGCACTTTATTTTCTCGCAGAAGTAATTTCAAGGAATATTTGAATGTTAAAAGACAAGTTACTTGTAAATGTGTTGGTAGAATAGGTAGTAATCTGAACGTTCAATATAATCATCTTAATTTTAAGTCAGAAATAGTTTCCAAGTTTGAGACACTGTGAGAAAATGAGTTATAAATATGTCCAATCTGAAGAGTGAAAGAAAAATAAATCAGACCAACATGATATTTGTTCCTGTCAGATCTGTAGAAGTACCTCTGAAATTGGAGGCGGAGACTTTTTCTTTGGCAAAAATGGTTTGGCAGCCACAAATGATCCCTCACCAAATAAATTAACAGCAGCTTTGACAGATTGAAACGGCACACTTGTGTCAATCTCCCCAACTGCTTTTCGTAGATCAACTGCATTTTGAGTTGTTTTCATGGCCATGTCGCGCTTCCTCAAATCCATGAAGAGCTGCTCAAACAAGAAACCTCCCTTTACCAACCTATAGGGAAACTAAGATCAAAGAATCCTAGTTGCAATGCTCAAATTTCATCTGAATAATCCCATGTCTTCATCCCAGAAAGTTGTAAGCTTCTAAGAAAACATGCGCAAGCTTAAATTTGATGGCATATCATAAAGCTTACTATATTGTTCTTACTTTCTTAGCATCAAAAATTGACATGAACAAACTATCCAACATCAGGCAAATAACCACATCTATGTCAAAACATCAAAAGAAAGTAAACCAATGGATAGATTTATAAATTACAATGAGTTTCTCCTCAATAAACTGAAGCTATGATATCATCTATAGCCATAGCCTACACTCGCAGAATTTGTAATGTTAATCAACAATGTATCATTTAGAACATGAATTATGCTAGAGAACATACATTGGAGATGCTTATATGCAGGCATTCTAGGCAGAACACGCAGGTTCATGCATAACACAGTAATCAAACTATCAAAGGCAAACTTCTAAAAAATCAGCAAGCAAATATCTGAACAATACAAATAAAATCAGGAACAACAAATCCAAACATAAAACTACCAAATTAAGGAACTAAATTTCACAACTGATCCAAGAATAAAACAAATTAGCAAAATGCACAACAATGGTTCCAATGTCACATCCTAGAAACAACTAATCCTTCAATAGCAACCAACCAGATCCATGCACTTGTTTCCCAAAAAACAGCAATGGACCACCATGATAAAGGACACCATTTAATGCAAAACAAACCATTTCATATCCCAAAACAGAAAGCACAGCAAGACCCAATCTCCAATTTTTTTTACAGCGGAATATTTTTCATACGCAAAAGGCAAACACAAAATGCAAGCCAGAACTACATAGATTCATCATTTACTACAAATACGCGCAATCAAAACAACAAGACCCAAACTTTTTCCTCCCAAACTGATTAATATGGAAAAAGGAAGCAAATTTGGAATAAAAAACATCAATAAAAAGAGAAAAAAAAAAAATCAAATTTACCTGTGAAAAATAAGGCCTAAAATGGACTCAAATACGCGAGAGAGAAGAGATCCCCCGCAGAATTCCTCTGCGAGGGATGCGAGGAGGAGGAAAAGGGCTCGGAATCTTTGGGAAAATGGGAGGGATTCGAATAAAGGTTCATTTTTTGCGGTTTTAAAAGATATTTTGCTATATTTAGTGTTGCTAAAAGCCTAAAACGAGATAGAAAGAGACGAGAGAAGACAGGTGAAAATTGTCTCGTTTCGTGTCTTTTATTCGTTATAATTTACGACGCGGAATCCGTAACTCGAGTTCCCCTTGTTTAAGTAACTCGAGTTCCCCTTATTGACTCTGCCCGGCAGCGAAGCACACTGCTGTGCTGTGGCTGTAAATGGGCCGGGTTCGTACCGGAAACAATCAGGGCCGGGTCGGGCCCCAGCCACCTGAGTCCGGTTTCTGCCAAAAGGCAAGGAAAATTTTTCCGTATATAAAAATTTTAAAGAAATATTTGAAAAACAAACATCATGATATAATTTTTATAAAAAAAATTTATGATTTTTATATAAATAAAAAAATATCATAAATTTATAAAAATATGTAAAAAAATTTTCTATAAAATAAAATCCGGATCTAAGTCTAAATGTAGTCAGTCAATTTAATAATCATAGTAATTGGAAATTTTATAAAAAAAATTATTGTATCCAACTCTAAATTTTATTTAAAAATTAATAAATTATTTTCATAAATATCTAAACAAACTTTAAATATATTAATAAATAGGTCCCTAGGAATGGGAAGATTTGTCCAATTAACTATTTTTATTAATCATTTTTTAATAAATAATTAGTGAAATGATCCTATTTTATAAATATTTGACATACTAATTTTGTATAAGCCATGTCAAATATCAATAAATTATTTATGAGGTTCTTTTGAAACCAAAATTGATTTTCACTATTAACTGTCATGAAAGTATTCATTTAGAATGATAGAAATTTTCATTATTTCAAGAAGATATCTTATCCGGTAAATCTATTTTCTATTAAAACCTCTAGTTACTAACAAATCAAATAAGAGGTTCCAATCAATATTATCATATGCCTCCTCAAAGTCAAGTATAAGCATTAATCCATGTTTTTTTAATTTTTTATATCTAAATATCACTTCTTGTATAGGAACTATACTCTTTAATATATATGCCGGAGGTGAATGTTGATTGAGTGGAGCTAATGAGATTGGCAATTTTCCTCTCTAACCTTTCAACTAAGATTTTAATAAAAACTTTCAAAATACAATTCAGTTAGCAAATAGGACTAAAGTCTTTTAAAAAACTAGCATATTCTTTCTTAGGGATCAAAATGATTATAGTAAAGTTAGCTTTTTCTAAGGAGACTTTATAGTGGTATAGGTTGGAGAACATCTAAATGATATATTCTCTTTGACCATCCCCCATAATCTTTTATAAAATAGTATAGGATAACTATTAGGGCTAAGGGTTTTGGATTCAAACATATTCCATATTACTTTTTTTAATTTCATTTTCAAAAAATTCTGCCTCTAATTTACTCAAATCAACCTATTTTGGGTACAATTTGTTCTAATCAACTTTAATACTTAAATTATTTTTAGCCCCAAAGAGATTTTTATAAAATTTCACATGTTTAACCATTTTCTGTTTAGTTACATAATTTTTTTTATCCTCATGTAATTTAGTTATCAAGTTCATTTTTCTCCTATTAGTAACAGACATATGAAAGAATGCGGTATTAGAGTCTCCTTCTGTATCCATGTAATTCTAAATTTTTATTTCCATATCATCTCCTCTTTTTTCAACACCTCCTTCAGTTCTATTTCAAATCCTATCAAGCAATCAAATTGCTCTTCATTTAGAGATTTTTCTTCCTGTGCTTTTTTCATACATGATATATTCTCTAGTAACTCTTTCTTTCTCACATTAATATTAACAAAATATTCTTTGCACCATTTGTTAATGTTCCTTTGTTAGGATATTATTTCTATTTTACAATCACCAAGTTAGCAAAATTATCCTCTTGTAGCCACATGATTCAAAAAAGAATCTCTTCTTTTTCTTCCTACTATTTTCAATTGTTAACATGATGGGAACATGGTTTGAAATAGTTTTCAATGTATCCCTAGATTCTTAAGAGGATGTCCTGGACATTTTCCACCCTCAGAAGAGCACGGATCTCCCTAACATCATCAGCTATTTCCAAAGACCAATCAAGTCCCAAAATCATGTACACATCAACTAGAGCTTTTGACAAAATAGTCTTGTCTAATAGTAAGAAGTCATTTGTACGGACTGCTACCCAGACTCTCCTTCTTTCTTGAATAGTATTTGGCATCCAAGTGGTGGATCTTTCTCGACCAATTCTCACCTTATATATCCTTCAAGATAGTCGCACCTTCTAGGGTTTCAATTTCTGAAAATTATAAAAGAAATTAGTATTCTCTAAGTACTCTCACCTTCCATTCCTAAATCTCTAGCCATCATAGTGCACATATCTCCTAGATCTGTATTGTGGTCAAAGCCTCATGTGAAATCTTGATCCGGATATAGGTTGTCAGAGAATCTATACCAGCCCTAACCTCGAGATTGGTAGAAATCTTAAAGAATTTTACCAATGCATGCAATGATTTTCGTTGATCATTTCCCATCCGTTAAGATTTGCCTCCACGTCCTACTGCCCAATGTCCTTTGCCCCCGTAGGTTGGCAGATGACTGGATTACAACAAGATGATGCCCAATGACTCTATTCCAGCCATCGAAAGGACTAAAAAATCACCCTGCATGTTGTCATCTTCTTCCCCTTGATTTTGATCCAAGATCTCCTCTGATGGCAAACTTCAAGGTTGATCTTCTTACCAACAAGAAGAACTTCCTTAATGGTGTCTCTGAAGCACATCGATTGGGGGATAGGAGTAGTTACCACTAGCTCTAGGTTGGATTTCTTATGGGTTAGGCCAATCATGGATCTCACAGGTGAGCCGATGGATCCAAATACGCCTCCCCTAGAATAGAGCGTTACTATCTTTAGAGACTCCTATGAGGGCGTTGAGCTCACTGAGCACTGAGGATCACCCCTAATGGGAGATCTTGTCGGAGCTTCGGCAAGGCCAGTAGGAATGATGAAGCAAGGATCTATTAGAAAGTTTGTCATCATATTCTCACAAAACACAACACACCTTAAGTCTATTGTAAGACTCAAGTTTTTTCGAACAAGTTAAACCATTTAATGTTTGACAGACCCATTTAGCAAGATGATAAAGTAGATAGAGAGATTACGGTTATTTCAAGAAATCAATTACTAGAAAGAGATCATAACGTATAAAATAAGTTCCCAAATACACTAATCAACAATAATAGTAATTTAACATAATAAAATATCATGATTAAATTTCAAAACTACTTAATGTTAAATAAGGATATTTTTGATATTTTACATATTTATTAATAATATCTAATAGAATATTTGTAGAATATTCTCTAAAATTAAATAAAATTTAATAAGAATGATTACATCCAAAACTCAAGAAATTCTATATAATCTTTCAGTTTAACAAGGTTTTTTTATATAGAACTCCATCAATTTTTTTTCTAATTTTATATACCTCCCTATATACATTAAAATTATATATTTTTTATATTCTTGGATTTCTTACATATACCTTCTAAAAAAATTCTTAATTATCTCAAATTAAAATTACTTATATTTGTGAAAAGTTACTTTTGAGTTTCATTATATATAGTTATATAGTGGTTATTTAATCTATTAACTATTCCCACACACATTTCACAAGTGTTCACCAAAATATAACTATATTGTACATTTGCCACCCTAAGAAATTCTCTTCTTTTCAATCTACTAATTTTCTCCTTATTACCGAATTAAAGAAATCAACTAATTATATATAATTAATATATAATTAAATAAAATAAGGAGTAAAAGTGATTTTTTATGAATATAAGTAATTTTAATTTGAAGAGGTATGAATATAAGTAATTTTAATTTGCATGCCTCTAGAGAGGTATTCGCAGGGAATTCAAAAATGTGAAGAGAAATATATAATTTAAAAATATAGGAATTTATATGTAAAAAAATTTTAAAAAATTATGTGTAATCTTAAAAGTTTATAAGAAGTTATATATAATTACACTTCTTTTTATATATAAAGTAGAGAATAAAGTGAGAAAGGAGGAGAGAGTAAAAGAAAAAAAAAGAGAAGAAGAAGTAGAGGATGAAACGAGATGCTGATCATCAAATCAATGCATCATTATATGACTCATCCATGCATTGTTTGTAAATCAACATCGTCTCAATATTAGTGATGAAAAATCAAGCTGGTGATCTGTGGCTCGGCACGGTACGGTGTACTGCTGCATGGTCTAAGTCAGTAGCTCATGATGCTTGAGCTAGTGTATTCCAGAGTCTTTCTCCTACGTCGCCTCTTTGAGAGAGCTAAGTGACTCATATCCAAGTCAGTAGCTCATGATGCTAGAGCTTTCTATTGGAAACTTCAACCAAATATATGCCTTGAGAATCAAAAAAATAATAATAGTTTGTATTTCTTGAGAGATTTGTGTTGCATATGTTGATAGATGCAGCCTTGAGCTATTAAAACGGTTGCCAGACAATATCCAAGTGAAAGATATCAGGATGGTATTGCATTTTATCCATAAATATTGATAAAACTATTCGATCCTAAGTATTCATTGATATCGTTCATAGGGGAAGAGCAGAGTTTCTGAGGAAGAAATGGAAGCAAAGAAATTCTGGGCTTTGAATCTAGATTTTTTTTTTTCAATTCATATTTCCCAAGATTTGAAGGCTTGATGGCGATGATTTCAGTAAACAAAACTCACTCTCAAAAAAGTATGTATAAAAGAGGTCTATTAAATTCAGCTGGCACCACTGTAACAATAAAAAAATGCTAATTAAATGTTCAGATATTTATCAAGTTGAGTTTAGATACTAGGAGAACATCTTTGAAAATAGAAACACAACTGAAAAATACATACCTATCATTGTTGAGCCCATTGTCATTCTATATGCATCCATCAAAATTCTTCAGAGCCTCCACGTGTTTTGTTCTTCCTAAGGATGAAGTTAATGCAAGAGAAAATAAAAAGGAAACAGCAAGAACCATCTTAAACCAACAATTGGTATAAAATCCTTTTCTTTAGAAAAGATAATACAAATGCAAAGAGTTTTCAAGTAAATAATTCATTAAATACGCAAGTAATCCAGAACAGATATCTCACTTGGGGGAAAACTTTTTGAACCCTGAATTTCTAACAAATATAGCAAAAAATACATCTTTTTTTGTTTTAGACGAAACAAAAATACAATGCAAGTTTCTGCATTTTTCAAGAAAATTGAAGCCTGAGTGACAAGTATCATCGCATACTTTTTATCCGTTTCCCGAATGATGACTTGGCCGCATGAATTGAATCCAAGATATCTTCACATGAGACATGGTGTGGAACATTCCTCTCTTTATCACCTTTTCCTGCACTAACCTTCTTCACAACAGGCGAAACCACATCCTCCACTATGCTACCAGCAGCAGAGGAAGCTTCTTGTGCATCTGGACTCCCAGCATTGACTTTTGTCTTCCATCTAATACCTGCTGTTTCAGCCTGGTTGGCAAATAAGACCTGTGATGCAGATGAACTGCACACGTCTCTGTATGTATCATAGTCAGCAGCATGAGTATTGCCACCTTCCAGTAATTTTGCAAGAGGGTGCAACCAAGGTATCGGGTCATTATTTCTCTCTAACATGTCCTTCAGCATCAAGAAATCATTAACAAAATCCTCCTTGATGAACTGAACTAATGCAGCGGTAGTATCCAGGAAAAAGATGGATGCAACTGAATCTGGGCCAAACACCTTAGTGATGCATTGCTTCAAATCATTAGGCTTCAACTTCAATGGGAACCCCCAGAGAAGAACAATGTTTGAAAATACTACAGAAGGATATTTACGCTTGCAGCTTATTTCTGGAATCTCAGTGCCAGTGCTCAGATTGATCACAGTTCCACTGGCCAAGCTGGGATATAGAAGATTGATGTAACCCTGTAACTTGGCATTTCTTGCCAAATTTGTCAATGGTGAATTGAGCTCAAACTTTACACCTAAATGAGCACATGCCTGGGCAAAGACACATCCTGTCATAAAAGCATCATAGCCAGCTTCATGCTTCGCACCTGAGTTCCAGTTAGATGACCTGTAAGGCAAACAATTAGACAGCAAGCACACATATTTCACTTCATTTCTGACAAACTAATGTAAAAGCAAGCTCAATGGGCCTACCATGTTATTGGCTTGAATCTAACAATAAAATGCATATGTATTGAGAAATTAGGTATCATAATTGGATGTATTTAGCTAATTGGCCTCGTGCATAGCAATATAGAAATATGGCTGACTTTTATGATAAATCCAATGAATTTCAAGTTCATAATTTAAAAATCAAGTATGACCACAGATAACAAAATTGATAAACAGCTTGAAGGCACAACAGAAATAAATGCACCTTTATAATAAAATGATTCAGAGAGCAATCAAGCAACAGAAGCAAACATGGAAACCAACAATCCCATTTTAATTTAACGTTAATCAGCGGCCATTTAACAAAAAGCAGGCTTTAAAAGAAATTATAGCTTTTCTTCAAGACCTACAAATACTGGAAGCTCTATAGAGAAAGCTTTCTCGTGCAAGTTAAAAATGCTAAATAAGCAACACAAAGACAAATTTAGAGGGAACTTGCTATACAAATTTCATAGAATTTCTAATCCGTCAAAATGAAAAGGGCACTTCCATGGAAGCAACTGATACAGAATATTACAGAAAAGAAATAAAAATACCCTGTTTCCTCTGCTGGGACCTCAACTTTCACATAAGAATGAGCGGAATCCTGTGAACCCGAAGCAATTTTAGGGCACAAAAGAGAGAATGCAGAAGATAATGATTTGCTGCTTTTTTCCATCAGATATTGGATCGCACGGCTTGAGTTTATGAGATGTTTGGTATCAACAATGTGCGGAAAATTGTCATGTAATGATGCTGCATATTCCATGATAGATGAAGGAAGAGGCCCAAAAAATTTGCTGTACACATGTGCAATATCTGCTTCAGATAGGAGAAGCAACTAAGAAAAATATCATATGAATTTGTTAAAAATATGTATTGCCAGAATAAGCTTTATACCTAGAAAACAATTATGACCAACAATCAGTTTCTCTTCTGATACAAGAAAATCAATAACATGGCGAAACCCAACTGCAGATCTGATCCTTGTCTCGCTACTTATTTGAAGATCTTCAAAAATGTCCTTCTGCAGAAGTACATTGGCATAAGATATAGCACCATGCGATATTCCTCAATGAAAAACTAATTAAACAGCTTTGGCAGAGTATGTTCGAATTCCTTGTTCCACCTTCAGATATGACATTGTTACTGATGCATACATGGATTACCTAAAAAAAGTCATAGGCTAAATCATCCAATAGAATGGCAGACAACAGCCTACCAAGAATTACACAATTTTAACTGCTCTTCAATATGCAAAATCATACGTTAAAACAGTCATATGTGCAATGAACATATTATGTACCCAAACTTCATATATTATATTTTTAATTTTAAAAATTCCATCAAGTGTCAAATTGACAATCTAACTCGAGTTTTTATTACTAACATAGATGTATATACAAAATCCGTCACCCATACTTTCACTTCATACAATAAAGACTGCTATAAGAAAAGTAAAATAATCTGCAATTTAAACCAACAAGAAAAAGCAGGCGCTATGTCTCCGCTCCTATAGGAGGTAGCAAAACCCAAAGCTTGAACCAAATCAATTAATTTCTTGCCAAATAGAGAACTGTTGGCATAAAAAGAGAAATAATACAAGGTGTAACTGAATACGATATGATAGGCATACCATAAGCAAGGCCTTGTCCTCCTCAGAAAATACATAAATTACTTTCTTCTCGCATATTGCATCTTCACCATGTGCATGAACAAATACAAGGTCTTTGAAGTGTTTCTTCAATACCTGACCATTATGCACCATCCATAACCAAAGTAAAACCAAACTTCAAACAAAAAAATTAACATTGTTCACATGTCAAAAAAGAATAAAACAGAAGCAGGTTATTCCAAAGTCAAATGATTATTTTGTGTTCCATCACTATACTGTTCAAAATACAAGAGTGAGACATGAAAGAAAAACAGATGAATGCATCAGAATGGTTCATGAAAATTATACCATAACTGTTATATTGCTTCATTTGATGTGTTTCACTGTAGTTCTTGGATAAATAGAACCATTAACTAGACTAATGCAAAATCAAAGTATTCTCTGATATATGCTTTTGTGAACTAGAAAATTGTTTGTGTATGGAACACAACATCAGAACCTATTCATCTAGTTTGGGACAGAATTTCCTCCTTTTTTCATGTCCAAACCAACAAAATAAAAATAAAACCAAGCATGTTGACCCAAATTAGCTGTTGGCATTTGATAGGAGTATGAAGACGGATTCCATCTTCCAGAAAGGAACAGACCAGATATGAAAAAGAATCAATAAAGAATAACATTAACAGCCTTACAAAACAAGAAAGCGCAGAATGCTAATCTTTTATTTGAGGTAGAATGTGATGCTTCTAACATAATTGGGCCGTCAAAACAGATGGAATTACCATTTGGATCAACTTCAGTTGGTAGGAGCTGAATCCATTTAGTGTAATTGCAGGACGCATCTTGAAGAAAACTGTCTGAAATTGTGTTCTTGGGCTATCAGATTTTCCTTCCAAATCACAGCCCAAGTAGGTATTTCTCAAAATTCTGTTGCGCCATTCATGGAATCTGTTCTTTATCCGTTCAGTGAAAAGAAGGTCAGCTGTACTTGCTAGTGGCATTTCTAAACTTTCTTCTGAATTTCCCAAACAACTAGCTAATTCATGCTGATATGCTGAAGATAACTTCTTTCGAGCATTTGCTTCTTGTGCTCTGGATAAATAAGATATTCCTGAGATTACCCAATTGTTATAAATAATAGATGCTACAACAAGTAGAAACATCTGGGGAAATGAAGAACAAAGCAAGCTCACAACCATCCATAATATTCAGCAAGTTGCAAATCAGATTTATGGTTGTGGTCAACACATCTCAAGCAAGTTATTTCTCCTCTATGAGCATTTTGACAATAGATTACATATGAATTCCATGCAGAAAGTTAGAGATTAAAATATAAAGAAATTAGTTAAAAAGGAGAAAAACAATGAAAGATAAAAAAACTTATGAAAAAATACCTTCATGTATGCAAGCATTAAAGTCAAACTGATGTCTAGCTAGAAAGACTATTGAAGTTGTCTGGCAAAGAAATTCATATGTTGGCCCATCAACTGATAGCTCCTTCTGAGGAAATATGTAAAAATTATGCCTGTAAAAGTAAGAGCTTAACTTAGTAATCTCTTTGGATAGTGAAAAGCAAGTAGTGATGAAACTAACGAGCAAGTATTTTCATTTTTCCAAACATGACAAGCAAAAACTAGCAAATGAAGTGTAAACCAATTAGTTGATTCAGTTCTACTTTGCTTCCAATGCAAAATAGTGCAGGTGTTTTGAGGGATTTATTTAACTACTTTCCATTTGAACTTTGTGGGTGCATGATAAGTAAACATCTGTATTGAAAGTCCACATCCTCATCAGCAAGCTTAAGGAAAGCTTTTGAAAAAGATGAAAAAGCACAAAAAATATTTTATGAAAGTTAAGAAACACGTAACTACTGTTTCACTGACTTTTAACAGCATGTTCGTCTAGGTGGTCTCAAGTTTGGTCTGAAGCCTCTGTCAATTGCGGAATATAGATATATTTCTTTCATAGAAAGCTAGTAATTCAAGTTCAAATGCCAATGTGATTTCTGGTTTAACAATGATCATATCCAAACTCCAAGACTTGATATCAGCAAACTCAACTTTGCTATAGGGATATAACAAATAAATGATATGTAAAATTATATAAACGATATGTAAAATTATAGGAGCCAGAGTGCTACAATAAGGAGCTGATATCAAGAAAAAAAATGAAGGGGCCAGTGAAATAAGAACGCTCATAAACAAATGTTGTTATCAAGGTTACAACCCGTATTTAAGCAACCCCTCTAGTTAAGTTTTAGATTATGCACTTTTACTCATTCCAACAAGAATAAGCTACTGAATGCATTCAAAGCAATTGGCTTTCACAAGAAGAATCTTTTGATCAAGCTCCCAACTCAACCAGATCATCATGAAGTTCCCAGAAAAGAATTCTGCTCCATACAGCAGTTTTAAGCATATGAAATAAGCAATCTCAAACAAAGACAAGCCTACAACCAATTATCCACAAACTGATACGCAATTCCTCCCAACCAATCTTGTCTAAAGAACTCAAAGACAAATCAAATTCATAGATGCCTTTAACGCAGAAAAATATTCAAATCCTCGCATCTTCTCAAAGTTCCACACACATATTCTGACTAAAGACGTAAACCAATTCCACAAAAAGAGAACTTTTTTATTTAACCCAACCTAAAAAAAAATAAGATAGATTAACGGATAGAGAGTTTAGGAGCTCACGGGAGGGCGAGAAAGCAGCCCCGGGAAGGTTCCCAACGGAAAGGGCAGACGCCGAACTGGACGATGGCGAACTTCTCCGCTGAGTCCTTGACCTTGAGGTACCGCACATCGGCGCGGTCGAACTCGAAGCACTCCCGCCACGGGGCGCTAGTGATGCCGGTCATCTCCAAGTCAATCGCCACAAAGTCCGCCTCCCGGATCCGCTCGCGAAGGCCGTCGAGCGCCGACTCGAAGTTGGTCCTCGTCACCCTCTTCACGGCCACCCCACCGCCGCCGGAGGAGGAGACGGAGAAGGGGCGGCGCCAGCATGCTAAGGTTAGGGTTTGGGGGAGCGCCCAAAGCAGCCATTGTTTCCTCATCCCAGCTTCATTTCAAACTGGCGGACCAGAGCGACGTCGCCAACTAAATTTGAGGGCTAAGTGGCCTTTCCCGGCCCAGATCACATAAAGACAAGCCTTCCTAAAATCTGCATATGACAAGGTGCAAACTGTGAATTACACATAATTTCTTAAAATCCTAATTAATTATATATAGTTTATTTAAAAAATGTTAATTTTTTTGTTAGATATATAATAAAAATCTTCTCTAGTTAAAATTAAAAAAATTTAAAAAATACCTCATTTGATGCCATCTGGGATAAAGGGAAAAAAATAAAAATATTTATCTTATTAAAGGTGATAGAAATTTTTGTGAATACCTAATTTTTGTAGAGTTATTTTATAATTATAAGAATTTTATAAGAATTTTTTTATGATTTTATTTTTAAAAAAATATGGGTTCTAATTAAGATCAGTTTTAAATCCGATTTAGATTGATTCTCAAATCCACAATAATCTTTTATAAGTTATCATAAAAAAAAAATAAGATAAATTTTCATATATTCTTGTATCATTCTTATCAGCTAAATAATAAAAAATAAATTTACACAAATTCTTTCAAATCTGATCGCAAAAAATAAACTAATTAGTTTAAGGACAATTATATAACAAAATTAATAAATAAAGTCGAGTTTTTAAAGACAAAAAACTTCTGTTATCATTTACAAATGTTGAAGGAGTTAACTAAAATGATCAGCTGGATTTATGAAGTCTTAATTGTTATCCCTTCTTATGCATGTTGAAGATCACTTTTTTCTTTTATGCCAACAAATATTTAGTCTTACGGACCTATAGATAAAACTTGACCCTGTTGATGCAAGGAGAGGAAGAGGTGACCATTCAACAGGCATAAGAAAGAAAAATAATCCAGATTCCATAAATACATATGATTCTTTTTATTCCTTTAACATTTGTAAATGACAATAGAAGCTTTTTATCTTTAGAAATTTGATTTTACTTGTTAGTTTTGTTACTTAACTGTCTACAAACTAATTAAAATTTATTTTTGTGATGCAATTTGAAAGAATGTGTGGAAATTTATTTTTATTATTTGGATGATAAAAACGATAGAAGAATACATAACAAATTATTTTATTTTTTAGATAATAATTTGATAAAATATTATTGTGAATTTGAGGACCAACCTAGACTAGATCTAAAATTGATTTGAACCACATTTGAGACCCATATTTTTAAAAAATAAATTTTAAGTTACAAATAATTCCATAAAAATTATATTTTTAAAAAAAAAAAACTTCATCAACTCTAATAAGATAATGCATATTTTCATTTTTATTTTTTTTTGCTTCATTCCAAATGGCCTCGAACAATATTCTTGTAAATAGATTTTTACAACATATCTAATAATCTAAAGAGAAATATGTATTTTTTAAATTTAAAAAATAGATAATTTATTAAGATTTCAACAAGATCGACCCATAAAAAATAATCAATGCGGTAAATTAGCAATTTAAAATAATTAATAAACAAATTCAATTGTAAACCAAACACCAAAATTATTGAAATTTAAAATTCGTTAGTTTAAGTAGAAATTGATGAAGATGAAAAAAAAAACTGCAGTGAATTAAATTTTATTGTACTAATGATATTACAAACACTCGAAGACAAATTAGCCGTCTATAAAGACTCTTCACAAAGAATTCCCCCACTGGTCTGCATAATCCTCCATCATCAGGGCCACGCAGTGCTGGAAGTGTCCTCCTGAGCTAAGCCAATTTCCTGTTGAAGGGACAAAATCTAGGGTCTGGTTATCGAGTTGGTTCAGAGCTCTCGGATTGACTCTAGGCGCTCTCATCGGAAGCACGTCGTCCTGAAAGAGAAGAACACTTTAACCTAAATGCCGGAGGTTCTCCGGCGGAATTGCTCTGATGCTTAGTGGTGTAGAAGATGCAGATGGAAGAGGAGAGTTTGCTGATAACTTTTGAGTCTGTCATCATGCTTGTATAGTAGAACTTTAACCTAACCATAGGTTTAACTAACTCGGCGGAAGGATGTCTCTCACGGATAGAACTCTGCATCCAAAGGAGGAGCCACTCGATCAATCCAGTCCGCCACAGACTGATACAACACCATACAATCCACTCCTCTGCAATGCACATTATTGGAAGAAGAAAATGATAATGGAACATCTCTCAAACCAAAACAAAGAGCTTCTTCCATCTCCAAGCTCCACCTTAATGCAATGAAATGTGCGAAATACAAAAAAAAAAAAAACTTAAAAGAAATACAGCTTGAAATCTCTTTTTGCAAACAGTAGTATCTGAAAAAAAAATTTCAAAAAAAGGGTCATTTCGATGTTAGAGAGAACATGAAAGCTAGGTTTCAGTAGTATATGCAGACAGTGATGCTTTGCATTGTGGAAAGCTGGAATGTGTAAACATCTGTTGAAGTACTACACTTAAAAAAAATCTTACAAAAATGCAGCTTGGAAACTTTTTTTTTTTCATTTTTAGATGCAAATATATCGAAAAAGATGGATCATTCTGAATGTTAGAGGACATGAAAGCTAGATTTCAGTAGCATCTGCGATACTATGTACACTATAAAAAATGTCTTATTAGAGCAATGCAGCTCGAAGTACATCCAGTGTTGATACAATTAACAATGTCAATTAACACGAATGATCTTACCTGGATCCGGGGAGAGTGCAGTGACCGCGGTGGCTAGGGTCTCAAACTCAAGGAAGAAACCCTAGAAAGACGATGATGACAGACAGAGCAGAGAGCACAGTCCTCACAACGGCGATCACTTTCGACATTGTTGAACTGTGCTCTCTCTCTTCTGTCATCAGATCTACTTCTCTCTCTCTCTCTCTCGACACTCTTTTTCATCAAACCCTGTGCATCAGAGCAAGTTTCAGAAGCAGAAGAAATAAATTATGTACTTTTGATCTACGTATATACTTCGACATCATTATATATGCATTCGTGTTTGGTTTCTCTGCATGGTTATGTCTGTTCACGACGACAAAAATTTAACACAAGATTTACGATTGTTTTTTTGATTAAGAGCAGATGCATGTCAAGCTTATATAAACAATATTGAGGAGAATAGTTGTAAACGCATAATGCTAAAAGAAAAATCTTGCAACAAATCAATAAGAAAACAGAACTAATTTTCATCAAGATTCATCTTTAAAAAACAAAAGTTCATCATCAAGATTGGTTTTTGGTTGGAGGAATCTACCGGAATACATCAAGAACATATAAATCGTGTCACATTAGGAAAAATAAAACTAAAATTATCAAAGAACACTACTTTTCATATCTAGATAAATCAAGAGAATAAGGGAAAATGAAAGGAAAAAGATCAAATAAAATAAAAGAGACAAATCATTTGAAGACCATACTATTCGTTAACCTAGAAAACAAGAACTAATATTCATCAATATTATTTTCTTGGAACAAATTGCAGGAATTCGTCAATCAAGAAACCATACCACATCAAAAAAGAAAAAAGAAGATGGAAACCTTCGAGGATATTGTTTTTCAGATCTAAATAAATCAAAAGAAGAAGAAAATAATGAAAGCAAAAAAAAAAGAGACAAATCAATATAAAAAACCAAACTTTGTGCGTAACCTAACGAAAATTGAACCGTTTTTTATCAAAATTATGTTTTTGTTTACAGGAATTACAGGAAGATCGTACGAAGAACATCAAATGAAACTCTTTTTCGTATCAAAATCAAGAGAAAACGAAAAAAAATGAAACAAGGAGATAAAATCATCAGGCGAAGAGGAGCTACCAAATGAGTTTGTTCTTGTGCACAGGGCTAACCCTAGGTTATATATAGAACAGAAAGTTAACCGGCTAAAGCCGGTCTGCATGAAATGGACCGGAAAAAGCCGGTGACAATACAAAATTATTTATTTTTCAGCAGATGAGATTCCATCAAAATTAGAAAGTAATTATTTCACTGCTTTTATTGCATTATTTCCAAAACCCTAAAATCACAGGGAGTCCCAAATTGGAATGCTGAAAGTAAAAGAAAGTATTTAATTAGAGGGGCAATTATGGAATTGGCGATGGTGACCGGCTGTTGCAGGTCGCCAGGCGTTGGGGTCCACCATGCCAGAGGCATATGAGGTTGGAAAGAGGAGAGAATTTTGCGTCTAAGCCACTGAAGAAAAAGATATTTATGTAGCAGCCCATACTTTTCAGATTTTATGAATAAACCCTCCTTTATTAAAAAATAGATAGTGCGTGAGACTGAAAGCTCTTAACAAATAATTCATAATTTTCAATATTTAGTCACTGTTAGGTTAAAAGAGATTCATTAACTTCATATCTCAATGATAATCAAACAGACAGTTGATTTAACAGCAAATCTCATGCTTAATTCGTTACTAACAAGAAACGAGATCTCAAGTTTTTTTAAACACAAATTTAATTATCTCAATTTTTTTAAAAACTTATTATTTAATAATCTCTTAACAACACCTTTCCACTTGAGAGATTGACTTAAACGTCTGTAGGGGCTATTTGTATTTTGTAATTAAGACAAATATTGAGGGGGTATTTGTAAAAATTAATGAAGTTGACTTTTTTATAATTAAGAAATATCTTAAAGGGATATTTGTAAAAAATCATAAAGTTGATCACAAACAAGAAGAGTTAGGATCCATCTCTCTCTACAACTGACCCGATCAGACGAGATCCAATCTGATTCGCTAACCATCCCAACAATGGCAGCTACCTCCCTGTCTAATGCTAGCAAACTCTTGCTTCTCGTCCCAACTCTTCTTCTGCAGATGTCTAGCATTTTGCAAGCTCTTGAGTTACATGTGGTGGTCCTAGGGGCTGGTTAAAGCCGCCTAGGAATGAGACCGATCCCTATGACATTTGGGCCACGAAAAACCGGTCCCATATCAGTGACTCTCTGTAAGTTCTTCAATGAGTATCATGCTTAGTACAACTCAAGAGTTTTACTGAGAATCTTTTCAGTATTCTGAATTTCAACTGCATTAACTAATTTTTGGGCAACTCAAGCCATACAAGCCTCAGTTTGGCAAATAACCATTTTATGAACCAACTGTTAGCATTTAACTTACATGGTTATTCACAGAAGCTATAACCATTATTTGTATCCGAAGAGCACATATGCCCTAGTGGCAATTACATACACGAAGATCTAAATATGGCAAGCTAATGAAGAGGTAAAAAAAACAAAAATAACCTACTAAAGAATAATCAAGTAGTGGTTGGGTTGGTCTAGAATTCGTGGATGCCTGGCAGAAACATCCTAGCCTGCTCTTCCTGTCCTTTGCTTCCATGCACTCTGCATGAAAGAGATGCAACAGAAATCAGCAGATCTATTGAGGAATTTAATCCTGGTGAAGGGTGACATAGAAGGGATTTACAAGAGGCGCATCATCATCTGAATTTTCCTTGCTGGATGAACTGGAAGAATCTGGCTTCTTGTCTTCCATTGAGTCTCCTGACTTGTTCTCAGAGCTTGGTTTGGGGCTTCCTCCCATCTCCGAAACCAGCGCCACTTCCTGTTCCTCTTCTGATTGATTTGAGGGGCAAACCAAAGCTGTTAGAACTAAAATGTAACAGCAAGTGGTCGGCAGAAACTCCCAACAATGTCACAGCTCAGTCTTCAGTCTGTTATGTCTAATCTAACATAAAACTAACAAGAACCAGAGTGGTATCGGGGAGTCAATAATCTTGGAATGGGTTTATCTGATTTTCAATTTTGGTTTTGTTGATAGCCCATCACAAAAGTGTAAGATGAGGTCACCTACTCATAATCCCAATATTCATAAAAGATGTTGACATAGCTCTGGAGCTGTCTCATGTTAAGAGTGAATTTATTTACCCTATCACTTCTCTAAATCATCATATCAATACTCCACAAAAGCCCAGGGAGACATTAAAGTGAGACAAAAATTGCTTAATTAGAGATAAAGATTTAGAGCACAAGTATATTGGACAAGCAACTTTAGCCCAACCATTTCCACATATTCACCAGCATCAAACATCAAATTTACCTGACTTGGCATCATCAACCCCTGAGGCTGAATTAGGTTGAGCATTTGATAGATCAGAATTCCTGCTGCTGCTCTCAGCATCAATGGAATCTGCACTCATGCTTCTTGATACAATCTTTTGATCTTTCCTTGCTTGTCCTTTTGCTGTTGTTTCTCTTTTAATCCTATAAAAGAAACACATAATGCTTTTAATTTCAAGACTCTACTTTCGTAAGTATACTGAAGATTTCAAATGCCCAAAGGATAGGCTAACTTAACCTATTAGAGTTCTTATTTTGCACACCAATGGGCATTCTGGCTTTGCCTTTTGGCATTTTACTTGATCTGCATATCCATCATACAAGATACAAATGGTGACAAAACAATGAGCAAGCCAGTTTCACCAATAGGCATCTCAGAATCAAGACAGTATACTGTAGCACACCACATAATCAATCAACACATTACTTTCAGAGGGAATTCAATTACCTGAAGTCTTGAGTATGTATAAGAAGAGAAATAGGCAAAAAAGGAAAAGAAAAATAAGTTGCAACCCCCAATAACAGTTTTAACTTCTTTTACACAACTTGCTATTGGTCATTTAGTATAGAGCCTGGCATAAGCACTTCATCAACTAATGGAATTACATTGTCTGTGAAGTATGGTATCTCCAATAGAATGGATGAACATGTTGTCAAGCTTAACACTGTCAACAACACAGCTAAATGTGCTATCCCTGGTCAGTGGCTTGTGAGAACAATTAACAATTTCATAAGTGCATGATCTGACAGATGGTCAAAATTAGGGTGGCAATTAACAATGTGCAAAAGGCTACTGAGAGAGGATGGAACCAAGGCTCGTTGAGTGAGAACTATCCATGAACCTCAAGCCACCATGAGCAAGTGATCTGTGAGTGAGGGTGAGCTTGTGAAACAAAAGCATGTGTCTGTGATATTGGCTGGCAGTGATTCCGAGTGGGGGGTAGTCAGACTGCCCTTGGCAAGTCAATAGGAAAATTTAATCCTTCAGAACTCGTTAGCTTATTTAAGCATCCCTTGCTTGCAATTGATCCATTCTCAGTATTTGCCATATTAAAAACACAAGGAGAGTGAAAGATTGAAACTTACAGTTCTTTATCAGAGGACAGATCTTCAGGCTTTAGCAGCTGATAAGGGTACAGTAAAACATCAAAAATCCATTGATGAAAATGTCGAAACTTATTGAACATAAATAATATTCATAGACTCAATGTGTGCGCAGGCAAGAGGTGCTGAACCTTTCGTGGTAAGTAGCCATCACCAATAGGCTCCCATTTTTCCTTGTCCAAGTTGAGCACTTCCATATCTCCATCATCATATAATATCTGTAAATTGATACAAATCACTAGATATTCACTTTCATAATAGAATACTTGGAGGTAAACCCCTCAAAGATGAATTGAAAAAAAAAAAAAAAGAAACGAAAACTCAGAGCAACTAGTAGCTAGAACATGTGAAGTTTTGAAATCTAACAGAATGATAATGCCAGACATCTGGCAAGACATCTTCTAGTGAACTGAAGTTTTACGAAAACTGAACCCCCAATGCAAGATTGCAATAATTCAATCGATATATTTTTCCACTTGAAATCTACTTCTATGAAGATTATTTGCAGCTTTAGCACTTCATCAACCCACCTGATCACTGCAAATCTTGTATGCCAATTTCTGTAGTGATTTATAAATACATAAAAAAAAAGGCAACATATTTTAGCAGCTGAAAGATACAGATGAGCAAAGGAATCAGTTATTGTAAGCTCATTTCTACTTTTGCATTAATAGTGCTAATTGAATACTTTGTATCACCAGTTAAGGATGTAGGTTTAGTAAAATGACCTTTAAAGAAGAAGGGTTTAAAAAAGTCAAACATAGGTTTTCTAATACAAAGGCAATCCTATTTAGATATGCTCCTAAAATCATGTTTCTTACATGAAGAGTCAGAAATCTCTATAACAAATGGCAAATTCTGAACTATGGACAAAAAAGAATGTCATCACCAAGTAACATAATACATGTGCACCAGGTAAGCCAATCAATTCAAAGACCAAACAAGAAATTAGCATATGAAAAACAATCCAGAGATCATGATTATAACATGTAGATGCAACTGCTGGAGGACATATTTAGTTCATAGCTTAATTCCAGAGTAAAGATTTTGCAATACATAAAGAGGTTGAAGTCAACAGGCAATATCTGCCAGCCACAGATTACCATCTACAAGCATAAATCAAAATAACAGAATGAAAGCAAGCTTACAGTATATTTCTTCTTTCCAGGATCATAAGATTGCACCAAACCTTCATAAAACCTATTCAAAGAGGCAACAGCATGAACATTATTAGATAATTCAGTGGAATCCACAAAAAATCATCATAGATGAATCTTTAAGCTAATCCCAAGTAGACGCAAGAAAATTAATGGTAACATTTTTGCTGACTTCAACTGCCAACATTTTGGTTTATGTTTCACGCAACACTGGCTTCTCACGGTAAAGAACAGGTCTGCTATTCTTCTATAGTATTCAACATACATAGAACCAAGTCAGAAAATATAGATCACCTACATAGAAGGCAACAGTGCAAGAAATTACTTACTGCTTATCCAATGGCCACCACACTTTTATTCTAGATCCTATCAATTCATCATTCTCTTCACCACCCTGTGATGAGCACTGCACACATGCAACAATCAAGTAAACTTGAATTAATGACCAAAGGAGAAATAAGGAATTGAAACTCTATTTTTCTCTTTCATATTTGATAAACCTTATATTTTAAACCATTTAACCATCATACAACTAAATATTTACACATAACATGGCAAGGAAATCCACAAGCATGGTAAAATTTCAGATTTGAATTGTCCACTAGCCATGGTTTGGTAATACTGCAACCCATTAAACACCATTGGGGTTTAAAATTGGATCAAGATTGACACAAAAACAATCCAAACATGACCACTCCTAATCTGATCCAACTGAATTTGGATAAACACTAGATCCAATGGAGTTCAAATTCAGTCCACTTGTGACCATCTCAGATTAATTTGGCCCGACCAGTAGTATCTCTTCTTGATTTGATCTGGTTCAACTCATAACCTGGACCTTAATGAGTATTAATAAATAACATTACATATGAAAAGTTGTTCAAACATAAACTTGCACAGGTTACATCTCAATACCATTTCAAAAAGCCTAAACTCGAAAGTTATTAAGAATAACTACTCTGAAGATTCACTTCCATCAAGCAGGTAGAAATAAGTTACTAAGAAAACTATTCCAAAAGATAACTTTCGCAAGAGAGATGAACCAGCATATTAGCAAGGATATATGCAATTATGCACATGTAACAAATTTGATTCCAACTGTGCAAAACTGACTGATCTACACAATCTTAGATGATGAGGTTTGCTTGATTCCTAAATTAGCAGCTTATTATGAAATTTTCAACTGTAATTGACCCTTAATTAATATATGAAGGTACAGTAAGTAGAAGAATGTAACTAGTGAGATATTTTAAGAGCATACCTTCGCTAGGCCAGCAATGCTTCTTCTCTTACGCTTCTTAACAGAACCCGTGAGAGATTTAGAGTTGCCAATTTTGTTATCCACCTCTTCATGAGTAGAGAATTTCTAAGGAAAATCCAAAAGCAAAAGTCAAATCATTTCCTTGCTCGCTATGGTAAATATGTTGCAATGAAAATGATCTACCTTGAAATCATTGCCAATATCCTGTCTAAAATCTGGAGTTTCCGGATCTTTCCTCGTGCTTCCAGAAGATGTTAACAATCCTGAGTCAATAAACTTAACCACATCTTTCTCTACAGACAACTTCTTGAAAGAGGAAACTTCCGGTTTCTCATCCATTAGGATAGGATCCAAGGTGGGAAATTTTCTATTTTCATATTGGCCCTTCGTGATCTTTGAAGGAGACCTATGTAAAGGTATTGACCTTTTGCGTTTGGGAGTTGGAACAGATAGAGCACTAATAGCTTTATCAATTTTCCTTTTTCGAGATGACGAAATCTTCTGTTCTTTGGTCTTTGTCACTATCTGTCCACTTTTATGATCATAGTCATTGGTTAAATTGCCTGCTTCCATTCTTTGTTCCAAGGCTATTTCCCTTACCATTCCCAATACATCAACATCATTTTCTAAATGATCTACATCATGAGGAGAAGTGTTCTTCTTTACTAATTTCTTTTTCTTGCCTCCCTGAGACTTGAGAATTTTCATTATTTTGCTTAAAGGTATTTCATTACCATCTCTATCACTATCTTCAAGCATCATTTCACTCATCTTATTCTCATCAGTGCATGAATCTACCTGGAATGAAAACAACAACTACATAGTTAGAAATCAGTGTATGTAAAAGGCAAATAAAATCAAATAAAAACTCATAATCTGTTGAATCTGAAATCAATGTGCACCTTTTCCTTGGGAACATTTAGTGCGTCAAAATGAGCCATGGCACTCGGACCGCACAACCATGTGTACTCATCATTGCCCTAAACAAGATTATTACTGAAATTACAAGGACATTTCAAGCATGTAATAGTTGATGATACAAGTTGTTCTTGAAGTAGTTGAACTTTCCAACTCGTACAAATTAGTGTAAGAAAAGAATATTTCACACAATGCTCAGATAGATGATAAAATAATTAAACCAGAGTTGGCAATAAAATATGAAATTGAACTTGAGATCTGTCAAAAAATGAAGAAACAACTCACCAGAGAGCTATCACCATTATTCTCAACAAGCCTATAGAGAGATGATGGCAAGGAAATTGTAGTTATTTCCAAGTTATCTGTCTGCTCGCGAATTAAATTCTTCAAAATTGACAGGCCCAGTTCACATAAAGCATGTGACATCTGTACATGCAGAGCGAACAACAAATTTGTTTCATACCAGGTCATCAAACCAAATGCTAAATCTAAAACCAAGCAAACAGACTATGCTGTGATTAATGCTTAACCAATCAGAGGATTAATTACTTACTTTTGATTTTTCTGGATCAACCACATCTTCCGAGCACTTGATACTGTTGAAAATAGTATTTACAGCAGTCAAACTCTCCTTTATCTTGCTGGCATTAGCAATAGACTGACAGCCTTCATCTCCAAGTATGAGGACATAAAGAAATAAATGCAACCTCCTGGACAATATGAAAATTCAGCACGTAACAGATACAAATTTCTCATATACCTCTTGGCATTTCGCATGGTCAGTAATATACATAAACCCAAGCTGACCAACCAGGAGTAACATTCTGACATGCTTTACCAAATCTTTTGCCCGCAGGCTTATTGCTTGAATTTTGATCAAGCACCCACCTTATATCTCCTTCAGTTTATGACCACAATCTTAACAACAACAGAGCAACCATGTATGACACTGGAACATGCAAATATTTAAGCATGAATGGAACACTTAATCACAAATATAAAACCATATTTATATATTATCTCTTTCAAGCAGTAATAACCCATGATGAACACCCAAACAAATGGTTCTCAGTCATAATGAATATTGCTGTAGATAGTGCACAGACATGCAGACCAAATGCAGCGAATTAGACCTCAACAATATCATACTGGTTTTAGATGTTTCTTTGCCAATTAATCTTATAAAGGATTGCATCAAGAATAAAGCAGGATCATGAGAATGAAACTCTATACCAATATAGACAAAACATGATTAAAACACAAAAGTCTAAAGAACAGATACTGCACAAAATTGATCATGAGGAACTACCACAAGGTTTGGATTAGAAAAAGAAAAGAGAGAGACTAATAGAAGTTACAAAAGCTTTAACCAATAGACAGAAAGAGAATGGTAAAGATAAAAGTACCATCATACCGGTAAAGATGCTCAAACGCTTGAATTTCCTTGCATTCATTGATGTTTGGAGTGGAAGGGTGATGTGCCAGGGCATGAACCAAATGTACAAGGATGTGCTCAGGATAAAGCAAGGTCACGTCGTTTTGCATTGATAACTGGCGTACTTTAACTTGTCGACATATTTGGATAGTCTCAAGTAGGTTGTGCTTCACCTGCAAAATAAAACCAAGAGAAAGGAAAAGGTCCTTATTCAACCTGAAATGATGTATTGTGCAGGGGCTGACAGGGACAAACTGGTCTCACATAGAACAACTTGCCTCTTTAACCACAGGAGAATTCCATTCGGATATACCAAGAAGGAAGGCACAAGCATACTTGGCATCTAAGATCCTCTCCTTGAGGTACTGATGTACTTTACTAAGGAATAATCTCCTAGCTTCCGGATAGCTATCCTGCAATAGGATAAATTAGGAAGAACAGAGGTTGTAGTGATGACATGATCAGAAAATGCAGCATAACCTCTTGATGATTCTAAATAGAAGTTGAGATTAACCTCCACAATTCTTAATGTCAGGTAGAATACATCAGCAGGGATTTTATGGTCCCATTGCCTGGACAAACGTAGTATAGCTTTTGCTGCAGCAAGTCTCATATGGGCCTTATCCACCACACTGCAAAGGACATGTTTTTTGATAAATACCAAAAAAAAATGATATTCAAATTGGATAAAATGAAGTTGGTTTCTCTTCTGTACTTTGACTCAATGTCATTTGAAATTTCTCCAGAAACAAGAATCTTCTTAAGAATTTCTACAAGTTTTTCAATCCCCGGTCTTAAATGAGCATCTTTGACAGGTAAGTAGCTCTTCACCAGAGTCTTAATGCTGAATATCTGCAGTGTTTGAATACATGTTAGTCCATAAATAAATCAAGATCTTAAAGCAGTAATGAGATTACCTTTAATAAACAAAGTTCAGTTCTCTCATTCCAATCAGTTTTATCTTTAGAACCAGCAATAATTGTCTGATACAATAATAGAACAAATGAGCATATTAAACTTTGTTGATCATAAGAAATATGTCAATATGCATGCAAATACATGTTCAGAGAAAAAAGAAAAACATACATTACTTTGCTCCAAAATCTTGCCTATTATGAACTGTACAATTTCATCCTCCTTGGTTTCAAAAACTGGCATCGCAGTTTGTGCTATACATCCCAGAGATTGCAGCACAGATGGCAAGTGTGTTTTTTCCTCCAAGATGTCTACCAGCCTCTGTAAGCCAAGTTATATTGTTCATTCAGTAGAAGTGCTCCAAGCACTTAATTATCATAACTAGGACAATGCAAGTCTTAGGGGATCAACCTTGTATAGAACTGAAAGTGATTTGAGACCATCATCTCTCGTTATTGCTGATAAGGCCTGTACAGAATACTTAGCCTGTTTTCGACTGCCCTCTAAACATAGTCTCTCCAGAAGTAGTTCAACAGAACTGTAAGAAACCAGCCAAAAATTTCAAGGATGTTTGGACTAAATGTTAAGTCTCTTTCTGAGGTTACCTGCTCATACCTTGAAGTTGTAGCCAGTTTCTCCCTAATGGTTCCACCAGCCTTAGCCAGAACATGAGCAATACCTTCTTTAATTATTTCATTGTCCTCTTTCAGAAGATTAACAAGTTCTTCTTCACAACCAGCCAGAAGCAAGGGTGAAAAACAACCGATCATCTGGAACAAGAAAAAAAGTAATTTGAAAAAACTTGAAGGAAATAGATCTGGAATAGAAAAGAAAATTACAGCAATTTTATGAAACAAAAATATACAAACCAATCAAAGACAATAACCAGTGGGACCATTGTTATTTACCTCCAGTAAGCTAATTGCCAAGCAATGGGATGTATTTTTGAATATGCATGATTTGAACAAGATGCTAACTAGAGATTTCAGTATGGCCATAAGTATGGACATTGACAAACATGACCATACCAATCAACATGCTATATCAGGGTTTTTTTTGTTTTTCATTGTCAAGATCAGAGAATAATAACCAGGAAATACAAGCAACATAAAAGGTGTGAAAGAACAAAGGAAGATTAAAAAGAAAGGAAAAAAGAGTAAATCTAATGCATATACAGAACTTGTTGGCATCCTTCTATCAAGAACCCCAAAACCGTATGGCGAGTTTGATTTGAGACCTCTAGTCCTAGTCAAACTAACAACCAAATACCAAAATAATAGTCAGACTAAGAATTTACTTATTTTTTGCTAAAACATTAAAATTAATTATTGTAATTTGCTTTAAAATTAAATTATTATAAAAAAAACTAATTAGTTTTGTCAACCTCATATTATTGAATAGTCAATTTTGGTAAAAAAAAAAATTAGTTTTAAGTGGTGTCCACTACTCTGATTAACAACCAAATGCCAAAAAGATAAACCGACTATATTTTCTATCTAATCAGACTATTCTGGATCATCTCAAACCAAATGCCCCTATGACTACCATGCCAGTTTATACAGCCAAGCCTACAAGCATGTATGTATATGCATTTTGGAATCTAGAATACACCCTCATATAGCCATCTTTAATTTCCAAAATTAGCAAGTCCAACAAGTTTTCCCATGCCAATTATGATATTCATGTACTTATCCCCCAAATTATACTGAATCTCACACAAACCCAATAGGTCCAAATGACCTTTTTCTCCCTTTTTTTTCTCGCTATCCCCAAACCATTTTTTCTTTTTCTATTCTTACATTTTTTAGATTTCTCCCTTATCTCTCCTAAAGAATGTACATACTTAAATGATACATATGTTTTCCTTCCCATTTAATTTTGACAGGATATCCAAATTGGCATACCACCAGAGCTGCTATTTAGTACATATGAAAGGAGCCCAGAACATATGATTTAACTTCTGTAACTGCAGAGCATCAGCTTCAGATCATTCACTAGCATTTGCTGAGGAACTGGCAGCAACAGACCAATTGTAATAGAAAAAAATCCAATAGGACAATATAGCAGTTGCAGCCGTGGCAAGAACAGCAGATGGGTCAGGTAAGTGTAAGCGCTATTTCCAATTGGACTGGAGCCAGACTAGTCATATGAAGGCAAACCAACTTTCCAATCAAAATATTTCGCGAACAAATAAATATTTCCACTAAAAAAATTGCATGTCAATACAAAAATAAAATAATATGGAGCAAAAGACATTTAAGGGAGGCAGAGGTTACTGCAAGTAGACTGATTGCCGATGCTAGAAGTTTTGTGTCGCCAAAAGACTGTTGTTCAGAAGCCATTGACAAAATCTCCTTAACATACTCCCGGTTGAAGAGCAGAAATGAGCATTTTATAGAAAGCATACCCATAAAATCATACAATGGATGTCCTTTACCAAGGATCTTGAGCAACTCATCCTGTAAAAAAGGTAATATGTTTACTCTTGTTGCCACACTATTCCAATTGGGTAACAATTTAGTAAGCAATATATGCCCTAGCATTTCTATCCTGCAATAGAAAGATATGCAACATTTAACATCAAAGCAAGGCTTTATCCATGTCAACTGCATAACGTCCTCAAGACTTTCCAATATTAAATTGAGCCTCACTGATGTAACTTCTACATACTCGAGATGCCCAGGCTTGATGAGAACTTGTGCCAGGGTCAAGTAGGCTTGCTAAGATTTTCCAGATATTTGTATCTTTGACTTGATTTAGAATCTGGAAGCTCTCCTCAGCCTTCACTGGATCATTAAAAAGACGACACATGCTTCGGATGCAACCAGAAAGTTTCTTTTGGAGATCAGCGGTGCCACCTTCCTGCTTTTAAGCAACATATGTTATGGTATGTCTTATCTGACAGAAAATTTTTGATCAATCATATAGCCAGACCTGATATCGCTGTCTAAGAGGTAGATACTTTTGCAACTCCTGCTGTAACCTGAAATCCAAAAAAGCCCCCTGAAAATCCGTGCAAATTCTACAAAATACTACACATCCAAATTCAGTGGTTGTGTTTTTTTAAGAAAAGCTCTTTGAGACAAACCTTTGCTTTTGGATAAGAACCTGCTCCAAGGCCTTCACCTCAACTTTATCAAACCCTGAGAAAACTGCTATCCAATGTTTCACCCTGTCCTTAATGGACAGCTCAGGGGGAAACAAAGATCCGCATAACATAAGTTCAATGGTCTCAGATCTGCATGATTCTGAAGTGTTAAATACCTCTAATTAAAAAAAAAAAATTTACATCCTAAGACAAGCACTGCAACGCAAGGATCTGTTGCCAATTACCTCAAAATTCACCAAGGAGAATTTCTGTATGCAGACAGGAAAGTGAGTGAATCTTTAGACAGGTAAAAGAGTGTTGGATATTAAGGCTTAGTTTGGTAATTTGTTAAAAGTAGGTTAAGGGTGGAGATAAAATATAAATATATATTTTGTGTGGAAGAGAATGAATAAAATATAATCATTTTATTTCATCCAAACCCTCTAGCATAATTAACACATTACCAAACTAAGCCTAAGCATTTGATTAAAAAAAACACTAGTATAACAATGGGATCTCCACATAGAAGGGCCAAAGGAGTAAGGTGTTCAGTAGAGGTTCAAAATCTGCATGTATTAGAAATATCTCCAACTCTGATATAAGTGGTGAGCGGGGAAAGCTAAGTTGCGCTAATTACTTTTCCTAGTTTAACTCAGTTATTTTATCCAAATACATCACCTTACAACTTATACAAGGTTATGAAAACAAACATAACCTTGGGAATAATCTTAAATATTTTTGTAATGATTACACTTATACTACCTAAAATTATTCAAGGTTAGCCACTTAGCAGAGATACCTTCAGATCATTTGAATCAATAACGAGGTATCAAGAACATATAAGAGAAGCTTGTTCCATATTGTTCATTGTAGTGAACATTTCTCCAATTATCCAGTTGCTACATTTCACTTTTGTTCAGGTTACAAATTACCAGAAAAAAAGAGGATGCTCAGTTAGGCTGTATTAATGGCATTATATATCAGATGATGACATCGCATGATGTTAAATACCAGCATTATGCAATCCACATGGACATTTAAATAAATAGATAATAAAAAATACAAAGCAGCACACATATACACAGTAAAATCTTGCAGTTTCACATAAGACTTGACATTTCCTACCTCAAATCTTTATCATACAAACATCTGACAATCTTTGCAGGTATCCATTCAAATCCATCAACACCAACTGAACCATCAACACCCTTTAAGCAATAAAGTCTGTACAGATCAGCTAGTCTCTCCATTGTATATTTCTTAACAGCCAGCTGAAGGTTTTGGCATGACAACAAGGAAAAAACATTAGTAAACAACCTCTAAAACCAGGAAGGAACAACAAGTATAGAGCTTCAGCGCAAAACCACACAGATTTATCTCGGAGTCGATCTGCAACAAGCTTAGCAGTCTCAGCTGGAACTCCTTTCAATGAATGACAAGCCATATCACAAACAGCAGCAACAACATGTTTTCGGACCTTTTCATCATAATCCATCAACCTATCAGATAGTGCCCCTGATAATATCCATTGTGTGCGTAAGCAATCAATTTCGTGAATCTCCAAAGAAGTATCAATCATATATAAAGCAGGGAAAACAAAGTTCCTACCAATGATCTGTGGAGCTTCAGCTCTGGATGGGTTTAACATCAGACAATTTTTGGCATGTTCAATAACAGAAACACGAACATCCACCACTCTATCAGTCAATCTCTTCAAAAACTCAGAGAAGAGCGGCTGAAAGGGCTCAGAGATAGAATATCCAGGTAAAGCAAACAAGTCCCCAAGTAAATGAACTGCCTTTTGCCGAACATCTAACTTATCTGTCTAAATTTGGTGTTGGAGGAATCAGAATCATATACAATGGGCATGGGTTGTTAAAAGAAAACGAAGTAAGATATAATTACTACAGGACAAGACATAGCATATATAATCTCAGCATAAATGTATGTTCTCAAGATGACAAGCAACGACAATATTAATAACAATAAAAGCAAAGAAAAACACAAGCATACAAGAGGGTAGTTATTTTTGTTATATATGCCTCATTTTAAGTATGTTTGGTGCTAGTACCATCTGTTAAGACCTCAGGCAAATAAATTGCATAAGAAAGCTTAACATTCAAGAAAAGAACACTACAAAATCATTATATCTCTTTTTAGCCACAAGTAATTAGAATTGTTACTTCTGCCATTCTATATAACTTGAGATAAGTCTAAACAAATGAAATATTCTGCTCATTTGAGATGTGATGAGATACAATGTGAAGTGGGCGAACTTACCAATAATTCTCCTGTAATGTATGGGATGATTCCATAGAGAATGTGAGGTGCACACTGATATATGTCATATATTACTTCATGACAATCAATTGGAATCTTCAAATAACTGTTATCACCGGACAGCAATGTTACTAGAAACTGTTTTATGGAATGTTCAAGTTTCCCAGCACATAGTTCTATCACCTTCATAGCAAGCTTTCGTGCAGCCATAGCAATGTCCTGGCATGCAACTTCCAAACAATCAACTACTTGAAAATGGGAAAAAACGGAACAGTTCGAGAAACATGAAGAAGAATATTGAGCAAACATTTGACAGTTTATAGGAAGATACCAACAAAAAAAATTGACAAAAAGAGCTCACATTTCTTTTCCGGCCCAACACAGACAGTATAGTATTTAACAGATTCTCCTGAATATCCTCACTCTCCTCTAAAATAAGCACCATGATGGTCTGCATTGACGTAAGAACATTTTCTGGGTGGTCATTGCTGCATGAGAGATCCGAAAGAGTGGTTAAATGATGTTCACTAATCCATCAGAAAACATACAACACAAATAGTGTCAAAGGGGAGGTATTGATCTACTTAAACAAGAAACAAAGTTCAACTTATTGGTTTGGAGAGCAAGACCGAAACTCAGCTAATAAGCATTGTATGGCACTGAAGTCGCTTTAATATCAAATTATCAACTATAATGGCAAAGTAAAAATTCCACTATTACCCTGGATTATTATTACTGCTTCCAAATTTCAACAAGAGATAGCGTACACAGGCTTGTTCATGACAGGTCCAGAATAATATAGACAAAAGGAATTAAAAGTGAAGTCAAAAGAATTATCCAGCATAAATAAAGATATGCTGGCTCAGACAAGGAAATTATGATTGATTATAGTACTAGGACTAGGTAATGATTAAAACAAATACTAAGAGGAACTTGTAAGCAGACATAATTCACAACGGGTTTGGTCCTTACTAGAAAGACCACACAACAGTTATATACAAAACATCTATGGGAAACAGCAAGAAAATCAGGTAGCAACTTCCTGATCCTATATGCAATATAAGCAAATTCAAACAGATTACTATACCTGATGACAGCAAAGAATGTGCTGAACATCTCATTGATGAGATCATGACACTCAAGATCCAACATCACAACACATGACCTATATCGTGCCAATGTCTCCAGAATAAGAACTCTCCTCCCAAATGATGGACTGTTAACATCACTTAAGCCATTGAATATACCGACAATCAAACTAAAGATATCCTGCAAGAAAAGAGTTTCAATATAGAAATAATTGAGGATAATGACTAAGGAGTAATATTGCCTGCTTTCGGTAAAGTTGAAGATGCAAGAATTCTCCATCTTTTGAAAAAACATACTCTTAGAACGTCATCATTGTAAGGAGCTTCCGGGGCAGTTATACGGGTGACCTCACAGATGCAGGTTGCCACAAGAACTTTAACATCCCTATCATGGTGGTTCAAATATTCTTGCTTCACTATAGCATTAAAACAAGGCTTCATGGAATCTAACATGGATGGTGATGGTGATTGATCTAACTCAGAAAGACACTTAGCAGTTTGCTGCAAATCAAGATGAGTCGGATCAGATAAATAAAGATGCTAAACAAACATAGAAAACACTTGAAGACTGCCATAACATACCGGCATTTGTCAATTATATCTGCGAATTAGATATTAATTTATAATCAAATTTGGGAAGGGACATGTCAGTAGACTTCTACTGTTTAAGCATACAAAAAATTCAAAGATTATATCTCAATCAACATTTCATATTTATGCCAGCAAAGAACCTCAAAAAATATAGAATAAGCATTCAAGAAACAAACATGAACATTAATTGGTACAGACAAATTGTTAGAAGATCTGCACATGGAAAATCTAGCAAAAACCCTCCATGACTAGTAATGGATGTCAATGGCAAACCAACTGGTAAAAGCTATAGAATTGTTTGGCCCATTCAAGTCCAAGGAAGACATCAAACCCCTTAGAAAGGCCAGCTAAGGTCTTCTTAATTAGGATCCCATTCAACCTGGTGGTGTCCCATGCATATGCTTTTGGAGTTGAAGCCTTGAAGGAAAAACAGCATACCAGACACCTCTGAATTTGACACAAATTTTGGTAGTCACTCCCTCAAAAAAAAAATGACAGAGCATTTCAAATAATACCAAAGAGAATATTCAAACTCAGCTGCTCTTACAAGGTCTAGTTCTCTAGCTACAACCATCTCAAAGGTAAACAGTCACCAGACAATGCTTTTAGATTGATATCAAATAAGAATATTGCCATGGCAATGCAATACAGGTGGCAGAGTTGAATAAGCAACATAACTGAATCACATGAAACTACAAATCTAAGAAATGTTTAAAACTTGTTTGCTCCAGGTGTTGTTAATACTGGTACCATGACTTTCTCAGTTGAAGCATGATACCAAAGCCATTCACAACTAAAGTGGATTATAGACCAAGCAAGTATTTGACCCCAAGGCCTCCATTCCACTACTTACAACTGTGAAGACAATATGAATTATTGGCCCCAAAATTCCAACAGAACCCCCAAATCTCAGATTGTTCAAAGTATGTATCAAAGTATTTCTAGTTGATAAAAAATGTATCTGAAATAAATGAAAATTGTTGAAAACCCTACTGATGACCTTGTTGCTCAGAAAAGCATAACTCATCATGATCAATATCACTAGCGAAACCCCTACATTTGACATGGATTTGATTGAAAAAAATTCAGATTCATCAGATGGGCATTTTCAAGAGATACAAAACTGAATAAATTTTCCTCCTTGTATTTATTAAAGGCATCTAGGTTGACCTATTAAGTTCATCGATATCAACCAATGTGTCATATTCAAAATTCCATCTGGTTCCAGCCCAACTCAGAAGTCATGCAGCTACCTTGCACAACACAAAAGTTGTAGTTGGGAAATTTTGCCAATCTATATTCTCTATATTGTAGACATTCCCAGCATACCACAGAGAAATGCAAGGTAGTTTCTATGCTCATGCAAATTCTCACACTAAAAGATGTACAAGTTTCATAGATCGTCAAAAGACACACATACGTGAAAGAAGATCATAAAACTCCATTTCAGAATACCAGTTCCAAAAAGAAAAGAAACGTCAATATAGGATATCCGCAACCATGTCGACCAAGCGTACAATATCAAACTCAATTCACCTATAAGATAAGAACTCCATCTCTCATTGCGAAGAATACTGCACCATTACATGCTTTCACTCCCGCTCAAGGAATTAGCTCCAACATCTTCACGAAGCTCAAAAATCCAAATTTCCACTTTCCAGCTCAAATTCAAAAACAAACCAAATTGCACATTTCCATCGCCAAAATGCAAATTTTCCTCATCTTTCACACTCAAAACTCAAACTAAACACCAAAAGCTCCCAGACCTTTCCCCCAACCAAACCCTAATGCCCACCCTACTCCAAAACCCTAGCCCAAAAAACACCAAAACATAAACCACAGACCGTCACGACACCAGTTCAACGCCATGCATCACAAAAACCAACTCAAAAATCCACCAAAAACGCACCTTTAGGAGCTTAATCAGCGAGTCTTTGGAAGCCGGCGGGGTCTCCAGCTTCGACCCGAGGTCGCGCAGCTGCTGCTGCTGCAGCTTCTGCGCCATCTCCGGCGCTGCGGTCGGAGCAAGGAGTAGGGTTTCGGCTTTCCTTTCTCGATCTGGCAGGCTAGCAATTCGGGCTGGGCGAGGCGAGAGGTCTGGAGTTCCTCCGTGGCATGATTTGAGCTCGGGAGCTCATTAAGAAAGCAAGTGGATTTGGTTCGAGTATGTAGAGAACTCTTCAGATCTGAGTGGTTAGGCAGAGCGTTTCGCCCTCGCGTTCAGTTTATATTACGAGATCGCCATTAGAGGGGCTGATAGTTCTGCTTTCGGGCCGGGCTGGCCCGGCGCAATGGATTTCGGTTTTTGGGGAAATTGGTTTGGAAATTAAGGTTAGCTATTATCAGTTATGATTTTTGTGCAGTTGAATTCCAATGTTATTTTAGGATTTTTTTTTTCTAATTAACCATTTACGTTAAAAATAATGTATACAATGGCCCCACTTAAAAATAGTTAATAAAATAACTTCGGCACTATTTGGTTCTAAATCACAATCAAAATCAAGATCAAGACTAATGAACCACTTTTGTAAACTAATTTTTTTATTAAAATTAATCCTATAATAATTTTTAATTAGAAAAATATTTATTTTTTATAATAATTTAATTTAATAACAGTGTAAAATAAAATAATATTAATTTTGTAAGAAAAAAAAATAATTCTAAAAAATATTGAACCTGATCCCAAATCAAATGGTACCTTTATGTCCTTGATGCGAGCTAAATTTTTTGTAGGAGATGCAATCATTTTTATTGATGGTGTTGTATTTATTTGATTTTGATTGAGATACGGGGTTTTAACTTCTTTTCAATCAATTTGAATCTTCATGAAAATAAAAAAAATTATTTGTTTACCTATGACTAAAGAAAAATATTTTAATGTTCAAGTTAATATCTCTATTTCCTTAAAAAAAGACGACTTCTTGAAAGATGACCCAAAGTTATGGAGAGAAAAAAAAAGAAAATAGTTATTTTTATCTAAATATTTCGGCCTCTTCTTATATGATTTGAGGGATAATTTGATTATATTTTTAAATATAACTCTACTTAGTTATCGGGTGAATTTTATCTAAAATTTTTTTAAACACCTACTTGGTGTTCCATAATAGTCATTTTTATCTAAATTTTTTAACAAACTTTGTTGAATAACGTGAAATAAAATAAAAGATGAAAGCGATTATTACTACATAAGCTTATCCTCTAAAGTGTCATGGGGACTAACAGACATGCGAGCCGAGGGCATGTCAGAGATGCAGAGATGTCATGGCTTGGATTTTTTGAGCTTTGCCTGCTTGAAGTGTTGGGCTACATAGCTCAACCCTTTTTATGGATAAAGTGCAGAAAATAATGAATTGTTGATATCTATAATTTCAATTTTGACACGTATCATTTTCTAGTTGGACTTGATTTTTGAAGTTGGATCGATTATATTACTTGACATATCATACAAAACTATGATGCGACAAATTATATAAAATTGACTCCAATATTTATAAACTGATGTTTAAGGTTTCTTTTTCTTTTTATCAAACTTATGTTAGGAATTTTTTTTTTTTTGAAATTTAATTTTGATATATTGAATTTATTATAGTAATTAATAAGAAATTAAGTTTCGGTTATCAAAACAATTTCAATATTTGCCGAAACTATTTTGTTTTGTCTATTTTAATGGATTTGAATATTTGATAGTTTTAAAATTTTAAAATTTTAAAATAATTTTTGAGACTGATTGTCAATCAAAACTAAAATATTTTAATAAAATGGATATATTTTAATTGAAAAGTGTCAACGTTAGAACCTCACTTAATATTGTAGAGAATAAAAATCGAATTTAACTAATAAAATTATGCAGACTTGATAAAAATAAAACAAAAAAATTCACCGCTTGTATCGAATTTGCCTCTTCCTATCTCGAGAATTAGAATATTAAATATCAAAATGAAAAATTTAGGGGTTGTAACTCCCTTTTTTTTTCACTTAAAAAAATAACAAATTACTCAAAAAGAAATTACCTTCGAATAGTAATAAGTAGGAAGCCCATGTTCTATATCTGTATTTTTTAATTCTCACAAAATAGAAAATTATTACGGTACACGTATTTCTCACATGATAGGAATATTTTTTTTATATATTCATGTAAAGTAGTGATATTTTTATATTTTAAAAAAAAATTAATATTTTGTATTTTTTAAATTTTTTTTTAATAATATACTCCTCTATGATATTAATTTTAACCATTAAAACTAACAAAGGGAGATAAAAATAACCATTGTGTTCTTTTTTATATATATAATATATTTTTTACAAAAAACTCATGAAAGTCACAAAATCACTAAAAATCTCATAAAAAGGTCAAAAAGTATAGAAAACCTTAAAAAGTACAAACAATTCACAAAAAAATTCCTGAGGGCGCAGGAGCGCCAGATGAGGATTGAGCGCTTGAAGAAGGCCATGGAGACGGGACTGAAGGTTGTACTCGACCTAGAGTTTGCGCATCTCATGAACTCCGGCGAGGTCTACAGCCTCGTTCGCCATGTGCTCCGGCCATCGATTTCTATTTCTTTCTCGTCTAATTCGTGTTAAGAAAAATATTTGAATCTTTCTTCGGAAAATATGTGAATTTAATTGCTGTTTTTAGGTCCTGGATGCGATATCCGACTCGGGTAGTTGCTTAGTACAATAGGAAATTATGTATTTTGCAGAGGTATTGATGCAATAGCATAGATGCGCCAATTCTACCCCGTTCTATTGATATGGATTGATGCTGTTAACTCATTCAGTGTTGATAGGAAATTATGTATTTTGCACACAGGTATTGATGCAATAGCATAGATGCACCAATTCTACCCCTTTTTATTGATATGGATTGATGGTGTTAACTCAAGTCAGTGTTGATCAATGTCCTCTTTTATGCAAATTCAAATAATTTTAGACAGAAATATTTGGGTTTTCACATATTCCGTATCAACTAAATGTGATTCTGTATATAAAAGGCCTGATTTTTTTTTATGATGCTAGCCGATTTATGTTGCATTCCTCTCAAAATAATCCACGGGAACCCTAAAATAATTCTTAGACTGGAGTTGTTCTTGCTTATCATGATAATGCAAAGTTATTGGAGATTTACTTAGTTTTGTAACGATTAGTTTTCATTATTGCTACCAAAGTTATGTGTTTCTTGTTTATTTATGCATTTCTCATTTTGTTGGACTAACTCATTTGATTTTTCACTATGTATGAACTTAATAATGATATCTATCGATGATGTGCTAAGTGGTAACTAACGGAAGTTACAGATTATGTATTGTTATGCAGTGAATGGGAAATGTTCTTCACCAGCCCATCTTTGGTTGACCGGGTGCACTGGGGAGATAGGTGAACAATTACATAAGCTTCCTGGATATGATAAGTGGATGATTGAAAAGAAGAGTAGATCATATATTGAAGCTTTCAAGATCATAAAGAGAATCTGATCTATCTAATTGCAGATGCGGAAACTATTCTTGATGAGCTTGATTTGAAGAAAACATACATTATTGGTGGGTTGGTTGATCATAATAGATGGAAAGAGATTACTCTGAAGAAAGCAAATGGACAAGAGATTCAATCTGCAAAATTGCCAATTGGAAATTACCTTAAGATGTCAGGATCACAGGTAAAGTTGTTTTATTTCTGATTTCTGCTGTTACTATTGTTGATGATTTCAACTGATGTGAAACTTTCTCCTTACTTGAGTTCATTGGATTAACAGCTGATAGCTCTGCAGATTGAGTTTGTCTTAATCCTTCTGCAAGTTGGTTTTGAGAGCCACTATATGTCTTTGAGATAGTGTTATATTTTTGTCTTTAGTCCTAATTACATTGTGTGACTCTGGTGCTGAATACAAAGAAGTATTTAAAACAGGAGTTGTATCTTAATCTGCAGATCCAGGAGGGATTGCACATTGATACTATGTAGGTCCCTAATGGCTATAGTTTAATTTTGCTGTCAGGTTTTTCTTTGATTAAGAGTTAATTTAAGAAATTTTGATGCCCAAACGAGTAGTCAACAAAATTTCTGTTGTCTTTAGCAATAACAATTTTTTGGATTTGCTGATGATTGAGGTTGACACTATTGCATCAGATTTGAACCAGTGAAGCAGGTTTTTAAACATGTCCATAGGGTATATCACTCATTTGAATTGTTTTATTATAGCATTACTAATAATGGACTCATTCATAGGGTGAAGAAACAGCAAATATCGAAGTCCCTTGTGTTGTTATTTTGGTGTACATTTGTTTCTTGCTTGTTAATGCTTTTATAAACCCTTTTGAAGTTTGAACTCAAAGTGAAAAAGAGTGATTAGCCTGACTGCCATGGATTGTCTCCTGTTGATCTATTTTCTCTCCAAAAAAAGAGAGACATATTTGGTTTGTATTTAAGCATCTGTTTTGTTTATGAAGGTTAAGCCATGGTTTATGCATGAATGATATCCTGGTAAATATCGGCTTCAGATCATCTAGCTTCTTGTATAAATGTTGTATAAGTGGAACAATTGGTCCAAAATTGAAAAAAAAAGCAGATAAAACTGAGACATAAATTTTACCTCTATTAGATACTGCTAGAGTATGTTTTTCTTGCCCCGCCTGTATACTGCACTGAGCAGTTTGAAATCACATTACCTAATTTTGTACTTACTGCTGGATCCTGGCATAAGAACTACTTTAGTGCTTTTCTGAACTTTGCAAGGCTTTCTTTGTTTTGTGCCTTGTCTAAATTTTGTTAAATGTTTGGCAAAAACAGGTTCTCACTGTCAACCGAGTCGTCGAGATACTACTGAAGTTATTGGAGACGAGGACTGGAAGACTGCATTCTATTAAGTGATTCCTCAAAGAAAAAGAACAGAAACTGAAGTTAATACTGAAGATACTGCGTCGAAGGAAGCTGAGAAAACTAGTGAAGATGAAGCAGAAGATGTTGAAGTTCGTGATTCTCTGGATCACTCTGAAGAAGCTGGATCTGAGGAAGATGTAGACGAGGATGCCACTGAGTCTGGAGATGGAGTAGATGTAGAAGATGGCAGCCTGCACAAAAGGCAACAAATTGAGAACAAAACTGAGTAGTGCAGCCACAATTAGAACCCTTGTGGCCAAGCTTGTTGAGGATGTCCCTCATCCAATGCCAATTTGAAACACAATGGTACCGCAATTTGCACGATATCATGCAAATGAAAATATTTGGAAGGTGTTTCAAGCAGTGAAGAACGGATCTCTTTCAGTTTCTTTGATATATCTTAAGCTATTTATATGCTAATGAATTAAATTTGTATGATTGTGTCTGGATGTAAGTTTGGTTCTAAAAATGTTAAGTATTTTGAATGAGTAGCGTGTGAGGTGATGATCAAGTTGTGTAAAACCAGGAGAAGATTTTGCAAACGAAAGAGAGAATTCTCCAATAAAGAAGTGATTTGCCAAATATAATAAATTGAGAAGAAGTTAATATACAAGTAGCCAATCCAGATCCATGCGGGGCAGTGAAAATACAAACAAATCCGAATGTTCAATTAGGGTTAAGATTTTCAGATCTATTACTGTCAGCAAGGCTTTGTGATTTTGAAAATAAAGAAAAGGTAGTACACGCAATGTTGGTTTAAGAAGTACAGTTATTAGTGGTCATGTTCTCCGTAATCTTTGATTTTGGACAATCTGATAGAAGTTGGGCATTCTTAAAAGTCCGATCCATTAAAGAAGTAGCAACAAGAGTCTGGTATTAAAGTCAGGATCAATTCTGGCAATTATTCAATTTGTGATTAATCCATCTGTCTCTTCATTTAATGTGCAGTATTTTAAATTTCTCTCTACATATCTCTACTTTATATGCAGGATTCTAGAGTCTCTCTCTATAAATAGGCCATGCAATACCGAATGCAGTCACAAACTCTCTTATCTGTTTTGTAGATCATCAAAACAAAAAAGTGGAAATGAGCAAGATTTTGGAGTCTCTGGAGAACAAGAGCATCCTGGTCACAGGCTCCACTGGTTTTCTAGGAAAACGTAGGCTTCTTCTTATTGCTTTTGAATAATCTCTTCTGTGGCTCGTAATAGTAAAGCATTTTTGCTACTTGTTTCTTTTGGTTTTAATTAATTAAACTTATTTTATTCTCAAGTGTTTGTGGAGAAGGTGCTTAGAGCCCAACCCAACCTGAAGAAGCTTTACTTGTTAGTGAAAGCCAACGATGCCATCTCGGCCAAGCACCGGGTGGAAAAAGAGGTATTTATGTTCTTCTGCTTGTCAAAAATCATTCTACTTGTCGTGGGATAATTACTTTTTTAAATGAGATTTAAAATAATAATATAATAATAATTACAATAATAATAATAATATAATAATATTTGAATATCGTAGTAGTATTATATTTATTAGGATCAAAATCAAATCAATATAAAAGAAATAAAGTAAAATGATCAAAACTAAGTATATCTAATTAGAAAATAGCTATTATGATCAAAATTAATTATATATAACTGAAAAGAACATAACTTTTTTTTTTTATCATAATTGCTAATTTTTAATACTAATTGTTGCTGACGGAGGAAATTTTTGGGAATTTGAAAAATTAAAAGGGATTTTTCAGAAACGTGAAATTTTATCCGGGGGTTATAAATAATTTTTTTTTCCCCTTTTTACTGCGTAAATCATCATGCAAACTAATATTGAAATTTGAAATTTTCTAAGGACTTGTCTTTCTGCCCGATTCTTAGGTTGCTTCGAAGGAAATTTTTAGGGTTTTAAGGGAGAAGCATGAAGAAGGCTTTGATTCTTTCTTTTGGAGCAAGGTGTGCCCTGTGGCAGGAGATGTGGCTTTGGAGAACTTAGGCATAAGAGATGTTAATCTCATTGAAATGCTATGGGGGGAGGTTGACTTTATTGTAAATTCAGGAGCAACAACAGGCTTCATTGAAAGGTAATGATATAACGAAATGTTTAATTGTTGATATGAAAGATAGGTTTTCCATATATGTTAATAACACAAAATGAGAGAGGTATATATAATTTTTAGCAAAATTATATGTACAAAAAAAAAGTTTCAATATTTAAATGTGTATTTTTTGGTTTATATTTAAAATTTCTTTTGTTTTTGTAAATTTATTTTAAAAAATTTTTGAAATCGAAATTAGAAAGAGGGGGAGAAAAAGAAAACAAAATTTCAATAAATAAATTAGAGGCGGCGGAGTGAAGGATAAGGGCCCGTTTGGTTCCAGATCAATATCAAGGTCAAGGTTAAAAAAATAAGTAAAGTGTAAAAAGATAATGCAGTCAAGCAAATCTTTTTTTGTTACTGATTTGACTAGTGAGTAGTTCAAATTTTTTCTTGATTATTTTACCCTCAGCTTTTTCTTTAAATACGTTTTCGTCCTCATCGTCGTTTTTGTCGTCTCTAACGAGGTACGGCGTGCCGGGCAGTTCGGGCAGGGAGCTCACGGGCAAATTCTCTGTTTAAATTTAATATTTTTGTTATTTTTTATCACAAACTCTGGCAAATAAATGCAGGTACGATGTGGCTCTGAATGTCAACACGTTGGGTCCAAAAAATGTTTTAATGTTTGCAAAGAAATGCGAAAGACTGAATACTTTCCTTCAGGTTTCAACAGGTATACGGAGGATTTTCTTCCCACTACATTTTAGAATTGAATAAAATATCGATAAATTTAATTCAATCAGATTCTTTTTATTAATTGTTAGTTAAATTTTGTTTAAATATATTGAATATCATCTATATGTGTTGATCCACTATTTGTGTTTATTAGTATTGACATTGAATTTGGATATTTTTTAAATTAAATCAGCAACGCATATATATTTTTTTTCTTCTGTAAATAAATCAAGTGACGTATCGTTTGAAGGGAGAAACCAAATAAAATATAATATTATTACTCTAAATCTCTAAATTTGATCAAAATTACTTCAATGATCTTTGATAAATTTTAAATGTTGCTTAACCTTTTTGTTCTTTATTTTACTTCAGCTTATGTTTCAAGAGACAAGGGAGGAACTATAGCTGAAAAGATTTCATTCCATGAGACATTGCTACCACAAGTTGAAGTAGAAAGAGAAATTATGGAAGGAGCCTTGAGAGAATTGAAAATCAACAAATCTTCTCAAACTGAAATGAAGACTCATATGAAGCTCTTGGGTTTTAATAGGTTTGTCAAACTATTAAATTTTATTCATAAATAAATAAGGGATTTTAATTGTATATAATTATTTGAAATATTGTCAAATTATATATATATATATATATATATTTATATATTTATTTATTTATTTATTTATTTATTTATTTATTTAGTTAAAAGTTACAAATTTATATATAACTCTTTAAAATTTGTCAAATTGTATATTTCTTCTTCAAATTTAAAAATTTACATATAACCCCTTTAAATCTGGTCAAATTATATATTTTTTCTTCAAAATTAAAAAATCAAATAAATTTTCTTATATTACTAACTGTATTATAAAAACTTCATTAAGTGTGGATTTATCATTAGAATAAAAAAAATTTGGAGAATATATTTCATTTAGCGTTATTTAAATCAAAGTGAGAAGACGAAAATACTCCTAATTTGGTTAGATAAGATTTTGGTAGTTAGGTAATTATTCTAAAAAATTCTCTCATCCGATTAAGAGATTTATCTTTGATTAAATTTTAACCCAAAATATAAAATGACTATTTTGCCCTTGGTTTTGGTTTGAACCTATTTTGATATGATGTCGAACTAAATCTAAATTTGAAATATAAAATAACAAATTCACCCCCGATCTAATTTAAACTCATTTTTGTTTGATATTGACTAGAAATAGAATCAATCTAGGTCAAATTTGGGGCCAGACAACTAGAAAGACTTTTTCTAATCCACTTGCTTTCTTGGTATGAATCAAATTCGAATCTAATTTTTGCTCTTGTTTTTTCATTACGCCAATTTACACTCAGTCAGGGTTTTTTTTTCACTTTAATCTAAATATCATCAAAGTAAATATATTTTTTGAATATTATCGATTTTAATAATAAATTTACATATGAGAAATTTTTCAATATATCCAATAATCCATGAAAAAAATATATACTTTTTTAAATTTTTTTAAAAATTATAATTTGGAAAGATTTTAAGAAATTGTATGTAATTTTTTAAAATTTAGAGTAGAAATATGCAATTTAGTAAGATTTTAAAGAGTTATATGCGGTGATTAAGTAACAATTATTATAGAATGCGAAGCATAATAGGCAATAAATTCAAACATCTTCCTAATATTGTTTGTTTTCTTGTATATCAGGGCTAATAAGTTTGGATGGCCAAATGTATATTCATTCACAAAAGCGATGGGCGAAACACTTCTTTATGACTTAAGAGGAGATGTTCCACTTGTTATTTTGCGTCCAACCATTATTATGAGCACTTATGAAGAGCCATTTCCCGGTTGGATGGAGGGAGTCAAGTAAGCATTTTGTTATAAGATTGATTAACAAGTAATAATACTTGTTGTTAGTGTTAATATATATTTTTCTTGCGGTTGAAAATACAGAACCATAGATAAAGTTATCACCTCGTATGGTGCGGGAGACATAGCTTGTTTTCCTGCAAATCGCCAAGGAATCATGGACATGGTAATGTTGAGATAAACAAACTCATTAATTCTGAGATTAGCAGGATTAACATTCGATAATCTCGCTTTTATCCATCGAGATATGCTGTTTAAACCCTGCAGATCCCGGGAGACATGGTGGTGAATGCCATGCTGGCGACCATGACCACCAATTCCCATCCACAACAATCGTTTCCTGTTTATCACGTCGGATCTTCGTCAAGAAATGCCACAACTACTGGGGCCTTCGCTGATTATATTCTCAATTATTTTGCTACACATCCCAAGTCAAGCAATGATGGAAATCACATCCCAAGGCAGAACGAGTTCTGCGTACCGACGCTTCTCTTCTCTATCTACATATTTCTACTCTACAAGTTACCTCTTCTGGTTCGTATGTTTTCTCACATGGTCTTTTACAATTGCATACACTAACTTATATGTTATTATGAAATTTCAGCATTTTTTTAAAAAAATTTTAACAAAAAATTAATTACCTTAAGGTGAATTTACGAAACACAACTTTTTTTTTTTTTAATTATTGAGTAAAACACCACTCGGCTTATACTAAAACTTTATAAGATATCTTATTGATTAAAATATTTAAAAATATTTTAATTTAATTAATTAAATTAATATATAAAGAATTAAATTATTCTTATTTAATTTTGGTTCGAATAATTATTAAATTAATATAAAAAAAATACTCATTTTCTCTTAGTATTATGATAGTAGAAATTTAGAATTTAATTTCATCAAACTGATTGTACAATAATAGTGAATGGTTGTCCGAAGCAAAATCAAATAAATACAATTTAATTTTTTTATATTAATTTAATCGATAAATTCGAATTAAAATAAATAAATTTTAAATATTTTAATCGAGGTTATTTTTTATAAATTTATAGTATAAGATGAGTTTTTTTTTTTTTTACTAATAGTGATGAGAGAAATAATTTCTCACAAATTTATCAAAAAATAAGTGTTTTTTTAATAAAAACTTGTTTTTTGTAATATCAGAAATTTATATGAAATTATTCCTTCAAAATGTCAATCTCGTAATCATAACCTCAGGAAGGATCCATGTTTATGAAATTAACAATTTTTTGCAGGTTTTGTTCTTGGTTTCTTTTTTATCTGGTTCCAACTGTCTCAAGCATCAGTACGATAAACTCAATGGAAGGTACAACGGTGTCATGCGACTGGGAAAAGCATGCAGCCCATACACCTTCACGAAAGCAAGGTGAGATTTTCATTTTTCATTTTTTTTTTCCATTTATTGATCAAACAAGATAAGAATTTGTGACTCTTAACTCAGACCGCTTATAATAGAATAACAGAGACACTGGTTCTCAAAATGTAGAACTAAAGATTTGATCTATATTTTGTAACGAAAAATTGCAGATTTGATGATGCAAATGTGGAGATGGTGTGGAAGAAGATGAACAACAAGGATAAGGAGATGTTCAATTTTGATCCTACGTGCATTGATTGGAATCACTTCTTCGTGGACACACACATTCCTGGACTCTTCAAATATGGCTTGAATGGGAACAAATAATCTCTTGTATGCGTGTTTTTTTCCCATTAAATATAAGCATTTCAAATAAATACAAGTGATTGTCATCAAAAAAATAGACAAATAAAGATGCTATTATTTACCAAGAAAAAGTTCGCATGGGGTGAATTTAAATGCTGACGTCTTTTTTTGGGCGTTTGTTGTAGTTTTTGTAGCCAGCAGTAAGTTTGTGTGAGCAATTATAAATGATTTTTAGCTCAAGAAAAATATTAAACAATTAATTATATTTAAAAGGGTTAATAGTTTTATAGTCATTGATTACACTTTGGTTTTGTTGATAGAGTCTAATTCACCATCGATTTTATTTCAAGAGAGTTCTTGAGATCTTGATCTAATATGTTATTCTTCCTTTGATTTGCACATAAAAGAACCATGAAAAAAGCTGCCGAGAACTTTGACTGCGGTTGTTTTGACGCTTAAGTCAATTCCTCACTTAATAATAAAAATAGAATAAAAAAATAGATATTAGTCCTTTATTTCTTTGATTGTCTTATTATTTATAGTACTTTTAGATATTTAACATATTCAAATTCCAAAATCTCGAGTAACTACTCTGTTGATTTTCTCATAAGAGAGGGGATCAATTTTAGGTTCCTCGAAATTGACTCTTAAAAGAGCTGTAGGTTAATCGACTAGCATATCAGTGTTATCGAACTGAATCTAGTAAGTTCGGTTACAGTCAAATTTTGAGATGATGTTGATTTTTCCTGCGAGCTCATTCATATTCAAAGTTACTGAGCTCATAATGGCTTAGTGTATTGGTAAATTCTTAACACGAACACTTCTATTTGCAACCTACCCTTTGAGCTTGGCTTCATTAACTTTTCTAACTCAAAGGTTTGGTTTGGGACTCACCCTTTAGTTGCCTTAGTTAGCTATCTCGACTAGTAATTTTGCTTTTGTTCCATACATATCTGATTCTTCGAATTGCCACTTAGTAACTTAATATATTATTAGTATCTCCAATTCTAGGACTCATATCATGAGTTTAGGATCTTAAATTTTTGGAACTTCTTTCTTCTTCTCTCAGGCTTCTAAACATTGCAGCTTGAATGACCTCGTGCTCTAGCTTCTATTTTTGGGAGAATGAAGTATCAGTAGCCATATGATTTGGAGAGTCATGTCTTTCTTTAACTTGATACCCTCAAATGCATCAACTATCACGATATTTAGGGAGGTAGGTCACCGCCTTGTTGTATCTTGCGTAATCATGTAGGGTTTTACTCCTTTTCAAAGTGTTGGGTCCAGAGCAGTCCACTCATTTATTGGGGTGATGCAATAGATGCCATGTGATTTATTTCCCCTTGAGTTTTTGAAATTAGATAGGTGATACACATTACAGGATCTCGATGAGGATTTTGGATATTCGGTCTTTTGGACTTTGTTGGCTTTGATTGAGCAACGTTGAAGCAATCCGACAATGTGACGAGACTTATATGAATGATGATATGTTCTTTTCATCTTACTTTAGCAAATCCTCTATTTTCCTCTTTTGGCATCTTCATTCTCTACCGAAAAAGCCCATTCATCTATGATATCTTCCTCTGCTGCATCAAGCTTTGGAAAGAAATCCTCTGCTGTTGAGAAGAAGAGTGTTTCAAGACCGATGGCCCATGCCCTGAAGAAGTCCTCGGCCCCCCATGGTGTTTCGGCACCATTGTCTGAAGGTCGGAGCTCTACGTTGGCGCTAAAGGAGATATGTGGAACTACTGTCTTTGACACTCCACTTGTCTTGATGATCGCCTTTCCCTCTGTGATGACATCTGCCATGAGGACTGCTGCATTTTCCATCGCACCATTCGTCGTAGAGAAGAGTTCATGGGGGTTATTTACAAAGAATGTGACTATCCTGCTATTGCCTTCAAGTGAGTTAACTTATTTAAGTAATTTTTTCTTTTGTTCTTAATGATCCTAACATAAATATTTTGCTAGGTAATCTTGAGGTGGGGTTTGAATTTTTGAGTCTACCTTTCAAGAAAAAAATCTTGAGCAATTGGTCAGCACCTTTGGCTTCTTAGATAAAATCGAGTTAAACCTGTGGGGATCAAAGGAAGATGGTAAAACTTTTTTCACTCGAGACATTCTGAGAGATTGGAACATAGCTCCAGATCAGATTATTCCCAATGCTATAATGTTTATCATAGCCGTTCGAACCCTAATTGGCTCAAATGGTCATCCCCCAAGTGTAGAAATATTGAGAGATGCTTTTAAGGACTATCAAGATCCCAATACTAGAGGTAGGTGGTATTACGCTTCGAAGAAGTAGTGTAAACTTTTTACATCCAACCCCAACTCCATTCATGCTTGGAAGAATCATCATATTAGGACCTTTTTCAATATTGATTTGGGCCTCCTGAATAATCCTTTCTTCTATAGAGCCAACTCTAAAATCTCTTTCGAAGTCCATCATCTTTTAGGATTTGGACTAAGGAGATAGAAGTGGTTAGATTTGCCCCCACATGGTCTGACAAGGCTAGTTTGGAGGAGCATGACCTATATGTTGTTTGAATGGCTGGTATGAAACTTAGCCCTAAAAGCTCGAGCTTCCTTTATTTTTTAGTAAATTATTTTTTGGTTTAATTAAGTGGTGTTCTGCTTATAGGGATTACTGAGTTTAGCTTCATGAAGGAGATTCTGAAGGAGCAAGAAAGGACTCCTCAGGTATCATCAGCTTGAAAGAAGCCCGCCGCACCAAAAATCCTCATTCCTCCTCCTACCATAGTCCCAATCCAAAGGAAGAGGAAAAAAGGAAAGGAGGAGAAGAGTCGAGCGACGAACAAGGAGCAAGTGAAGAAAAGACAAGTGTCACATTGTTCCTCTTCTCCTCCTTCCTGAGCTGCTCCTCTGGCAACTACGTCTGATCACCTCCTCGCATGATGAAGAAGGTTGATCATGGCAAGAGAGTCATTTTTGCTCCTTTCTGACTCAGTCCAAGGCACAAGGGCACTCTTCTCTTAGGCCCCAAAGTGCTTCGAGGGATATCGATGTTGAAAAGTATTTCTCGGTGATTTTGGAGAGAACGAAAGTTCTTCCATTGTCAAACTCTCCGTCGATAAGCTCTTCTTGAAGGGGATGAGAGCTTGTCGCGATGTAAGTTTATTCAAACTTGATTTTTCCCATTTTTTCCTTCTTTTAATATTCCAATTTTTAATTCGGTCGTAGGTCATGTATTTTTTTTTTTTATTTCACAAGGCATTTCTTTTATGAGGCTTAAAGAGAAGTAGACTTCGAGAAGACCAAGGCCAAAGAGGAGATGAGTCCGCTTCACTCTCAACTCGCGTCCCTCCAAAGCAGTGTAGAGGAGTCGAAGAGGAAGGTGGAGGAAGAGAAGAACCTCTTCATTGTCGAATGTGACTTGACCTTGTAAAACATGGAGGTGATGAAGGCCAAAATGGAGGTAATGAAGGCTCAACACCAAATCAGAGTGCATGATAATTATGTGATCTACCCCTATATTTCCTATAAATGAGGTCATCTTAATCTCTAATTCAAAGGGAGGTTACCATGCTAATTAACTTAGTTGTATTATCATTATGATATTTTTGGTTTTTAAAAAATTTACATATCCTCAAACCTAATTCTGATACTAATTATTGGGAAAGTTAAACAATATCAAACTGGATCAACATAATAAACCAAACAATAAATGATCCCAAAAGCTTAAGAGAATAGAATATGGACCAACCCACTATTTGGATGCTATTCTGTCAATTATCTAATGTTGGACTAAACTATTATACCTAACATCATAACACAATTGATCTCCTAAATGGGGTATCTTTCAAAAGCCAAAGGTGATTTTTTTTGGCATTCTTAACCTTAGGTCTTGTATAAAAATCATGAAGTTGGAGAAGTAGTAGTAACGACATCCAATTCTTCCTGTTGCTCATGGTAATCCTATTACAAAGGTAACATACAACGCACAATAAATTATCAAAAGTTTTATAATAATAATCTATATCTAAATACCATTTTGCATAAATTTTAGAAAAAATAAAAAGTTGAATACTATAGGTTATATATGAATGTTATCAATCAAATATGAACAATATCATGCTATTACTAAATAATATCAACAATATCACTCTTTTAATAAAGAGTTTAATATCAACCACTTATACTTCTAAATTAAGATATCTTATAGACTTGCATATACTTCCAAACTTTGAAACCCAACAAGCTTTCAAATTGCATCAAAACTACATCCAAACAATTGGAAATATGATTACATAAATACCAATATATATACAAATGACCCCATATTGCTCATTACTTGTAACCATTTGAAACACAACAACTAAAGTTAACATGAATTCTACAGAATCCTACAAAAATTCACAAATCCAACTGGAAATGATCATTACCATAAATAAACATAAGATTCTTTCCAAACTAAGATTTCAAAAGAATGTCACAAACCATCCCCATTTAAATTGAGCAAAATTTCACACAATTGAAACCCTAAATACTGCTAATATACAACAACAACTACAACAACTAAAATTCCCTATTTTCCCAATAAAAAAACTACAAATGTATTGCCTTCCTTGATAACCCTTGCAAATCAAGATCCACACTGTTAGGAATGTAGTTCTCCAATGAGAATTAGTGAGATTGAGAGGACAAGGATTGGATTCGACTAAAAGCATAAAAAAAGAGTAAGGAGGCTTTGGAAGTGACAATGGCAATTGAATAGGTGGATGTGTCCCCTCGCCTACAATGACAAAGCATCATTCTCGACACTAAATCGGAGAAATTGGGACTTAAGCCTGCCATGGAAGTGACATTGGCATTGGATGGCCCCCTTGTCTAATACCTAATCAATTCTAATCCACAATCCCTGATCCCTAACCCTTAACCCCCTTCCCCATACCTCTTTGAAATCTATAAATAGGCCTTTTACTCTCTACTTATTTTGATAATTCAGATAGTTATCCACTTTTCCTACGCTCTCTACTTACAAGCTCCATCACTGCTCCTCTCTCTCGCTTTCTAATCCCATGCAAGGAATAATGGAAATAAGCAGGATTCTAGAGTCATTAGAAAACAAGAACATCTTGGTCACAGGATCCACTAGTTTTATAGGAAAACGTAGGTTTCTTTCATTGCTTGTTCATAGCTTAACTTGCATTCTACCTCCCTTTAATGTTCTTCTTATAGTAATTCATTTTACTATTTGTTTCTTCTGTATTTTTTCTCTTTGTTGTCCAAGTTTTTGTGAAAAAGGTGCTTAGAGTCCAACTCGATGTAAAGAAGCTTTACTTGTAAGTGAGAGCTCATGATGCCCTCTCAGCCAGGCAGCATGTGATAGATGAGGTATATACTTAACTCAAATCCAATTCTATGCGTAGCTAACCAAGCCTTGTTAGAATACAAAGATATATTATCTTAATGCTCTTGTCCTCTTTTTTAGGTTTGTTCGAAGGAAGTTTTCAGGGTTTTGAGAGAAAAGCACGAAGAAGACTTTGATTCATTCCTTTGGAGTAGAGTGTGTGCTGTTGCAGGTGATGTGACCTTGGAGAATTTAGGCATAAAAGATCCCAATCTTAATGAAATTTTGTGTAGAGAAGTTGATTTTATTGTGAATTGTACGGCAACTACTGCATTTAATGAGAGGTAGTCACTAAACCAAGGATCTTAACTTATATATTTTCAGACAAAAATTGACATAAAATGGGCAATTTTTGCGTTGTTTCCTAAAGATTTTTAGAGTTTTCTCATGGAATCATCTGTCTAATCATTTTGGTGTAGAAAACTGCCTATGAAATAATAAACTAAGTTTAGGTGATTTTTTACAGGGAACAATACAGGAGGTTTCTTGAGGATATTGAAAAGGCTGCTAATTTTCCATAATAAAACATTAAGACAGATGGTTTGCTGTAAAAACCCAACTAATTATAGGCAGAAAAGTCTTTTTTTATAATATGCTTGATCAATTAAGTGTTAATTATTGTCAAAATAAGAGATTTTTTAACAAAAAAATTAAAGGGTATTGATTTCATTAATGCCTCTAGAAATTTACTTATACCGATTATTTTAAAATACTGATTGAAGCCATAATTATTGTTGAGAAATTAGTCTTAGTGATTAAATTTCTGTGCATGCCCTTAGAATTCAAGTGAATTGTATTCGTACCCTTCTTGAGCAGAAATATACAATTTGTTAAGATTTTTGGAAATTATTTGTAATTTTTTTGGCATCGAAGAGAAATATTCCATTTAACAAAATTTCAAAAGTTGATAAAGAAATGGAAGACAAAAAACAAAATATAGTTGTGATGAGGAATAAGGAGGAGAAGAAGAAAATAGTAGTGCTAGCGGAGAAAGAGGGGAGGAGGAGATGGATGCTTTTAGAAGAGGAGAAGACATCGATGGTGCCGGTGATGGAGAAGAAGTTTTTTTTTTTCTTGGAGAATAAAAAGAGAAGAAGAAATATGGGAAGCAACTCCAAATAGGAAGGAGTTCACAAAATTATGAAGATTTCAAGGACTTGCACATAATATTAAAAGCTCTCATGCACTTATCTATAATTATCTCCAAACAAAGTTATGCCATTAGCATGATTAAAAAATGCATGGGAAAATCACTTATTATTGGACTAAAAATAATTTGAATGTGTTTTTGAAACTATACAGATCCCTAGAGACATGGTGGTGAATGCCATGCTAGCAACCATGACCACCGGTTCCCATCCACAACAGTCATTTCCTATATACCATATTGGATCTTCATCAAGAAATGCATTGAAATGTCGACAAGTCATTGATATTTCCTTCAAGTACTTCAAAGAATATCCCCTTGAAATAGAAGATGGCAAGCTCATTCAGCTGCCAAGAAGGCTATTATGCATACCAATGCTTCTCTTCTCAGTCTATAGGTTTCTTTGCTACAGGGTTACCTCTTCTGGTTTGTATCCTTAGTCCAATATTTCCTTCTACTAGTAATGGCGATTTAATTTTGAAAGCATAAAACCATGTGGGATTATTTAAAGACTCTAGCCAATATTTGACAAGTTTTACTATTGGTGACTATTTTATCCCGTTCCCGTAGTTTCAAGAATAGGTACCAGCAACTTAATAGAAGGTACAACGATATTATGTTGATCACCAGGGCATACAAACCATATAAATCTCAGAAAGCAAGGTTAGAATTTCTTCTTCTTTTCTTCTTCCATGTTTTAGGTTAAACAGCAAGAAGACCAACAATTTACATGTTCATATATTTGGTAATAGAGAGACGCAGCTAGTTTGAAACTTACAATGTCAAAACCTTGAATAGAATTCTGATGCAAGTTTTGCAATTGAAAATGGCAGATTTGATGGTGCAAATATGGAGATGGTGAGGAGGAGGATGAACAACAAGGACAAGGAAATGTTCTATTTTGACCCCAAATGCATTGATTGGAATCACTTCCTTATGGACATTCACATCCCTGGGCTTTTCAAGTATGGCATTAGGCAAAATTAATCACTATCTTAAGTTCATTATGGATTTCATCTAGTTGCGCTCTTGATTGTAATAATTGGAGACTCTATTACATGGTTGAGAAAATATGTACTCTAATTTCTGATTTTAAGTCAGAACAAGAAAGTAAAACTTTTTGGGGACCTTCGCCCACCCAGTCAGGACTTAACAAGTAGTTGCAAGGCCCCATCCTCACTTAGCCCGTTTGCACCCTTATGAATCATGAATTCTTAGCACTCTGATTTTGATTTGAGTACAAGTTTTAAGCCGCTATTGCGACTTATCTCCCCACCCGCAGTAAAGTATAGGCTAGAGGTGTCTTGAGCAAAGATTCTAGTCAAATTAGTAGTATAAGCATATGTATAAACTGAAGAGGATTCACAACTCATACTATAATTGGTTATGAATCAACTGGGAAATTCGAGCCTACTAATAGTTCTGGTTAGATTTTTCATGGAATTATGTGTTAACAGATGAGTCTATTACTGAACTAAGGTTACCGAGCTCAATGTACGATTAGACTTTTATCTTAAAAATATTAGTTCGTCGCTTAACCTTTGAACTCGATCTTGATAGCTTTTCAACTTAAAAAGTCTGTCTCGGTTCACTACTTCAAAAGTTGACCCTTAGTTACCTCAGGTTGGCTATTCATCATGGCTATTCATCACCTCATCTATCTGCTCAAATTTTGATTTATGTCTATCTAATTTCATCAAACCAGTTCTTATGATTTTGGGGTATCATTAATATTATTAACCAAAAGTATAGACAAATGAATAATAGAGTACAATTGTTATGATGCTAAATTTGAGACTAATATATCTTTAAAATTAATTATGATAATTCTTAAAATTTAGATTGACAAGAAGAAAAATTAAATTACTGATCTTTAAAAATGAGAGGCAGAATTGTTGACTGTTATTTACTGAACAAATTAAAATTAAATAAAAAAATAGGTGATTTTTTACCAATTTTATTCATTATGTAGATGATTAATTGTTAATAATGACAAAAAAAATATACTTTCCCACGGATTTAGCATGATGCAACTGATTCCTTCCTCCCTCAGATTATTCCAAACTAGGGTTTATCTGGAAGCCTTCACCTTCTACCTAGGACAAGGTTTTGCTGCAAACCCGAGTTACTTCAATTTCTACTAATTACAAGGAACCAAGAGATATCATCTCCGAACCTGCTCCGTAACTAACATGAAAGCAGGCCCAAAGACAAAAAAAAAAAAAAAAAAAGAGAAACAATAAGAATACAACCCTTCACCTTCACAGCACAACTAACGCAAAAAAAATTTCACGCCGTATAGAGTAAAGTCTAATGACAAGTGGCTCAAGAAATGTCCTTCAGAATCTACAGCACAAAAAGCCAATTCTCCAACACCTCTGTTTTCTAAATTGCCTGCGATCAGCTTTCGCCATTTTAACCGGGCTGCTATTCCACTCCGTTTGCAAGCTGCACACCAAGATCAAGAAATTATATAAGGTGATGAAATAAATAAAACATGATTTTCTCAGGAAAAAAATGGTAAGACAGCAATACAGATAACACAATTCTGAATTTTCTTGCAAAAGAACTTGTATTAGATATTCAAATAATGGCAAAAAGCAAGAACAGAATAATCCAATTAACATAAACCATGCAGGATTCTTTGAATAATGCAAAACTTATGGTGGTACCAGTACAGATGATCACAATCTATCCTTTCATCCAATCCCTTAACATAATTAATGAAAAATAAGGCACTATAGCTTCTAACAACAAAGTAAAGGAATTAGTCAGCTAAAACTGTTACACATTTATGTAGCTGTTCCAGATTTTCAAAGATAGGTAAATGACTGACAAGAGGAAATAGAAGAAATCAAGGAAAATGAGAATGAGAAGCACTAAGGAAAACTCGAGTGGAAAAGAAACTTGTCTCCTTTTCCATGAGATCCATGGCACCATTTCCAATACAGCAAACTGTGTTTCCACAAATGTTCTATAGATCCCTATTTCCATAATGCTTAGAGCTAAGATGTAGAAGAACATAGCTGATATCTTCAGAAGCTCCATCTTCTCAGAAAAAGCAGAAGTGACAAGTGACATATTGGAGAACTTCAAGGAGGTGGCATCTGCGACGTTTATCATATATATCCAAGACTGACCCATTTGTGGCATGGAACTTTTGTAAGCAAAACATGACCTTTTTCCAATTGGGTGTGCATGGAAAGGAAAAGAAAGATCAAACTGTTTTTTTCTGTTTTATCCCAAATAGATACCTCCTAAATTGGAATAATACAGTGAATATCTAAACTGAAACGGAAATAAAGGAATAGGGATAAGCACCCTGTTCAATTTCCATTGGAAACAAATCAAAAGGGATCTAGAAGAGTATATCTGAAAGATGTGCAGTAGACATTTGAATCAAAGGGCTCCTATGTAGGGATGTGTTATTCCTACATAAGCTAGCATGATTGCATCAGTAAATTTTTCAGTTAATATCTCCATCCCACACATCCAAAAAAAAAAACAATTTCACAAATTTTAGTCAAGAAAATTTTCCTTGTGTTCTCCGACAAAATGCTAATTTCATGGACTTCTAGTTTCCATCAAATCTCCTTGACTCATACTCACTAGGGATAAATAAAAGAATAATATTTTCAGACATAAAAAATTAATTAATGCCATAAACAAATTAAATAAGGAAGATGCAATTAATGGTGTTTTCTACAAGACAAATTAAATGAAATAAAAGTTAAAAATATGATAGAAGAGCATGTACTTACATAGGAAATGCAAACGAATGGGCACTGGTTGTGCTACTATCTGAGCGATGAGAAATGTTACCAGAGAATGGCATATGGCCTGAGGAAACTATTGGGCCAGACAAAAAGTTAGGTCCAGAGACACCTGAGTCCCCTTGGCTATGATGAAAAAATGAAATTCGAGCAGAAGCATTTGCTCCATCAGAGGCATTATCATCAATCCCCTGACTCTGTATAGCATGCACTACTGGTTGACTGGCTTTATTCTCTTTGTTATCTACTCTCCCACTTATCATGGCTTCAGCTGAGTCAAAGTCAAAAGTAATAACCCCACTTTCTACCTCTGCAGGAGTTACTCTCAATTCATTGCTTGGTTTGAATTCCTTGGAAGCAGAATGCACGATTATTACCGTAGAGCTCCCCTTTTCATCCTGTATCATGAACCCATAAATAGAATAAGATAAAAGTCAGAGAACGCATTTCTGCATAAATCATATGTCTCCAATTGTCACATCAGCCAGATATGAAAGATCAAACAATCTTTATTTGTTTATCAAACTGTTATGAGCAAATTTTTACTTTCTTTAATAATAGACAACCCCAGACGTTTTTTTCGCAGCAGAAAATCACTGAAAGGAAAAATCGGTAGTCTAACATTGCTTAGAACAAGAGAAAACCACTATTTTAGGTTGTCTTTTGCTTATGTCCAACCAAAATGAGAGATTGTTGACTTTACAACCAAACATCAGCTGAAATGAACCTTTTTACACAAAAAATAAGTTCAAATTAGGTTTTCTAGTTAATATTCCAAGGATGTATAATAAAATGTTTTTCTAATACCTGACTGATTTTCTCCTGGTCACAAGACTGGTCCAAATCCTTGGCCCAATCAGAACTGGATGATTTTGCTTGTAATGGATCAACATCAAATTTATCCATGGGAAACAGCTGTTTTGAGCTTGTCTTCTCTGAAGGGACATTATCTACAACCTGATAAGGTGCACCAGACTCATCCGTGGGTTCAGCAGAACTCCCAGAAAATGACTCTTTCACAGCATTCTTATCAAAGACGGAGGTTGAATGCCCATTTACTACTGAAGACTTCAGATTGTATGAACTAGACATTGCGCTGTTGGTTGTTTCTTTGGTCACAGAATGATCCCTATCAGTTGTAGAATGGCAGAGGTCAGAATGAATTTTCTCATCCAGTGGTTTGTTTTCAATCACAATTTTCTCAAGCGAAAGCAACCCTTCATCAACACATATGTCCTTGACAGCAGTGGTTCCTTGGCAAATTTCCAACTCAGAATTATTGACTGTCTTATCAGCATAGAAGTCACTATGAACTTTTGCAGGAGTAGAATATGATGTAACTTCTGAATCCTTACCCACATTAATGCTATCCTCATCGTTTACAAGTCTCTCTCGTTCTAGAGAGTAGCAATATTGGGATGAATCCATCCCTATAGAACTCCTTTCCTCTTCAAAATTTTTGCACTCCACAGGTGAGACAAGACCATATTTTCCTGCATGTGCATTCTCATCATCCATTTGGAACATGTCAACCAGGAAAGGGTTATAATATGCACCAGCATACGGAACTTCTGTATCAACTGCGGCAAAGGAAATGGAACATGGAACTTCCTTATGCTCATTTTTGTTTTGCTCACCCTTTACTCTATCTTGATTGTCTGCATAATGATCTTGGCCAAGGTAGAAGCTATGCTGAGACGGACCATTCTCTTCACAGTTTTTGCCTCTCTCTTTCTTCTCCGTTAATGACAAAAGACCATGCTTTCCTTCAGCTAAAATCTTGCCATCCAGTTCTGACATATCAACCAAAAAAGGGTTTCCACAATCTGCAATAATATCTAAGGGAAGCTTGTTGGCATGCTGGATGGCTGGCGGTTCACCTGCTGCAATAACCATAATTGTGCAAAATAATAAGTGAAAGGCTTTTGAGCTACAAGGATTGGCTAAAATGCAAAACCACGACCAGAACTATGAATGTAAAATGTTAAACCTGGATGCTTTTAGCATTTGAATGTTCATTCTGTTTCCGTTAGTAATCAAGAATACATACTTTCTGGAATTAACAGTAGAGATTCTTGTGTGCAAGCCATGCCACATAGTTTGAAGGCAGAAAAGTGACAACAAGAAATCAGTAAATTGCATAAAAAACCAATTAAAAGGAGCAACAAAACATGGCACAGAATATCAAAAAGTGGAATTAATGTGACCAAAGCAGGAAAAGCCTCAACTAAATAGTCACCATTCCGAATTGAAAGATGAATCCAAAAAGTACGTTGCAAAATCAGAAACATATACCACAGAAGTTCCAAGTATAATGGAAGGTACACCAGCTCATGCATAAAATGATATCAGTAAGACAGGAGAGCACTAATCAGGATAATTTAGCAGCAAGTTTTTCATAAAAACTTTTTTAAATGCACTTTGTTCCAACTCCAAATATTTGAAATATAACAAAATGTTCGACCATAGCTAGTATACCTCAAACACATTTTGCTCCTCTAGAATTCCTGAACTAGGAGTTAACAAAAGGAAAGGAGTCATGAAACTCATGTGCCTCCAGAAATAATAACACTACCATAACCAGTCACAGAATTGAAGAAAGTCAAACTTATGATGACGCTACTGTCAAAGATGGCTTTCTTCAAGGACTAAGGCATGCAGCCCAGATGTTTGACCTAAACACTCAACTCAAGGACCAAGACCAAAAGACAAAGATTTGGAATGTGAAACTCCTGTACCACAAATTTTGTCCACCAAGGAGCTAATTGGCAGGGCCTATGTCACAAATAATAATGAATGCAGCAGAAAACACATGCAACCAATATTGGTGCAAATATGTGCACTGTGGACACCTACAGCACTGCCAAAGCACTGCCAACAGTAAATCCAAAAAACCAAGAATGAAGGCTTAACTATCTTTCATCATGAAGGTCCAAGATGGTAATCCGGAAACAAGATAATGAATCATAATTGGAGAATTGTTTGATTATTTTTGAGTTGAGAATGGATTGATTAATACATCAAAAGACACAACTTCGAGTTCTTTACGTACAATAGGCAACACATACTCTTCATCAATGACATAGTACAACCTCATTGATTGTTCTGGTCAAGTACTCACAAACTAGTTGCAACTGCAGGGAAATCACAGACACTAAGCGGAAATCTACCTATCATCACCCTAAACAGCTAATAAAGCTTTTAGGACTTCAGAAATTTGATGATGTGAAGCTAAGATTCTTTATCAGCTCTAATACTCCATACAGCATGTATCTGTGTAAGTGGTCTATCTGTTCATAAAATTGTCACATATTTCTCTTGGTAATGCAGGTTTTTCACTGTTTATCTGCAACAAGTAGGTTCTCATACGTTCAAAAAGTATATGTGATACATCTTGTCAATGATGGAGAGCAGATCAAGTACACAGTTGGATAACATTGTGTTTGTTCAAGTTTATGTACGTGCAAATTGAACTAAAGAACAAATCTGCACCTGCACTATCACTTACTTAAGTGCAGTGATTGTAAAATTACGAAATCGATATTTTCAATAGTGCAACTGACTTCTCGAATACTTGGATAAATGAACTCAAGACCACATAACATCATATAATGCAAACTAACATCTAGGTATTGCAAGGTATTAACTATTGGGCACAATGATTTAAATTGGCTGGTGCATTAATCCCAGATATAAGCAAACATTCTGGCAATGCAGCATTAGCAGAAATATATGGTGCAAATCAGCCTGCATCGAAGAGCTGACAGCAGTGAGTGGTAGGCAATGGTCATTCAACACAAAACGTAATGAAAGGTTCCATATAGACATCCAAAGAGCTTGTTCATCACTTGTTCACTTGCATCATGGGATCCGTAGTCAAACTATTACAAACTAAAAGTCATCAGTGAAAGAATAACAAAAAATGTAATTCATAGCCAATGGTCAAGAGAGAACATCCATACCCAGTTTCATTGTCTCTGCCCTTCGTAAAACACAGTCATCTATAATATCCCAACCTTCAGCGATCTATTGCCCAGGCATTGTTCCTGCATGGTGCATCTTCAGTAAATATTGTGTCCATTTGAAAACCAAGCAAAACGGACTAATTATGATTAATGTGAAATGCAGTGGGCAGTCTCCTTCAAAATATACATCTGGGCAACAGAGGATTCTGTTTCAGACCCATATGTGGCAAATAATGGATGTAAGCCACAGATGGCAAGCAATGACGCGAGAATCACAATCATGACTTGACAAAAAGAGTCACACACAGAGTTCTTGTAAATGAATGCCCTAATAGAACTGAGTTTAATAAGTAACATTCTTAACATTGTGTTACACTTCTCATATAACTAGCTCTAAATAAGCAAGAAAAATAAGCAAGATAGAACAGTTGGGCCTCTGAAAAACAAAATAAAAAAACAATAGACAATAACCTAGATGAATCAAAAGAAAGAAAGCTGCAAGAAAAAGATGCCAAAAAGCACCATCTACACTTCCTCAATTATCATATTCGGATATAACCCTCAGCATCATCAGCATCAGTAGAAACTATCACATACCTATGAATCGTCAAACAAACCGAAAGCCAAAACAGCCACGTAGAACTCAATTCAATCAAACTCAGCAACAAATATCAACCAAAACAAAATTCAATCGCACAACAAAATCTCATTCCCAAATTTTGCAACTAACCAAAGACAGCTCACCACCTTCATCTTAGTCAAACATTTGGCTCACCATCAGGAACAAGAATAATCCAACGCACATCAACTTTCAAAAAAAAAAAAAATCCTTTTCATATTCCAGTCGACAATCAAGTTCTTTTATCACAAATTGAGCGGAAAACACAAACAACTCAGCCCTAAATTTGTTCTTCAAATCAGATCAAAGAATGAAACCTCAACTCTTACTAACTAAAAGCAAATTCCAAAAAAATTCTTAAAAAATAGCACAAGCCTCACATCGACACAAAGTAAAACATTAAAATAATGAGAAGAAGAATTTTAAATTTTTTTTGAAAAGAGAAAGAGAGATTGGCCTACTCGGGATCGAGATCTTGGATCCCTTGCAAAAGGCCTTGGATTTGGGGGTGGCGCTAGGGCTTGGATGTGGAGGGGATTAACCTGCAAATAAATACGAAGGGGCTGTCAGGGAAATGAAGTCAAATGGGGAGGAGCGCAATTATTTAAGGAAAATAAAAAGGAGGAGGAGGTAGTGGTCGTGGTCGTGGGGGAATTAAATGCGCGACATTGATTGCCGCGGCGGAGCTTGTCGTCTGGTCCCCGGCCGCCACCCGGGGTTCGCCGAGGCGGATTCCGACGCCGAACCACACCACCAAAATGCCTCCTTTTGATTGATTTGACGAATTAATGATTTGTCGGGAGAGAATGAGATCGATTAATTCCATTTCGGTGCGTCCCTTTCCTCCATTTGTGGATGAATGAATTGGAGAACAAGATCCCGGGTCCGCGCCGGAGTTTGGGGAGTAAAAAAAAATTGGAAATTTTGCCAGGATATTCACTAAAAAAAAAAAAAGCAGAAAAACCGAACTTTTGAGGAAAACATTTGATAGAAGTTGGGCAAAAACGCGGAAATTTGGAATTTAAATATCAGAACCGGAGCTGATTCAGCTGGAGAAGGAGATCAAAGTCGAGATATTCAGCAAAAATTCACAAAAATAAAGAAAAAAAGGAAACTTTTGAGGAAAAAACACTGCCCGAGAGTGGAAAAAACGCGAAATTCAGGAAATTTATGATGAAAATCTGAAATATTCAGCGAAAAATATACTCAGAAACGAAAATTTTTTTTAAAAAACAACAAATTTAAATGCAGAACAATATTAAAAAATACAAAAAAGAAAAGCGCAAAAATGTCCAAATTCGAGCTGAAATTAGAGAAAAAAATCGAGAAAATAGCCGGAAATAAGGGTTAGTACCTTGCTGATGTCTCATTATTTACTGCAAAAATGAGCTGGAATCCATCACGATGAACAACTTCAATTTATTGAACTAAACTCGTCGAAAGCAGTAGAAATCGAACGAGATGCGAAATTTCAGAGAAGAAAGCAAGGGATAATCATTACCTTTTTTAGATTTTCTCCCACAAGCTTCCAATAAATAAAAAACAAATTGGTAAAATAAATTCTCCGATATAAACAAATTTCCCTTTATTCATTTATATTTCGCGATTTGGATTCGGGAAGAAATCAACAGCGAGACCAGGGCTTCGAGCAACGGAACCACGAGCGATCCGCTGCACGGTGAATTGCAGGAAAATGCCTTGAAATTTGCCTCAGATTCAGCCACATTTACATAGGGAGCAAAACGACACGTAGTTCAGTTGCGTGGCGTCAGTTCCGGAAGGATCTGAAAGCGTGGACTTTTGCGTGACGAGTCGATGACGTCAGCAAATGCACGTGGGCCGCGTTGCTAGTTTCGTCTTACGAAATCAGCTGCCAGGTACACGTGGCAATGATGTTATGGCTGCTAGAAAGTTTTGTTTAGCTACTGAACAGCTGATGGGGTAATTCAAACACAGAACTCCTGGAGAAAATGTACGGTGGATGATGGGTTTTGTGGTAGGAAGAGAGGACCGTTGTGATTTGACGTGTGACTTATCAACTTCTGGATTAACCTGTTACCAACATTCGACGATAATCTCGAGTGAATTTACCGAATTATCCTCGGTAGTGATGCGAAACACGGCGTGAGCAGGACAATACAATTTGGTTAGTCTTGACGTCAACAGATTTTATGTTAATATGTTTTCAAATTTCTGTTCTATTCATATTCGTATCATTAATTAAGATAAATATAAATATTATGATGAACTTGACCTCAATGATTGAAAATAGGACTGTGCATTATTTGGTTAAAACCGAATAAACTAACCGAACCGAAATTGAATAACAAATTCGGATCGGATTATTTGGTTTTCGGTTTGGTTCGGTTTTAAAAAATAAAAAATTTTAAATTCGGTTCGGTTTCGATTTTTGATTTTAAAAAACTGTAAAAACCGAATTGAATCAAATTACATATTATATATAAATATATAATATTAGTTTTGATTTTGGTTTTCTATTTCAATTTAAATATAATTAAATTTAAATTAAAAAAATAAAATCGATTTAAATTTTCGATTTTCGGTTTAAACCGAACCGAATCGAAATATTTTAGTTCGGTTTGGATTCGGTTTGTATAACATTTGGTTCGATTCAATTTTCATTTTTTAAAATTTTAAAATTTCGGTTTGATTTATTCAGTTCGGTTGGGTTCGATTTTAATGGAATGCACACCCGTAATTGGAGAATATATTCTTTTATTATTATTATTATTATTATTTGCTTATTTTCTGTTTAAATTTGACCAAACCTTGGGATAAACCAACTCTAGTTTAACCTTTAGCTAGGGTTGACCGGTTGACTTGCCCATGTAGGCACACCTGATATGGGGGTAGGTCCAAAAAAAAATGATATGGAATTGTTTAATGTTCACAACCTGTTCTTAATGAAATAAATAAATGTGGCATTTTTTATAATTTATTATAAAAAATAAATAAAATGTGGGACCACACGCCAATTAGTGATTCATTTGACTTTGCAGTTTTATCTGTCATTTTTTAAAATCTGAATTTTCCGCTTGTTGCAAAAACAGCTAAAAATAGAGATCTAATAATATATGTGATGATACACTGGACTTTTTTTTTTTTGTCTAAGTTAGTCTGAAATCATTCATACAGATCGAATCATTAATCAAAGTTAACTAAATGTCAAGCTCGGATCTGTTCCCAGAACTGATAGAGACTAGATCGATTCTAAGTAGATAGTGTCAAGGCGATACAATGGACTTGAGAACTTGGTGTATATGTAATAAATTCAGATTGACTTAGGAGATATCACATGTTCCTAATCTGCGAGTCAATCTTAGGAGATTTGAGATCCTCGAGAAAAATAACAATATAAAATTTGACAAATATTTTGATTGAGATCCGGAAAATGGATACACCTAGTTTACCAAATTCAATAAATAGGAGAACAAGCAATGAAGACAAAAATAATGTCCAATTCTTTTTTTTTTTTTCTACTTTTGATATAAAGTTATTAATTTAGATGTCGAAGTGACCATCGCTCGAGAGCCTTTGGCAATTTTATTCACATTTTTTTTGTCTCGTGGATAGACTAAACGGATCAGCCTAACAAATTAAGATCTCAAAAGCCTCTCAACTAAAGTTGGTGGTGAAATAGATTATATTAACAATTGGTATTTTTATTAAGATCCACTCCACCTTTTGTCATCAATCTAAAATATTTTAAGTGACCCTCTGGCAATCTACGGGGGCAAATGACACCAACACTTATTGGAGAAGGGGGGAGGGAGAGCTTGTGTCAATACTTGCCAAATTTCATAACCCTCCTTAGGAGGATCCAACAATCAAAATCACCATTGCTATTTTTGTAGTTCGACAACAACTACTACTCCAATCTCGATATATCCCCTTATCTTCTATCCTCAAGGTGCTAACAACCAGTCTCTTGTATACAATGAGTTGACAGGAGTTTCAAATATGGACAATTGCAATATAGCAAATGACTCAGTTATTGAAAGTTCAATTGCAAACAATGCAAAACCTCTAAGTTCAACAATTATGAAATTGAGCTCAAATGATGCAAAGTTTCTAAACTCAATACATGCAACAATAATCACAAGTTCAGCAAGCTCCTTTATCGAACTGATCATATGTCTCATGGCAGAATGGGGGAACCACATCTATCCAAGCAAGTAATATCATCCGAGTCACTAAACCTAAGCCATTTGAGATTATTAGGGTCAATTTGTGTATTTCTCACTTCTATATCAAGCATCAAGGGAGCTCAAAGAGCTTGATCCCACCTATGACCTACTAAAGGAAGCCATATACCACACATATGTGTTTGAGCCTAAAAATTCACAAAAAAAAAATATTTAAAGATAAGAAGAAAAAAATTAATTTAAGCCCTTGAATTTGGGCCCAAAAGAATATTTTCAAATAGTTTTCTATCAATTGTAAATTCACAAATGAACATAAATTATCTAAAACATTGTCCATTCAAATAGAAAATCATAATAATTCTATCTAGAATAATTCAAAGAAAAGATGAAATTATGATTATGATCAAACTAACTAATAAGGATTGAGTGATCCTTAATTCAAAATTTAAATGAGTTTTATCTTATTTAGTGTTTATAAAAACCCACAAACACTCGCATAACAAAAAAAAAAGAGATTAGAGATTATAGATGAGCATGTGAAAAAAAAAGAAAAAAATATGCAAGGGAAAAAAAACAGACTCAAAATTTTATCTTTATATAAGAGGCATCAAGTGGGTTGGCACCATGCTTGCACCACCTTTACCTTTTTAGTGATATGTATATTTCTCACTACTATGGCTATGGAGTGCAGGCTTTAATATTATCCTTTGATGCAAAACCCTAGAGAAAAATAAATTTAAAACTGAATTAAATGAATTTTTATATCTTATGACCTGAAACAAAATTCTGTAATCTTCTATTGTAATTTTTAACTACATCTTGAGTTTTTACCACTCTTTGATAAAGAAAAGTCGAAGAGGAGGAAAAATTTCAAATTAAAATTTTTTACAAGCTTTGAACGCCTTAAAAATGAGAACAGAGAGAAATCTAAATTCCTATTCTTTGTAACTGACTTAAAGACATGAAATTTTACCTTTTCTACAAAAAACCCTCTAAGTATTTTATAATTATAAATTAAAGTTTTATAATTACAAAATAAGGCCAAATATTTATAAAAAGGTTCAATTACTAAATAATTCAAATAAATCAATTTAAACCTAATTTTTCAATTGAATTCAGCCCTATAAAATTTATCTTCCTCTAATTAGGTAATCTCAAGATGAAAGTAGATGTTAGGTATACTGTAAAATATTTCGACCCATCACAGAACATCCAAATAAACACATATATAAAATTTAGCTCTATCTATAATATCATCTATTGTCATATAAATATTAATTAGATAGTCAAATTTGAGTCACTCATTGTATTTCCAAACTATCCGATTTGGATTGCATAATCAAACTCATTTAAAAAATAAATTAATAAACAGTCTATAAGGCCACAATTCTAATAATCCCCCACTTGACCTATAGATCTGTTTATATATATATATATATTGAAAATAATTTTTAAGAAATTAGTTTTCACAGGGGATCCCAACTGTGTAATTCAGAGATAATAAACTATACCACTCTTCCTCAGCAGCCCCTATAGATGCCCAATCATGGATGGATGTATACTAGTGGTATACCAATCATTTCCATATCAAAGCAAGTAGAGTATTGCATCAGTTGAACTGAATAACATCAAATATAAGTATAACCAATGTGCTCATGGAATAAAACATATAATAAAACATAACAGTAGTAAAAATTTTTATGTTTTTTCACTGACCGTCTATTCACTTTGTACTTTTTTCAGAAATATATCATTCAGATGCACAAATTTTATTGAAGATATCTCATAAGTGCTAATACACATTATTTAAGTGACAAGTATAAAATAGATATGATACTGAGTCATACTTTCACTTCAAGTATTTTAAAAATTACCTACACATAATTACTAGTTTCTCATGTAAGTGGTCATTTATTGGGAGAGCCGAAAGAGTGTAAAATCAGAATAATATAGTGAGCCGGACACCAAACCATCCTAAAAACTTAAGCTCATGAGATATAAGCCTTTTTCCCTATATATATTGGATCCTATTTATCCAATATCCGATGTGAGACTAATTTATCACACCTGACATTATAACAATCTCCCACTTCAGATGTGATTTGACCACATCAATTTTAACACTCTTAATCAAGAACTCTTTTACTCGACCAATTCCACCGTGTGACCCATACCAACTGGTTTTTATCTCATTTTTTTTTATTTTTGAAGAGAAACTAACATTCGACTCAATTTAATCGCACCATTACGGTAATTTCGATCTTAAGAGTTTGCACAACTTCGAACTTGAAGCTTTGATACCACTTATTAGGAGAGCCGAAAGAGTATCAAATCAGAATAATATAGTGAGCCGGATGCCAAACCATCCCAAAATCTTAAGCTCATGGGATATGAGACTTTTTCACTATATATATTGGACCCTATTTATCCAATATCCGATGTGAGACTAATTTATCACACCTGACATTATAACAGTCATCATCAACTTATCTAGTAACCTATGACATTTCCAAGGACTCAATCTTTCAAATTGGAAGACTAAAATTAAAACATATTAATGGATCACTTCAAATGGGAAAAATAATATTTTTGCTGATAAATAGAATATAAACAAATACAATGCATGTAACAGTTAAAATATGATATTATTTTTATAAACTATCCTCATACGGTTGATATTCTCTTTAAATACTTTTATCAAAAGACTTTTAGTCATTAGGTTAGCCAAATTATTTATAGAGGAGATCCGTGAAATAATAATTTTTTTGTCTAAAATTTTCCGGGACATAATGAAATTACAGCTCAATATATTTTACCTTGGAAAAATATTTAGCATCTTTAATAAGAGATATAGCTGCATTATTATCATAGATTATCTGTATTAGTTTATCAATATAATCAACTATCTTGAGGCCAGAGGGAACATATTTCAACCACATAGTATGTCTAGTGGCTTTACAATAAGCTATGTACTTTACCTCCATACTTGATAAAGTAGTAGTAATTTATTTCATATTATGCCATAAAATAATCCCCATCTACTAAAGTAAATACATAAGTAGATGTCGATTTCAAACTGTCTTCATATTCTTTTCAATTAAAGTCTGTATATATAAGAATATTTAATGGTTTGTAACTATAAAATAGGAGCAAATAATTTTAGATTTTCTTTAAATAACGAAAAACCTTTACTACTCTCCAATAAGTCATTCTTAGATTATTTGATATTTTCCAAGAAGCCCCACAACAGAAATAATATCTAGATGAGCACATATCATCAAGTACATCAAACTTCCAATAGCTGAAGCATAGGAAATTTTCTATATCTCCCATCTTTCAATCTTATTCTAAGGACATTGTTGAAGATTAAACTTATCACCTTTGATTATAGGTAATTTTCCAATCTTGTTATTATCCATACTATATTTTTGAAAAATTTTAACAATATATATCTCCTAAGAAAACCCAAGACATATGAAACATTACCAAAATTCTTCATCTCAAAGACTATAAATAATATCTTTTTAGTCTCTTTGAGGAGATTTAGTTCATTACTAGTCAATAAAATATCATCAACTACATTCTCTTGAAAGCCAAATTTTGTGATTGTCTTACGAAATTTGAAATACCACTGTTGAGATACTTGCTTCAAACCATAGATAAATTTATGTAGTCTACAAATTTTTGTTCTATCACTTTTCCTAATAAATCATTCTGACTAAATCATATAAATTTTTTCTTTAAGAATTTCATTTAGAAATCTTATTTTAATATCCATGTAAATAAGTTCATAGTCATAGTGTGCAATCAATGCCATGAAGATTCTAAGTGAATTTTTTCTACAGATTGGAGAAAAGGTTTCATCATAGTCAATTCCTTCTCTCTGAGTGTAAGTTTTAGTAATTAACCTTGATTTATATTTATCAACTTCATCATTGGCTTTCAATTTAGTTTTATAGACCTATTTACAGTCAATTAGTTTATAATTTTTAGGGGCTTACACAATAGATCAAGCCTCATTTTTTTGCATTGATTCAATTTCTTCAATTATTGCATTCAACTAGAATATTACATTCTCACTACTTATGGCCTCTGAAAAATTTAGTAGATCCTTAATCTTTGTGATTGATGACATAGGTACCTCCTCCAAATTGTTTGAACTCCGAATGTACAAATCTCTAGTTTCCTCTAAATATGTAATGTAGTCATCTGATATAGTTGATTTACAGATATTTTTTTATCTTTCATCTAACTGACTTGGCAACCCTTGGTGCCTCATCTTATTCAACTTTATTTGACTCATACTCAAACTCAATTCTTTTTCTCTTGCTTCTTATGATAGATGTCCTCCGTTCAATAAATTTGACATCTCTACTTACAAATATAAAACTCTGAACTGGATTATATAACCTATAACCTTTAGATATTCCACGAAAACCAACAAATTCATAACTCAAATTACATGTTACAGTTTTTTGGTATACGAGGTTCAACAATTTGGCTTTTACATCACAACCCCAAATTTTAAGATGATTTAGATTGAGTTTTCCTTCAAACCAAAACTCAAAGGGAGTTTTAGAAACAGATTTGGATGGTATTCTATTTAAAATATATGTAGTCATTTTCATTACTTCACACCCATAAGAAGTCTGATAATTCACCGAAAATCAATATACAACGTACCATATCCATCAAGGTTCTGTTTCTCATTTTTTGCTACTCTATTCAGTCCAACATTTCCTAAAATAGTTGTATTTACAATGATCCCATGCTCCTATAAAAAATTTCGAAAAGTATGTGAAATGTTCTCACCTCCTCTATCTGACATAATGACTTTAATCTTTCTGCCTAATTGATTTTTAACTTTGGCCTTATATACTTTAAATATTTCGAAGACATTTGATTTTCTGTGTAGTAGATATATATATCCATATAGTGAATAATCATCAATGAATGTCACAAAATACTTCTGGCCATTCTGAGTAGCAACCACATTCAAATCACAAACATCTATATGGATCAAATTTAATAAACTATTAGACCTCAATGCCATTGGAAATAATGCTCTCGTCATCTTACATTTAATACAATCCACACAAGTATTAAAATCATTAAAATTTACATTATGTAAGATTCCATCATGACAAAGTCTCTTCATTTTGTCTCTACCAATATGACCTAAATAACAATGCCACAAATGAGAAAAATTTTGATCCAATTGTACATTCAGATCACAAGGTAATATATGTCTAGAATCAATATTATAACACTGTATTACAAAGTCAAGTTCTAATTTTATATATGATTTATACAGACCATCATACATAATACCAGTAGCAACAACAACACTATCATGCTTCAGAGATATACAATCTCTGCCAAAAATAGAACGATAACTAGCTTCTACAAGTCTGGAGATTGATAACAAGTTACGCCTAATGGCTGGTATAAAAATTATATTTAGCAACAAAACAATATAGCTACTATGGAGAACCAGAGAGTACATCCCAACACCGATGATCTCAACTCGCTCATTATTTCCTATGAAGACGTATTTCTCCTGATCATTTGGTTTTCTTAGATTCATGAATCCCTACATAATAGTTAATATATGAATTGATGATCTCAAGTCCATAATCCATGTATAAGGAGAAACATCAATATAATTTGACTCAAAACAAATTAAATATTTTTCTTGTAGAAATTTTAATTTGTAATAGTCTTTTACAAAATATCCTTTCTTTTTGTAATAAAAATAAACATTTTCTTTTGATTGAGCAGATGTCTTTCCTTTCACATCATCCTTACTCTTTACAAATTTTTTCTTCCAGCTCTGCTTCTTGAAGGGCTTTCTGGACTGAGGATTAAATTTCAATTCCATCTCAACTAGTTTTGCTGATTCAATTTTAACAAGTTTAGCTTTAATAATCTTTCTGCTTTCATCCTCTGAGATATACTAATTCAACAATTCATCTATCGTCCAATAACGATCATGTGTATTATAATTAATAATAAATTTCTCAAAGGATGCAGGTAGTGAATCCAATATACAGTATGTGATATATTCATCATCAAAATTCAAACTCAAACTTTTCAACTCATGTGTAATTGAAAACATTATTAAGATATTCTCTCGAACATTTTCATACTCAGCTAATTTTTTTGTTGTGGAGCTTGTGAGTGAAATATAATTTCTTGAATTTAGAAGACCCAAAAAACTTATCATGAATACTCTGAAGGATTTTTTTGGTAGAATAAATATCTAGCAGACTAGTACGAATTGTTTCAGAAACTATTTTTCTAATTATTAGTTTCACTAATTTATCTATTCAGTGTTATTTCTTAAATTGAGATCTTTCAATCTAATTAGACCCAATAGGCAGTTTAGAAATGTCAAAAGCAATGTCAAAACCTTAAAATGCCAAATGAGCCTCTAGTTTACTTCTCCAAATCGAGTAACTTGATTTATTCAAGATCTTGACCTTAAAGAGCTTAATATAGTTTTCATACTGCAAATTTTGTAATAGACAACTCAAATTCACAACAAATGTATTTCAATGTAAAATAATTCATAATTTCATTAACTCAAATAAGAATTATATTAAATACTTCATTAGCTCCTTTGGGAGACTAACACAAATTATGATTATCTCACAACATAATCATCAAAATTAAAATTAGAATTATATTGTGATCTTACATTACTTTCTTTGAGAGTATAATACAAATCACGAGGTTTCATGAATAAAATCCATAACAATTATAATAAATAATGAAAAGTCCGCTTTGACTTTCTTTTATTATCACAAATAAATTTTCAAAATAATTTTAAAATAAATTTTGATAAAATTAAATTTATTATCATGAGATTTCTTAAAATCATGTCCATTGAGTTTATTTATGTTGTGAATTAAAAGATGGAGACATCATAACAAATTATAAAAAAATGATGACTCTTACGAAGCTTATGTCAATATTTTTTAAAAAATAATAAAATTTAGAAATTAAGAGCTTTATAAAAAAATAAAAAAATTTATTCCTTAATAAATTATATTTTACAAAAAAACAATATTTTAATTTTAAAAATTTGACATGATTTCTTTTTAAAGTATATTTATTTTTTGAGTTTAATTTAAAATTAATTTATTAAATTTTGACTGAATCGAAATCCAAAGACAGCAAAAGATGGCGGTGAAGGCTCTAATAAAGCGCAACTTGAGGACGTTGATGGAACGACCGTCAGGCCTGCGGCAGGGTGCAATTAAGGATACGGCAAAATAATTATGAAGTATGCAATGAAACGCAACCAGAGAGCGATCTTAGCAGTTTGAGATGAGAAAACTACCACCGATTCATGACAGCGAGGAACTCGGCACCGACATGGAAATTGGAGACCGAGAGAACTTAGCATTTTGGGACGAGGATCAGCAGATTGAGGGGACTTGCCACGCCGATGAGAAAACCACCGTAGAAGAAGAAGAAGAAAACTAACACACCACAACTTGAAGAGAGACAAGACTCCAGAGACAGGAGAAGAGGGTGGAGAGAAACCGTGGAAGCTCACAGAGGAGGAGGCCAAGGAGATTGCAGAAACTGTTGAGAAAGAGGAAGAGAAAGAAACTCCGCCCATCTCCACGTCACCGTGTCACAAAACATAATTAAGATTAAAATGTTAACAGTAATTATATATCGCTCTTTAAAAATTTACAGAATTACATATTTTTGCTTCGAATTTTAAAAATATAATATTTGTATTTGTATTATATGTTTTGCTATAAAAATCTCCACAAATAGAAATTTGCTGTTATTACTCAGAATATTCATAAAATATTTTGTCAAATAGCATTTAAAATTTTGTAAAATATTCAAAATAATCTTGAATTAAATTACAAAAGTTAAAAAAAAAGTAAGAATAAATAGGATCTTAAAAATATTAGATACTTATTTTAAGCTTACAAGTAGATTGAGAAGTCTCTCCAAGTTTCAATGATACATCCATAATATATTTAAATTTTGGTAATGTAAAAATTTTTTACTTCAAATTCAGTTAATGATTTTGATGAGAAATTCTAATTTTATTTCAATTTTTCTCACTTTTTAAATCTCAAATTTAGCTTAAAATAGTATGAATTTTTATTAAAATGTGTTTAATTTTTTTTAGCAAAATCCTAATTAATGTTTAGAGCAAGGGTCTTAAGCATCCACCCTAAAACTGATATGTTTTGATAATTTCGATCGTTTCAATCTGTTTTGATTTTGATCAAATAGTTTTTTATTTTCTTTGATTAAATTTGATCTAAATATAAAAAATTTAAAAAACAAGAAAAATATACATATATTTTTTAAAATTTATTAATTAAAATTTTTTGGCAAAAAAATAACTTAAAAGATGAAAATAAAAAATATACAAAAATTAGGGTTCAATCACAGATCACATTGATTCGATATCAAATTCTTAATTATTAAAATACATATAAATTATAATATAATTATAATATATAAATATAAATAATATATTTTAAAATTTGAAATTGAAAATGGAGACCGAAACTGAAACGTTTTTGGTTTCCACGGAAACTCAAAACCATGATTTAGACATTGAAATAAACAAAAAATTTTGGTTTTTACCATGATATAATTTTTTAAAACATTTTCTAGTTAGGATTTTTTTGATTTAAAATATTATCCATAATTTCACACGGTTTGAATTACAATTTATTCTCGATAAACTACTCAAATTGAGAAAAAGGGATGTTTATAGCCATGAAAATTTTAAAATTTAAAGAGAAATATACAATTTCTATGTAATTAACCCAAAATTTTGTGTATTATATACTTGCTAACTTACATTACAAACAGCGGTCGGAGCGCGTCATCTGGATAATCCCAAACTAAATATAATTAACTGAAAAGTATTTTCCAAATTAAAAAAAATCCTCAAATCCCCACGAAAAATCTTCGTCAAGGAAGAAACAGAGACGGATCCGCCACTTCCCACTGTCCGCTCTGGTTCCAGTACTCGAAGATCCCCGGATACAGCTCCCCGCCGGCACCCCGCTCCGCCGTCACCGCGCGGTTCCCAATCTCCTCCTCCGCCAGGATCTCGGTCACGATCGCTGGCGGATCGGAGTTTGGGTCAGGGTTTAGGGGCGGGATCGGATCGGTAGCGGAGGAGACGGGATTGGGATTTTTCTTGGAAGAAGATGGCTTCTTGGAGGAGGATTTGCGGGAGGCGCCGCCGACCGGGATGTTGCGGAGGACCCCACCGCGGGTCCAGTAGCGGCGGCAGGACTTGCAGAAGTGGCGGGGCTGCGAGAGGTTGTAGTTGTTGTAGTAGCAGAACTTGGTATTTGTGGACTCGCAGCGGGGGCACTTGATAGGAGGCTGTTGGTGGCGATGAGGCGGCGGAGGGACGTGGCCGCGGAGGCTGAGGAGGTCGCCGGAAAGGGTGGTGGCACCGCCGCCGACGCCGAAGAATAGGGCGCGGATCGAGTGGAGGTCCTGCATTTCTGCTAGAAGGGTCTGGAAGCGCACAAAGTTCTCCGATGAGCTCGGGTTCGTTGTGGAAGGGCAGGGGTCAATAAATATCTAGTTGCGCGCGAATGATAAAATTACTATACTACTCCTTTCCGAATCTTACGAAAAGGCCCCTATACATTTAGTAATTCATATTTTAGGGATTGTTGGCTTCGAATAAGACTTGGTTATGTCCAAATGAACATAAGTAATTAAAAACAATTTACTTCTATTATTTAGTTGAATAAAAATATTTTTTTAAAAAATATAATTTTAACATATAAATTTTATTTATTTAAAATTTTTATAAATAAAATTTTTTAAAAAAATATATATATATGTGAATCATTAATATATAATATTATATAATTTAAAATTTTTAGATTTATTTAGAATTATTTCAAAAAAAAAAATGAAAGTAATTTTTTATTTTTTTTTAGATTAGAAGGGTTGAAAGTTTGATTTTTTGAAAAATCACTTTTAAATAATTAAATACTGAAAATGTTCGTTCGATAATTAATTGTGTGATTTGTTAGTGGTTTAGATTTAAATTAAGATTATTTGAAAAAGTCAAATAGAGCAGCCTCATTTTGCTTAGAAATTGGATCAACGGGATGAATGTCAACTCGTGCTTAGGGTACAATGTCCCTTTCATTTTTATTTTTTTGGGAGGTTGTATGCAGTGAACTAGGTTTAGGTTGCTGTCATGGATAGTACTAGTTTTTGTCAATGGATTAAGGTAATTTGATTAAGAAAATCATCACTAGGTTTAGGTTACTTTGAAATACACCCAATGGTGAATATACCACCTCAAAAAAAGTTGTAATACTAGAAATTATTTAGAATACGAGCTCGTTTGTCTGAACTGCATATTTGCATGTGCATCTCAAAAAGTCAACCTTCTTTGTTGAACATGTGCCCAAGCTCTAATTACTTTACTTTATAGTACATCCATAAGGATAATTTGTTTTTGTTTGTTAGAAAATCTAAATGTATTATTTTTTCTTCTTGTTTTTCTTCCTTTAGAACGGTCAAATACGATAAAATTTATTTGTAGATAAAAAAAAATCAAGAAGGCCCCTTGAAAAATACTCAAAAGATTGTGGTTTAATCCCAAAAAGGTTCCGGCAATTTTCATTTATCAAACGCTACGTTAGTTAGCAAATACATGAGGATGGCATACATTTACTCCTCGTCTTCTTCGTATTTTCATACGAATTATGAATTTAATAAAATCAAGATATTATACTAATATATATATATATAGTATTCATGATATACCAAATTAAAATTAGCTGAATCAAAAATGAATGGGGACCTGACATAAGATTTAAGTCTTGTGCTGAGGAAATCGAGGTATATAGTGAAAAGCCAACATATGAGATAATACCATCGAGGTCAGATTGGCTCGGATGCACAAGTGATGAATGTCCAACATATATCTTGAGGACCACAAAAAAACATAATGAGCTTGGTCCATAGCTGGATGCAGTCGGGTATCTAAGAAAATTAGAAAGGACCCCAAAAAGATCCTTAATATAGAATCTAGGAATTATATCAGTAAATAATGAAAGTCCAGTATAATCAAGATTAAAATTATAAGAATCTTGGGTTCACTGAAATATCTTTTGAACCTATAAGATAGAGGATAATTCATAAAGGTAAAGGACCTCAACTCCTTAGGAGCTCAACTTCTCTCTCTCTCTCTCTTTTTGAGCTATTCTTCCAAGAAGAATTGACTTAACCCTTTTTGGCTTAAGCGTCGGAGTGATTATTACCAGAAAGCTTTCGACGATCTTCCTTACTGTTCGTATTTTCTCTTATAGATTAGCAGAAAAGTGGTTTAATGGTGTTGTAATATCAAGTGTGATGAATTAGCTCCATAGCAAATATTGAATAGATAAAATCCAATATATATAGTAAAAAAGGCTCAGATCCTATGAGCTTAAGCTTTTGAGACGATTTAGTGTCTGGCCCACTATATTATTTCGATTCGATACTCTTTTAATTCTCTTAACAAGTGGTATTAGAGCTTCAGATTTGAAATTATACAAACTTTTAAGTCCGAAATTACCGTGATGATGTGACTGAATTGAGTTATATGTTTGTCTTTCTTCAAAAAAATCAAAAATTAAGACAAAACCTATTAGTATGATCACACGGTGAAATTGGTTAAGTAAAAGAGTACTGTGATAATACGACTAAATTGAATCGCATATTAGTCTTTCTTAAAAAAATAAAAAATTGAGAAAAAAAACCCGTTAGTATGGGTCACACAGTAGAACTGGTCGAGTAAAAGAGTTCTTAATTAAGAGTGTTAAAATTGATGTGGTCAAATTATATTTGAAGGGAGAGATTGTTATAATATCAAATGTGATGAATTAGTCCCACATCGGATATTGGATATATAAAGTCCAATATATATAGTCAAAAAGGCCTATATCCCATGAGCTTAAATTTTTTGAATGGTTTGGTGTTCAGCCCACTATATTATTCTGATTCGACACTCTTTCAACTCTCACAACATAATGGATCTAATCTTGAGGAGTCTTTGGACCCGAACCAATATCTGAACCGGGCTCCATCAATAAATTGATGCTTTTATCGAGATTTGCTCCACCTCTCTTCAATAGACTCAATTGGAGAAATTTAACAAACTACAATTACAAGTAATGAAACCTCAAAATCATATTCCAACTCATTCTTGTGAGATTTACTTATATGCTTGCTACTCCTTATCTCAAGGAGGCTACTAATGGATCAAGGAAGCTACTAATGGAGAAGATCTTGTAACTTCTCAGAAAAATAGCTTGAGAATAACTATACTTGTATATTCATGATTTTGAATGCTATGAGTGATGCACTTCTTAATGTCTTTCACCAACACAAAAATTGTCTAGCAATCTATGAAAAGCATTTCAAAAGAGCTATACTAATCAGGATGCAAGCAATAAATCCTTTTTTTACTAAAAAGCATTTCGATTACAAGTTTGATGATTCCAAATATGTTATTAATCAAACAAATTAACAAATATTGTTATTCAATATATTGATATGAGTGAACCAATCTTAAAGACCTTCTAAGTTTTAGCTATTATTAAAAACTTTCTTGTTCATGAAAGGATTATCAAAGGTTTTGAAACATAAGAAGAAAACTTTGAGCTTGGATGAACTTCTTAAACATATTCAAATTTAATTTGAGGTAAGTAATCATAATATATTGATAATGTAAAAATGAGTGTGCTTAATTTGAAGCTGATGCATCCAAGCTTCCCAAATTTTTGAGTGAGTCTTTCCAAACTAGAATGTCTCTTTCAAGAGAAAAAGAGAAGGCTTCAATGAAAAGATGAACAAGAAAAAGAATTTGGGTTTTCACTATGTATGTGGCAAATGAGAATATATTGCTAGGAAATGCTTTTCCTAGAAAGGGAAAAGGATGAAGGCAAATGTGTTACAAGAAAAAGACATGGTATTTATAATTTTAGAAGTTCTTATTATCAAAAATAATGATGGACAATGAATTGATTGAGGTGCATGCATGTAATGCCACATAAGGAGATCTTCAAAATATATAAAAAAGTTGATGACAAAAGTGTCTTCATATTTTGTGTTAGGAGTTAGTAATGTGCAAATCTCTCTTTTTCAGAGAAAATGTTAACCATTAATGATATTCATCACATTTCCATGCTCGGGAAGGGCTTAGTTTATGTTAAGAAGCTTGATGATCATGGGTTCAAAGTTGTATTTAATTCCAAAAAGAATGATCATTTTGAAAAAGGGGTCCATTGTTGGAAAAGGCTATGCCAATAACAATATATATTTATTAAATGCTAATAAAATATTTCCACAATTCTTCTTATATTATTGAGAATAGTAATCATCTATGGCATTATATATTAGGGTATGCTGGGAGTAATATCATGCATATAGGATTTCTAATAATTATATTTCTAATTTTTTATATATTTTGACCACTCTTGATTGCAATGTTGTGCTCAAGCTAAGATTGTCAAATCTTCTTTCAAATAGGTTGTTAGTTCTTTTTTTTATTAGAGCTTATTCATATTTATTTATGTGATAATAAGTACTTAACTAGAGGAGAATTTCTATCTTCCTACTAAAAAAAGTCGGAAGGTAGGAAGTAAAACTATCAAGTCAATTTTCTTGGATATGCTTAGTGAAGCATTTAGCTTTCTAAACTTCCATACTAATTTAGTTTTTGATGCATGCAATATATTTTGAGCATTTCATGATTAAATCTGTTGATAGAGTAGATTTGCCAGAATATTTGCTAAATAAATCATCTATTGATTTATAATCTATGTCTATTACATATGATGCTAATAATGATGTTTTAGATAACAATGCATCTAATTCTAGAACTAAGCCTATTGATTTAAGAGGAGTAAAAGAGGAAGAATAAATAGAAAAAATTTTGGGATTGATATATTCATTTATGTGGTAGAAGAGGATTCAAAGAAGCTTCAAGAGGCTATGTATGTAAAAAATTCTCACAAATGGAAGCAAACTATGGATAATGAGATGAAGTCTATTTGTGATAATAAAACCTTAGACTCTAATAACTCATCCTCCAAATACCAAATATTTGGGCTACAAGTGTGTTTTTAAAAAAGAAACTTAAAACTAGTGACAACATAGATAAGTATAAGGCAAAATTGGTAGTTAAAGACTTAACCGAAAAAGAACATTGATTATTTTGAAACATATTCTTCTATTACTAAAAGTACAATTATTAGAACAATGTTTGTAATTGTCTCTATACACAAAACTAGAAATATACTAAATAAATGTTAAGACTGCCTTCCTTAATGACAAACTATATGAAAAAATTTATATAAATAAACTTAAAGGTTATGTTGTTCAAAATGAGGGAAGTAACGTATGTAAACTTAATAAGTCTTTATATGGTCTTAGACAAGCCCCTAGACAATGGTTTATCAAATTTAAGACTAAAATTTAGAATTTTGGTTTTTTAAATTTTTTTTGTGAAAGATGTGTTTTTATTAAATGTTTTAGTGACTATAAAGTTTTAATTATTCTTTATATTGATAACTCATTCACTTTTTATTCGAATATTAATTGTGTTAAAGAAACTAAATGTTTCTTGTCTCAAACTTTTGATATGAAGGATTTGGGATAAGTTTATGTTATTCTAAAAATTAAGATTATCAAAAGACACAATAGTTTCATTTTAACACAACTACATTATATTGAAAAGTTAAGTACATTATTCATTATTATCTAATGATGGTGCACCTATTGATCAAGAGAATTATGCAAAATCATTGATAGTTTAATTTATGCAATAAATTATACTAGATATAATATTACATGTATGGTAATTATATTAAGTAGATTTATTAGTAATCTTAGCTTGAAACATTCAAAAGAGTTAAAGTAATGAGATATTTAAAATTTACTATCCATTATGGTTTACATTATAATTATTCTAACTCTATTTTAGAATGTTCTAATAATGCTAATTAGCTTTAGATAGAACCACATCCAAATCAACTAATGGATGAATTTTCATCATTGATGGAACTATTATTGTATGGTCTTATAAAAAGCAAGCTTGTGTTGCATTATCCTATATGAAATTTAAATTTATTTTCATGTCACTTGGTTATAAAGATACATATGGTTTAAAAGATTTATGAAGAATATTTGCTTTATTAAAAAATATAAGAGGGTAAAATTAGTCTTGAATACCTACCAACAAATGAAATACTTGTAGATCCCTAATAAAGCATTTAAAGAGGGGGATATATGAAACAATAAGGGTGTGAACTATTATCAATTGATAGGCAGCTTGTTTGAACCTACTTTACTACATTGGTTTTGATCATTATCAAAAATCATATGCACGAGAGAGTAGTCTATTTTAAAAAAAATCTATCAGAGAAATGGACAACAAAAAATTGACATTTTTAGTACATAAAGTCTAAGAAATAGTGACCCAAAAATCTATTCCTAAATTAAGTCACATATCTATTGCATTGTAATTTATGTAGGATGCTAAAATAATTATGGATATTCTTTAATAAATTTACAAAAGCAAGTAGAAAATGGAGCTAGGTACACAAATTGTAGTAGCACTTATAGGGTAAGAATCATTGTAGATTGATGTAATTATTTTTGAATCATGTTTTCTATGATATTTCAGGATTATAAGAATATAAAAGATATTAGTATACTATTATTATTAGATAATAAATGGGACAATATTATAATATTAAAGTATGTAACAATAATATTAGTAATTATTATTATTAAAATCAAAAAATAATTTTTATGTATACATTTGTAGGTGTGTATATATATATATTCAACAAGAAGTAAGAGCAATAATTTATATAAGGGAAAATATTTTTATTTTATTTGGATGTTAATGGATCAAGTTTGTATTGTTTGGGCTATGCCCATTTCAAGTTAGATTTTATTCTTATTGGGTTACAAATTCGGTTAAAATAAAAAATAGAAAAAATAATGTTCTATAGATTTTAAATAAAGAGATGTGGGTCTATATTTTGATTATTTCTATTTTTCAATTGCCATTTTAGAAACAAAAAAATACAAAAACTTAATTATCAATCCATTTTGAATTTTTTTCTTCTTTTTTAAATTATTGTTTCTTAAAGATCTAATCTTGAAATTTTTTACTTTGGAATGTCTTGAATTGTAGTCATCGAATCAATTCTCATTAAGTATTGTGTCCTTGATATAATTTTTAAAACTAATTTGTAATAATTATGGAGAAATATTATTTCAAAAAGGCTATTTTTAGATCGTATTATTTTATCATATTTCTCTTTTTTATTATTTTTTTGACTTATATTTATTTTTCAGAATTTATTTACAACATTATACATATAATATTCCATCAAGCAATTATACAAGGGTTTAAATGCATAAATCTCCTTGTATAAACTCGTAGGGGCATCAAAGTCATTTCTAGATTCTCCATTCTATCCTCCTGTGCTTTATCTTCACGGCCTGCGTCAGCGTGGGGCCCGATACGCAGTAAGTTCCTAAGCAGTGGACCGTGGGCCCCGGCTCTTGGATTGAGACGCGTGGACGGTAAGGCAGAGCTGTGGGTCCCAGCTGCTAGATATGGTGCCGTCGGCTATCGCCGTCAGCTTCCTGTGTCGTCCTTCGTGCGGTTCTTGTTTAACCACGTGGTGCTATGTAATCCGTCTACTAGTCCATCGTGGCTCGTTCTACGCAAGCTTGGTTAAGCTGTTCTCCGAGAAAGAGGCCGGCAACGGGGGCCGCACAATTAAGGATCCACAGTGTTTGACTTATAATGTAAATGTAAAATTTAGTTCGCAACCTATCAAAAAGAATTAAAATAAAATATAAAAAGAATTAATTAAATTTTTAGTATTTAGATATTAATTTTATCAATAAATAATTTAATTTTTTTAAAAAAATTTATGTCCTTAAATATATTATTTATTAAAATTTAAATGAATAAATATAAGAATAGTATGATAATTTATTTTTAAAGTAATGTAAAAATAATTTGATTATCTCTTTGATATTTAGATGATAAATTGATCAGTATAGAATAATTCTGATTTTGATTTCGAACCACATACACTTAAGACTTATACAATATAAGTGTATGTTAATTTAAGAGTTGATGATTTAACTGCTAATTAGACTTTTTATTATAGTTGGTGGTCTCCCATTGGCCACTTTGGTGGATCAAAAATCGAATGGTCCATTTGATTTGTGCCCCGAAACAACCAAGACCATAATAGCATTTTTCTTATTCAAGTTTTTCAAAATGAACACGCCCAAATATATTTATGTCAATAAAACCGAGTGAATTACTTTTGTATCCTCAAATTATTGAGTGGTAAAAAAAATATAGAGTTTTTCATTAATTTAGGGGAGACCAGTTAAGTTGTTATTGTTAATAAAAATTACTCATACTAATTTTAAATTTACAAACAATTATTTTTTATTAAAATTTTTTAAAATAATTTAATTTAATTTAATTTTATCAATTAGTTTAATATAAAAAAATTTAATTATTCTTATTTAGTTTTAGTTCTGATAGCCGATTTATAATTATTAGACAATTAATATGAAAAAAATTAATTTTTAATTTTTAATTTTATAATACTAAACAACTAATCTTTCTTACAAACAGAAATAAGGTGAGTTATTTTATAATATTAATTTAATAGTTGTTCAAAATAAAATTAAATAAGAATAATTTAGTCTTTTATATTAATTTAGTTGAAAAAATCTAACTAAAATAAAATAGTTAAAAAATATTTCAATTGAAGTCATTTTTATAAATTTATAATATAAGATAAATAATCTTATTAATATAGGTGATTATTTGTCAAAAATTTAAAATATATAATTAGAAGTTAAAAGTGGGCGTTAAGTAATTTTAAGTGATGGATAGAACAATACATAACAACGAAAATGTGCCAATTTGGCAAGCTCAAGTGGATTATTTTTACCAAGTCATCATCTTGATGTTGCAAAAATTATAACAGTTAGAAACTTAAAAATGGATTTTAGCTAATTTTAGGTTATTAGATTAGATAAGTATGAATTAAAAAAGAGTTAATAAAATTTTTGGACAAAAATATGTTTTTTCTTATATTAATATGATGACGCGGTAAAATTAAGTCATGTGACTTGCTGAATATGTTTTGTTTGGGTCTTATGCTTTTCTCGTCAAAGCAGACTCATTGGAAAAAATGAATGGATTGTGTTAATTAGTTGAATGGACTGTGGGATGTAATCACCCCCGAATAATAGATGGCAAAACACAAACCACTCAATATATATTCTATATTATTATATTATTAGTTTTTATTAGGTTTATCATTTAATTCAATGATTTTTTTAAAAAAATATAAAGTACATATTGAAAAAAGAAAAACAATTTATCACATAACATAATATAATATAGTTTGAATTTGTATTTGAGGAAGAGCTTTAGTTTGTCATGGGAGTCCGATTCGTCGTTGGTTTTATTTCGAGAGATTCGTTGAGATTACAATTTGTGAGGCTAATTTTCTATCGATCCGTAAAAAAATTTATGAAAAATTGTTGAGAGATCTTTGGCAATGACCACTTCGATATTCAAGTCAGTCGAGATTGTAATAGAATGGTGGATGAAAGAGATTGGATATTAGTCTTATCTTCATGAATATTCTGATATTTATAGGGTGCTAGACGATTTGGTGTATATGAGATTTCTTTATCTCAGTCATGACTCCCGTCAGATTCCTTGTAAATGATTATTATGAATCCCAGATTTTTGGGGATTGTACTTTGGTGGATATGTTTCCATAAAATGCCATTTTATTGGATGAGTTGTCAACATATTGAGGTCACCAAAACTACCAAGGCTACCATGCCTACCGAGATTATCAAGCCTACTAAATCTACCAAGCTATAATTAACCCAGAGATAGATTTATTTTGGGGCTTCAACTAATCCCATTAATAACTTAATTTAGGAGACAACTCTGGATTTTTAACTTGGATAATTTGGCTTAGTGTATCATCAGTGTCTCCCAACTCCAAACATCAATCTTTTTTTTATTCAACATACGGAGTTAACTCAATTTTTGTGACCTACATAAGTTAACAACTTAACTTGGGTTTTATGATCTCAAGATTTTTTAGTAATCTCCAAGTTTTAAACCAGCAAGCTCAACTCATATTCAACCCTTGGAATGAGTTACACATGTCATTATGATTTCTCGGGTTAAGCCTTTGGTTGGTTTTGTTTATACCTCAGAAAGATTTGTAATTTGATACTAAAATTATGTGCTTTGATTAGATGCATGACATAGGGTTTGTATTTTTGTGCCTTAAGTAAATGCATGACTTAAAGCCAAGGTCTTTATATCTTGAGTAGATGTGTGACCTAGAGGTATTATGTCTCGAGTAAGCCTGTGACTCAGAGCTAAGGTTTTGTATCTTAGTTTTGCTTAGAATTTAGGTCTTATATCTTAAATAAGTCTGTGACTTATAACTGAGGCCTTATATCTTAGATAAGTTTATGATTTAGAGTTGAGATCCTTTGCCTCGAGTAAGTTTGTGGCTTTGAACCAAAGTTTGTATCTTGGGTAGGTGTGTAACCAAGAGTTGAGCTTTTATACCTTAGATAAGCCTGTGACTTAGAACCCAAGTATTATGTCCTAGATAAGCTTGTGACTTAGGACCAAGGTCCTATGCCTCATGTAAGTTTATGACTTAGAGTTGAGGATTTATGCCTTGGATAAGTCTGTAACTTAGAGCCGAGATCATGTATCTTGAATAAGTGTGTAACCAGGAGTCTAGGTCTTATGTCTTGAGTAAGTCTGTCACTTAGAGCAGAGGTTTTGTACCTCGAATAAGTCTATGACTTAAAGCCAATGTCTTGTGCCTCAAATAGGCATGTAACCTAGAGTTAAGATTTTTGATTCATTAACTTTTGCTTGGACTGATTTCTTGGCTTTATTATCAATATGATCTTATGTAGTAAAAGAGTCATGATTTTATTTAGAGAGAAAATTAGAAATAGTGAAATATCATATATAGCTTTATTATTCGTGTATGATTTTGAGAGGGAGTAGGAGTATCATAAAATGCCCCTATTCAGAATGACAAATACGAGCTTGATACCTTCTTTGATTTGTGAAAGCTTTGGCTTGACCCCTATTTTGATAGATGATAACTCATCAAAGTATAGCTTATAGTAAAGTTTTCATTTTTTTTATAAGGAGGATTTCTTCATTATTAAGTTTGAAACTTACTAAAAATTCATCTGGTACCAACTAAACTACGAAAAAAATTGACAAGAGTTTCCCCTTTGATAGCCTCTTAGTAGGTGAATTTGATATTATACTCCATAAGGATTAAAACCTATTTTTGCTTGCCTTCTAACTAGTATACCTCCATAGTTGAGAGACTATAGCTTATAGCAAAATTAGAGCTAGGTGCCCCAGGATGGCATTATAAGCTGACCAAGCCAGAGCCATCACAAACTTCATTAGGATGGTTGTGTCCCTAAGGCTCTCCTCAACTAGCAAGAATAGGTTGATAATATCAAGGAGAGTCATTAATTCACTTATAAACCTAGTAAGGTTCCTACGTATAGTTCCAACTTTTGCTTAACCTTTATATAATTGTAGGCTTGGATAAACATGATATTGGGTGAGCTTTTGGCCTATCAGATCTATTGCATAACATAGCCATCAACAATAGCAAAGATCACCAACGCATCATTATAAGGGGCTGAAATATCATCTACGTCTTTGGTAGAGAAAATAATACCTTTGCGGCTTGCATCACAGCTTAGTTGCTTCACTTGCTCCTACCCCTTCCTATCAAGTTGACTTTCTTTCAAAGACACTAAACTACTCTTTAGGTTTAGTAGCCCAATGAAAATCACATTCAGATGTCCCCCTACTAATGATAATGATTATGGAGGAATTGGTGATAAGTCATCAAAGACTTTCCAAGGCAAAGATGGGAGCAATAAAATAAATCTCAATAAAAGTACCAATTATTAATGAAGTATATTTTACTATTGATCCAACTTGAGAGACTCTTTGAAATCTGAATTTGCTAGGCCGATCTACTCCTTGAGATATTCATTTGTTAGGTTGATCCACACCTCGATATGTGAAAAAAGAAATAGTGAATGGATTGCTAGAAGCTCTCTAACAGTGGCCCCTTTGACACTTAAGTCAGTAGCTTACTAGTGAGTTATATAATCAAAGGGCTACCATAAAGAAAATGACATTAGTCTCATACCTATTTTGGTTTTTCCTTTTTATATTTGATCTTTAGTTTTTGATATCTTGGTCAAGATTCTCGCTTAGGATCTTGTGTTTTTTAACAACTAGGTTGTGGATCTCATATTTCTCAAAGTTTGCCTCCCTCAAATCATGAGCACTTGTGGAATATTCTTCGAGACTCCCTTGCCTCAGATTATATCATTCTAAGGTTCTCGACCTTGTTAGAACTCTACTAGTGGCTCTTATATCTAATAATAACTCATCAAGTCCATCATGACTACAGAGGCTTAGTGAGAGAACTTGAGTTTAGCATCAAGTTTGATTTTAATATGGTGACCTAATTCTCTTAAGTGGAGACTGTTACAACGTTTAGTAAACCAACAAATATGAAAAATGAAAATAGTATGGATGATGATATAAAAGTGAGGTTGTGTCATTAAGAATATATATGTTAAGTTTTAGATGTCTTGAACTCTAATTAGAGTTTGAGTTAAAGTAGAAATCCAAAGTTGGATTTTGATTTATATTATTAGAAGTTGTAATTGTGTAAAACTCAAACCAAATAAGAGTCTATAAATATACTATAATATATAGGGCTTATGTGTAGCGTAGTATAGAGGTTGAACTAGAGAGAAATAGAGAGAGAGGAATAGAGAGAATAGAGAGAAGAGAAAGAGAGAGAGTGTTGGCTCTTGTGTGCGGGTCTTTCTAGTGCTTCTCGGTAGTCTCTCGTGATGGTTCCTCGTGGTACTCTCTTGGAGATTCTCTCTGAAGGTGGAGGCGTTGCCGAGACTTGAAGAAAGAGTTTAGTTGAGTAAGAAAGAGTGAAGTCCTTCTTATAAACTCTTGTAAAAGCCTTTATCTATTAATAGTAGATCTCCCGTTGTCTTATCTTGTTATTTTCTTTTATCTTGTATTATTTCTCGTTTCTTGTGTTATTTGAGAACAAGGTGATTCGTGAAACTTCCGCTGTAAATTCCAACAATTGGTATCAGAGCCTAAGAGCAAACAACTAAGATGACAAAGTCCTTACTCGAGGTGGAGAAGTTTGACGGTAAGATAAATTTTGCCTTATGGCAAAAGAAGATGAAGGCAGTTCTTACTTTTCAAGGTTTGCAAAAAACGTTTGAGGGAAAAGAAAAGAGGCCGGTCAAGATAAGCAATGAAGACTGGGAGGAGATAGATCAAAAGGCATTGAATTTAATTATTTTAAGCATGACTGATAAGGTTTTGTACAATGTCATTGACGAAGAGATGACGATGGACATCTGGATAAAACTTGAGAAGTTGTACATGTCAAAAAGCCTCACAAACAAGTTTTACCTGAAGCAACAGTTGTATGGACTGCGTATGAGCGAAGGTACAACTATATTACATCACCTGAATGCTTTCAATAAGATTATCAATGATTTGCTGAAAGTTGATGTGAAGTTTGAAGAGGACGATAAGGCGCTGATTCTCCTAATGTCTCTTCCTGTTTCGTACGATCATATTGTGACCACAATTCTTTATGGTAAAGAAACTCTCAAGATGGAAGATGTGACAACTAGTCTTCTTTCTAATGAGAGAAGAAGAAACTCAAATATTAATATGGAGTTTGGTGAAGGATTGGTGGCTCACGAAAGAGGAAGATTAAGAGAGCGTGAAGAAGGCAAGCAACGGTCCAAGTCAAAATTGAAGGCGAAAGTACAATGTTATTCATGTAAGAAGTATGACTACATTAGACAGTATTGCCCTGAACGTGGGAAGAAAGAGTCCTCCAATATGACGATGACAATAGCGGATGATACTTCTGATAATAATGTGGATGGAGACGTTCTTGCAGTATCCGCAGAAATTGGCACTTCTGGTAAGTGGATTTTAGATTCTGGTAGTTCTTATCATATTTGCTCTAGGAAGGATTAGTTTACTTCTTATGAAGAGAATAAGAAGAAAAGTACTGTTTGGTTGGGCGATAATTCAGCATGTGAGATCGCCGATGTGGGAACAGTCAAAATCCAGATATTTGATGGAGCGATTCGTACTTTTACTGGGGTGAGGCATGTCCCCAAGATGCGAAGGAATCTAATTTCACTTAGTGTACTGGACTCAAAAGGCTGTAATTATTCAGCAAGAGATGGAGTCATGGAGGTGACACGTGATATTAGAATCCTGATGAAAGGTGAGAAGTGCGGCAATGTTTATCGATTGAAAGGAAACACCATTGCAGGTGGAGTTCTGATAGCTACAGTAGTGAAGAGGAAGCATGATACTCGGAGTAATTTGATGTATCTTCAAATTACTTTTACTACAACAACAGACACAGGTCATCCAAAAAGCTTCCAAAAGTATAAAACTATAGGCATGAAGAACAAATTCGAAGTTGGCTCGAGTTCGCATCTTGAAATTAGTTGAATAAGCTAGTAGCCCAGGGGCAGGGGCTGGATGAGAGATGACGGCTGAAGATTCGTGATGATAGCACGCCCGAGTTCAAGTCAAGGTGGAGATTGTTGAGTTTTAGATGTCTTGAACTCTAATTAGAGTTTGAGTTAAAGTAGGAATCCAAAGTTGGATTTAGATTTATATTATTAGGAGTTGTAATTGTGTAAAACTCAGACCCAATAAGAGTCTATAAATATACTATAATATATAGGGCTTATGTGTGGCGTAGTATAGAGGTTGAACTAGAGAGAAATAGAGAGAGAGGAATAGAGAGAATAGAGAGAAGAGAAAGAGAGAGAGTGTTGGCTCTCGTGTATGGGTCTTTCTAGTGCTTCTCGGTGGTCTCTCGTGGCGGTTCCTCGTGATACTCTCTTGAAGATTCTCTCTGAAGGTGGAGGCGTTGCCGAGACTTAGAGAAAGAGTTTAGTTGAGTAAGAAAGAGTGAAGTCCTTCTTGTAAACTCTTGTAAAAACCTTTATCTATTGATAGTAGATCTCCCATTGTTTTATCTTATTATTTCCTTTTATCTTATATTACTTCTCGTTTCTTGTGTTGTTTGAGAATAAGGTGATTTGTGAAACTTCCACTGCGAATCCCAACATATATATTAGGCTTTAAACTTGTCACGTCAAAAGACACAATTGTTTGACAACCTACTTATTTAGTGTGCTCTCATATGCTAATCAAGAATTAAGCAAGACTATCATATAATAATATTCTTTTAACTAAAATTTTAAGTTTTATTTTCAGAGATGATTTTAACATTTATTAATTTTTTTATTTTAGCTGTTTCGATCATTTTAGACACTTGACAATCTTTAAAATTCTAATTTTTTGAAATGATTTTTGAGATCATTCCATCTTATGGTAGATGTATGTAAAATTGATATAGTGGGAAGAATGACATCATTTCTAGTAATAAGCCAACCTTAGGTAATATTATCTGAAAATGTTTTAGTTGTATAATTAAAAGAATGAATATAAGAGAAAAACCTTATGTTTTTTCAATATAACTAATGCAAATATTCATATATTTTTTTAGGTGGCATGTGTGGGGGGAGAGGGCGAGGGGTGTGAATCGCAATCGACCACTTAAAATTAATAAAAATTTCAAAAAACAATCTTGAAAATCAATTTCATTAGTGAATCCAAATGGCCACCCCTAATATTTATTTTTTAGGCCTGACGTAACATAAATTCGACTAGTGAATTCAAATGGTCATCGCTGACCCAATAGTTACTGCAAGATACAATACTAATATTTTTGTCATGTAAAATAAAATTAAAATAGATACTAAAATATTGATTTAACGGTTGTACATATATTTTATATATAAAAATTATGAATTCAAATTTTTGGTATACTTTATTAAGTTTTATCTTTCAAATATAGTTGAATCGGAATCTGCTACTGAATTGAACTGACGCTGTTATATAAATATGCGAGTCTTGTTATTCTGAAAAAATAAAGCATGGGCTAATTAGCGAAGAAAAATTTGTAGGGGGCTGACCAATAAAGAAATTTGAGAGAGGGGCTCAAAAGGAATTTTTCCCAAACAAATATGCAACCCAAATTATTTCGGTTAAGGTCTGTTGACCAAAAGACTCGAACCGAAATACCGCGACCATGCACGCAAGCGACAGATCCACCTTAGATCGGCCTCGCGATCCGCTTCTCACCGGATCTTGAGGCAAACACTTGAAATCCATCCTGCCTCCCACTCGCCCATCCTCCTATATCTCAGTACGACTCCCCTATCTCTCCTGGACGAAAACGACGAGGAAGGCGACGCTCGCGGCCATGGATTTCTGGCAGCGAGCTCGGGTGTTCGCCGACGAGGCGGCGAAGAGGTCACAGGAGATTTCCAAGGAGGCGGTGAAGCGCTCCCAGGAGCTGACCAAGGGCGCCGCCCGCCTTTCCCAGGAGTTTGTCTCTGAGACCGCCAAGAAGTCAAAGGAGCTTGCCGCCGAGGCTACTAAGAAGGCCGATCTCATCAAGATCGAGGCGCTCCGCCGCGCCGACCAGATCAAGATCCTTGCTGACGAGATCCCCCTCCCGATCACCCCTGTCGCTGCCGCGCTCGGATCTGGATCCGAGGCTGCACCGGACCACAAAAAGGATCTCGAGCGGTTCGGGGTTAGCGACGAGCTCAGGGAGTTTGTCAAAGGGATGACGATCGACACCTTCCGCGATTTCCCCATGGAAGGTGAGAGGCCTTGCTTTGTTTTGCTTCAATTTGTTTGTTTTGGAGAAGGCGATGAATTTGGTTTGTTTTTTTGCGATTGATGTGTGCTACATGTGTGTAGATGAGCCGGAGATGGAGGAAGTTCTGACAGTATCGAATGTGCGGCAGGATCTGAACGAGTGGCAGGCGAAGCATGCTACTCTTGTTCTGTCGTCTGTGAAGGTACTTGATAAGCTTTCTGCTCCTCTGATTCGATGTAGATGCTATGGATATACTTGTTGAACCACTTTATTGAGATGATCTGTAACTTTTCTGGTTTAGTAGTTGCCAGTTTCAATCTTTTAACAGGTCATACATGCTGCGCCATTGGACTGTGTGCTTAATTTGTTGTATTTCAGCTTCACCTGTGAAAGATTTGTGGATACTTAGTGGTGTTCGGATGCATGATTTTTCACTTCAGTTCTAGTAACTCAAGCTTTTCTGGGTTGGTGTTAACAAGTAAAATTCTTTATGCCCCGCAACCACATGATCAGAAGAAGGGCCTATCATGGGAGCGGATTTCTTAAACTTGGATTTCCAAACAGTCAGATTTTTTGGTTCTCAGGAAACATGTCATTTTGGATTTTGGCAGGAATGATATTTGAGACCACGCATATTGTCAACTAAAAAGTTTGTTGGTTGTTTTGTGAGCATTGACAGCATGTTGTACGATATTTTACATTTTTGCGTCATTAGGAAGTTCAGATAGGAACAAATGTCTTTAGGGATGATGCATGCTAATCAATTCTTTTTTTTGCAGGAAATATCAAAGTTTAGGTATGAGTTGTGCCCACGATATATAAAAGAGAGGAAATTCTGGCGAATATACTTCATTCTTGTGAACAATTATGTGGCTCCGTGAGTCTCTCTTTTTTGGCTACTCATGGCTTATGCTTCATTCACATTCTCATATTATTGCCTCTTTAAGATATTCCCCTTCTTAAACTGAAGATGAACTAGAAGAGGATTGATTTATGGTTGCACATCTGTTTAACATGAAGTTAAATGACAGAAGCTTAAACTGAAACACCTCATTCATAAATACCGTCTATCTCGTTCATAACCAATTTGTGGCTTACTGGGTTTAGATTAGATATTGACCTAAACGCGTTCTCTTTGTATTTTGATTACTTGCAAGTTGGTATAGAGCATTTCTTAAAACTTGTTGTAATTATTTATTCTAATATTTCCACTAATGCGAAAGATCTCCATTGTGGTGCATTTGTCATTTTGAAGAAACTAGTTTAAATTAGTTCGCTTAAGGTGCAATTCCTACATTTTTCCTTTTCTGACTACAAGTTTTGCCCTTCCAATTAGATATGAGAAACAGTACATGGAAGAGTTAAATGTGAAAGCAATGGAGCGAAAATCAGATGACAGGCTCAAAGAAGCTTCACCTATTGTGCCAAGTTCAAAGGATACAAAGTTGCGAAGCAAGGCATCATCATCAAATTTGGAACATGACTTGGATGTGTTTCTTTTGGGTGACCTGGGAAGTGATGATGATGATGGGCCAGGTGCGTCATTTAATCCTGTTTCATCTATTAGTTTATGGCTTACTATGCTCAAAATGAGGAATAAATTTCCTTGTTTTGATATTGGAACAAATTATGTTTTAGCAAAATATTTAAAATTTAATGGCTGCCTTCTTCCAATTAGAAATTATTTCTTTGAACAATTGGAAACAACATTTTCAACTTCTGAGCGTCGATTTCTTCTGTATTCTGCATGTTTAGATGATGATGATGATAAGTTTGATGATGATTTTGACAAGATTGGAAATTCGGTAAGCTTATCAGTTCTACATTCTTCCCTTTGAAAATTTACTTGATTGACATTTTACTTCTCCACTTACTGTTATTGGGACAGCTAATATTAGATACATTTTTTTATGTCATTGTTGTTGTAATCTACTACTCATCAAAAAAACCTAACAACCTAAGATCTATCTTCCTCAACCATTGTCTTGTTTTTATTTTTTATATGCAAAATATTTAACTTCAGTTATAATGGTTGGCGGGGGGCAAAGACTCTACAATATGATTGGATGAAGCAATTCATTTCAGGAGAGATAGATTATATCGACATCTTTTTTCCAATTCATGGTATTAACATGTAATGGATGAGCTTGTGTCTTGATGTATGGTATGTTGAAATAATAAGGAATTAGTGTTCAGAAATATTTTTATGAGACTCAAGATTTGCAAGTAATATTGCAATTGAAGTACCCTTCTATACTTGAGAAACTTGAGTTTATCATAGCCCAAAAAATAAGTCCAAAACCGACTTGAATTCATAAATGGAGGAGAAAAAAAGGGGAAATTGACTTTAATGTAAACGGACCACTAGTAAAGCCCGAGTAGAAGTAGGACTTTTATAGGATTCTTTTCTCTATATAAAAAATGAAATACTAGGACACTGTAAGCTAGCTTTTTCTCTTAGAATAAAATTTTTTTTCTTTACTTTGATTCATCATGGAAAAAACCTAGATTTTCACCCATAAAATCCTAAAATTTTTACATGATGTCAAAGTTGTTAGGAGTATAACCAGCCCAAGATTGAGCAAAGCTGCAAACCCTAAACATCATGAGAAAGTTTAGCAAGTCATTTGTGACAACTCTAGGAGATTTATCTCAAGCTCTAGATGACCTCAATAACGCTAATTGAATTCAAGAACTACTCTCTAGACATCATGACAGAGCCTTATCTACCGAAGTCAATACAATGATCAAAGTAACATAAGTCTTACCATAGATCATTTCCTCAAAATAGTCACTAATTATATGTCCGGTAACCCCAAATTTTTTTCATTATTATACAAAATGCTAAGAGCCAAGCATGTATTTTTTGCTAATGCAGAATATGTATTGGTGAAAGGCAAAAGAAATATCCATACTAAAATATTGAATCTTATCATAGTCCTTCTTATGGACAACTTGTAACCTACTCTTTAGTGACCTAGGTAATAAAATATTGAATTGTAGCGCAATCTTTTATACTTCTCATTGTGTTTTTTAGAACTTTCATACGAACAAGATAATTGGTCAATGAATTTAAGATGAAGACTTACCTTTTGAATGCTAGTGGAAAGCAAGTTAGAGCTTATTCAAGTCAAGAAAAAGATTTGTTTTTATGGCATTATAGATTAGGTAATTGATCTTTCTCCAAACTTAGTATTGTGTTTCCTAGATATAAATTTCAGTCTAAATGTACTTGTAAGACCTGTGAACTTACCAAATATTATAGAAGTATATTTACTCATGAATTAATAAAAGAAGTCTACAACTATTATTTCTAGTTTACAGTGATGTATGGACAGTAAGGTGATCATCTTTGGATGGTTGCTAATACTTTATGAGTTTGATTAATGATTTTTTTAGAATGATATGGATCTATTTAAGAAAAACAAATATGATGTAACTTGTATGCTTCAATTATTTCATAAGGAAGTAGAGAATCAATTTAATACCCCAATTAAAGTTTTAAAAATTGATAATATAGGGGAGTATATATTCAAGGAACTCCAAGAACACCTTCAAAATAATGGAATACTTTTTCAAGCTTTATGTCGAATCACAACATAATAAAATAATCTGATTGAAAGAAAAAACAGACATCTTTTAAGAGTAGGTAGGTTTGACGCTCCAATAGAACATACCTTTCAAATTTTAGAAAGACATCATGCAAGCAACATGTTGGCTAATAAATCATATATTTTCTAATCAAATCCAAAATAAGAGTTGATTGTCTCTATATTGAAGATGAAATGTTCCACTTACAATCCGAAGTATTTGGATGTTTATGTTTTATTCAAGATCTTAATATTAACACAGATAATTTAAACAAAGGGCTGCAAAATGTGTATTTTTTGCGTATTCTAAAATTTATAAAAATTATAAATGTTATGATCTTCAAATGAACAAAAGATATAATTTTATGGATATCACGTTTTTTGTAAATATTTCCTATTTTAGTAACCCTAGTAAAGACTTGAACATTCTTTAATAGTGAACTTGCAAATCATGAAGCAAGCACACTTGAACTTGTTTTATTTATCCTTATAAGTGATCAATTATTCACAATACGTTAAAAAAAAAAAGAAGATATGATATTATCTATATTAGAAGATAGAAGTAAGGCATAAATCAAGATGTCAATTCATCAATTATTGTTCAAGAAAGTCTAGAATAGTCATTAACTTAAGAACATTTGATGTAGGAGAACTATATTATTTTTACAACAAATTTGAGATTAACTCAAATAGAATTCTGACTCCTATTCGAATTTATCAAGAGTGGTATCGCTGCACTCCAAAGGTTATAATTTTTAGAGTATTAATCTAAATCTGAAAAATAATTATCCATTGAAAAGCTTAGATTGAATCCTAAAAATTTGTTATTTACTACTTTAATTAATTTGGTATTTATATTTCTCAAAATTAGAGTTTATTTTGAAATCCGAGTTTGTAATAGTTCTGACCCAATATGAAATAGGATTAATATTAAAATTGAAGTCTTATTTGTAGCAAATATCAAATAGGATTCTAAGTTTATTTGAAAGTTAAATATGTGATTCCAAAGATGCAATAATAAAAAAATATATTAATAATATTTTTTTATATTAGATTTTTTTTTCTTATGAATTTTAGGATTTGTCATGCCAAGAAAATAGTGATTTTCTTTTTTATCCTTTGCGCTTTCTCATTGCATCAAAATTCAACTGGAAGCTTAGGTACATCAACACCTAAATAGAATATTATTTGTCTATAGCACTAAAATAAGGGAAAAGAACATATACAATATCTTATAAATCACTTTGTTTTATATAAAAAATTATTTTTTAATTACAAACATTTTATCTTAAACATTTTTGTCGTATATATATCATTAAAGATAATGACAGAGGCTATGAAAGACTCCAAGTAAAGACAAGTCATAGAGACAGTTGAAAATATTATATCAAAATAAAATTTGGAAACTAGTCCTTTGCCTGATAGAAGAAACTCATAAGATGAAAATGGATGTACATAGTAAAATACAAGCCATATGACAATGTAGAGAGATATAAGATAATACTTATTGTAAAAAAATTCACTTAAATTTATAGGTTGAATTACTCTGACACATTCTCACAAGTGGTTAAGATAAATTCAATAATGATTATACTATTTCTAACATTAAATATTAGCAAAAAATTCAGCCAAATAAATATAAAGAATGTATTCTTATATGAAAATCTTAAGGAGAAAATATAAATAATACGATCACTAAGCTTCACTCACAAATATCGATAACAATTGGTATGTAAACTGAATATATTCTTATATGACCTTAAACAATTATCTAAAGTTCAGTTTGAAAGGTTTGGTACAACTCTAATAAGTCATGAATTACAAAGGAGTCCGTCAAGCTGCTCAGTTTTCATCAAAGAAAGAGAAGAAAAAATGATTGTACTATTAGTATATATTAATGATATAATTATAACATGAGATAAAAACTTAGTTTGCGATAAAAAATATTGGGAAGTTTCATTATTTCCTTGGAATAGAAATAACATACTCATTAAAAGGATTGGTTCTCTCACAAAGAAAATGCAATTTGGATCTACTAACAAAAACATGTTTATTGAGTGGAAAGAGTACCAATACATGAATGGACTCAAATACAGAATTATATTAACATGAGAGCCGAAATTAATGACTTAAAATAGTATAGAAGATTGGTTAAAAAACTTATATTTCGTCATAACAAGGCCAAACATTTCTTTTGTTGTGAGTAGTGTCAGTCAATTCATGTAGAGCCCAAGGAAGGCACATATGGAATAATGTATAAAATTCTAAAATATTTAGAAGGAGCAGTAGGCCAAGGGTTTTGAAACAATAGACATAAGAAATTAGATGTACAGTATTGTTACACATGTTGATGGGGTAGATTCAACATTTGACAGAAATCCAATTTTAGATTTTTGCCCTTTTGTCAGAGGAAATTTAATAACATGAAAAAAATAAAAAGTAAGAGGTAATTGCAATATCTAATACGGAAGCTGAATATGGAGCTTTAATTTTAGGAATATGTTAGGTTTTTTGCTTATATTCATTTTTGAAGGAGCTTGAATGTCAATAGAAGAACCCACTAAGGTTTTTTGTGATAATCAATTAGCTATACATATCTCTAATAATTTTGTGTTCTATGAAAGAATAAAGTATATCAAGCTTAACCTTCATTTCATTAGAGAGGGTGTTGAAGAAGCGGGTGGATTTGAAATACACACCTACAAAAGAGCAACTAACTAATCTACTCGCCAAAGTTTTGAGAAAGGAATGCTTAACAAAACATGTTAGCAAGTTAAGCATGATGGACATTTATACATCAGCTTGAGGAGAGTGTAAAAATAGCAAGAAATTAGAATTCAGAAATACTCATATGAAATTTAATATTTATAAATATAGTTGTACATTAAAATATTTTCCTACACTTGAGAAATTTGGATTTATCATAGCCCAATAAAAAAGTCCAAAACCAACTTGAATTCAGAGCAAAGAAGAAGAAAATGGAACATCCAATCTTAATGTGAATGAGCTATTGGTAAAGCTTGAGTAGGAGTAGGGCTTGTATAGGATTCTCTGTTTTATATATAAATGATGGAATACTAAGGCATTGTAAGCTAGTTTTTCTCTCAGAATAAAATATTTATTTCATTTCTTTGATTCATCACTAAGAAACTCTTGATTTTCACTCATAAAGCCTTAGAATTTCTACGTTGTAAGGTTGTTTCATTTAGATTCAAGTATTGAGATTAGGTTGAAAGGAAGTCTCTTTTTGCAAAGACTAGGATGGTGAGAGCCGTGTGTACTGTACATTGTGCTGCTTCTGTCATCATGTGTTGATTTCTAACTTGAAGTTAATCTTTTTTTATTTTTTTTCATGTATCTAAGAAACAACTTTACACTCTTCAATTCAGAAAATCATTGTGTCATCTGCTTGCTTGATGTTCATGCAAACTGCATGATCAATTGCATTTGCCTCTCATAATCGTTACATTTGTTCAAGAGAATAGAGAGTTTCCTTGGAGACAGTTTTTCATCATTGAATGCGTACCAAATCTGCAATTACATCAGTACATTGCTTGAGGACTAGTGCATGAACCTGTGGTATTGGCAGCTAAACCATGATATCAACAAAGGTTACAAACCTGCTTCAATAAGTGAAATCTTACATTTAAGGAACTTGATCCAAAATTGCTCTTAAGTATGTATTCTGATTCTTTAAAAAGCAACCGTGCAACTTATGAATACTAGTTGTTTGGGAAGTATGAAATATAAGGATGGGTCTGTAAGATTATTTTTCTGAATTTTGCAGGGCCTAGAAAGTGATGAAGACAACGATGATAAAAAAACCAAGGGGAAGGCAGGTGGTGCATAGTATACCCTTGTGAGATCAAAAGCAAAGATCTCCCATTGGCTTTTGCCATCCGTTGCTCCTTGATGATAAGGTGATGGGTGCCTGTTGTTTGGTGGTAATTTCATCCATCTGATTGCATGATGTTTGAAGGAAATTTAGATAAAATTCACGTCTACCATGACTTGGATCTCTATAGATTTTTCTGAAAAGATGGTCAATTGCAATATTCTTGTTACTGTTTGTGTATCCTTGATTTCTTACAATTATTCTTCGTGTGTTCTTTGTAATCGAACGGTGAAGTTGGGACCATAGTAATAATTCTTGTATTATAACATGCTTATTTGCATTTGCTAGTTCTGTTATAGAAACTATGTGTTGGTGGAAATATGATGACAAGAAGTCAAAAAAGAAAACTAAGTGGTCACGAGAAGAGTATATAAAATATTTGAATGAAACTATCTCCATAAAATGAGGAAATCGTTAACAGAAATTGCTCGGTAAAGAATTTGCCAACATAATTAAGAAGCAATACATTGAAGAATAAAATAAAAAAATATGGTAAAAAATATATCACGATAAATGAAATCTCAAATAATACCTAGGTTATTGAACTAAACTACAAAAAAGATACAGATAATATTATAATTTTAGGGTATTCTTGATTTTTTAAGAAAGAATAATGAATAGTCCAAATTTTCATGAGAAATGATCCAAGAGATAAATAATATCAATATTTATTAGTACAACACCAATTTTTAGACCAAATTTAATCACATCAACAACACTTTCATATCATAAGATATTGATCTTATGGTAAGTCATTTTCACCAAAATCAAAGTCTCTAGTAATTTACTTTGTGCATCCTATCTAGTAATTCTATATAGCAATTTTGTTAACACATGATTAAAATTATGATGAAGTGGATGATCTTACAGTTTTTTTTTAGGACTTCAAAAATAATGAGTGCTATTTACAAGCCACAATGATGATAATAGAAAAATAAAAAATGAACCGGTGAACTCTATAATGCCATTTTGCATGAAATAATGGTAACATTTGATTGTACTTTTCTCTATAGAAAATGATATTATTTGAAGAATAGATAATCAACATAGAAACACTAATAATAAGCATATGCATGCTTATATCACTAAACTAAAAAAGAGAATGCTGAGAATAAGAAAGATCAAAGAAGCAATAGCAACTAAGAACTCAATTTAGATAGACCAATTTGAGACTTCTAGCTAAAACAAGTAAACAAACTAGTTACATATTTGAAATATTAAAATCTTGTTATTTCAAATTTAGAAATAGCAACTAAGAACTCAATCTGGATGAACTAATTTGAGACTTCTAGCTAAAACAAATAAACAAACTAGGTATATATTTGAAAGGTTGAAATCTTGTTATTTCACATTTAGAGTAAGTTGCAAATTTATTCACATAGAGCCCATTTGGTTCGAGATCATCATAAAAAAATAGCAACTAACTAGTCATTATTTTCAACTATAATTAAATTAGAAGTACTGTTGCGATCATCTCATTTTTAGTCCTCATCTAGATGGCCCATAAACATGTAATTAGTGCATGATTAAATCAAACTAGGGTCCAGTAAATTTTGTGAGACAACAATATAATTGTTTCTTCAAATATAGTATTTCACCAACTAAAATTAATTATCGATTGTTACATAGTATTTCATCATATCAAAAATGAAGATTAAATTCAAGTTGATAGAGGTAAAATTAAAATTGTACATTTTTGCAGTACTTATTTTCAAAAATATACTTGAAAACTTTACAAATTTTGAAACTTAAAAATTATAATATATCAAACTCATCATATATTTCTAGATAATAATATCAAATATTAACATAAAAATTATTGGCAAATCAATTTTCACAAAAATGAAATTGAATATATTCAATTTGTAATAAAATCCAATACAAAATCATCAATAATTGATGCAAAAAAAAAAGACTTGTGATAAAAATCTTACTAGTTTGTTAATAAAATAAAATCAATGAAAGTAAGCAAAAAGGTAGAAATACAAGAATATAATTCAATTCCATTAAGCTCCACTATGTAGGATTTAGGGTGCCAAAATAATGAAATCAAATATATAAAAAAAGATATTTAAAAATTTCAAGCAAAAGATGGAGTACATTTCTATCTAGGAGGAGATCCATGAAAATATAATACTTTAACGTGGTGAATAAAAGGTGAGTTGGAGATCTTGAGTAGTAAGTAGATAATGCACAACAAGCCTTGAGCATGGTCAATTGGAGATGTTTGGTAGATGAGGACAAATATATTTGGTAGGCGAGACAAAAAAAAAACTCTAAACTCTAAAATCATTGATAAAGTGACCTAAATTTAGGATAAGAGATTTCAATTCATCTCACTAGTAATGTGCAAGTTCAGAAAATAGGTTTCCAACATATTTGGCTAATAACCATGTTTTGACTTTTGAGAGAAATTCAATTTCATGTGCAACAAATTCTATAATACCAAATACTTGAATTTTGAATGTTCTAAAAATTGATTTATGAGGAATTTCACCAATCAAATATATTCTTTCTGAAAAATAATAAGCAAAATTTGAGCTAATAGAATACATTAATGTCTGTTTAGATACCCAAAATTCCATAGGAATAGATATTTTATATGATTTTTTTTCTTTTATAGGAAAAGGTTCCTATAGAGGTGTTTGACTCTATTTTTTGACAATCCAAAATTTCGATACTATCATAAAATTTTTTGTGATTTTAGGAGAAAATTAAAAAAAGTTCAACCTCTTTTTATTTTTGCTATGTAATGAAATTTGTGTGTAAGATACTCTACATTATTAATAGCTGTATTTACTAAATATAGGCGTATTCTATAACAAGTAGGATTGCATATTACCCCAAATCTTATGAAAAAATAATAGGCATATATGGATATGCCCAAGTTCCATTAGAATAAGAGGTTTCATAGATTTTTTATTCATAAGAAAATTTTTTTATAGAGGTGTTTGACATTATTTTTATAGAGGCTTATGCGAGGGCGTAGGCACGATGCCGACGAGGGTTCGGGTCCTGACGCAAGGCCGGTGAGGGCACGAACGCAAACATGAGACTGGCAATGGCTGCGCGACCTTCCCTCTCGTGGTGCTCGCTCCGCGCTCGCTACCGCTGTAAAACCCTAAGCTTAAAATCGAAATCATTTTAGGCGAAATATTTCGCCACTGGCCGAAACCGAAACGTTTTGGCCGAGATTTAAAACCTTACTTTAAAATTAGCAAGCGAATAAAACGGCGGACTCTAAAATTTATTTTTTATTTTTTATACTAAATTGTAAATAAATTTCTAAAATCTTATAACTTTACAGAAAATTCTTATTTTTTCAAAATTATAAAAAACTCTCAAAATTTTTTTTAACAAAATATCCAATAAACTGAATACCAATTTTAGAATCTAGAATTTAAAATATTTTTAAAATAAAACACATGATTGGGATTTCTAAATGAATTGTGAAATCGTAACACCTTAAAATCTTGAGAACTTTGTCCAACAAAATAAATAATCCCTAAATAAAATAATTAGTTAATTTGGGGGGATTATTTTCAAACTGGTTTTTTTGAGAGAACAAATTTAGTAAAATACAGGGAGCAATACGTTAAAATCCCCTTCCTCGGTTCGTCGTTTTCTGCACTGGTTCTATTCCAGCATCCCGCCCCCATTCTCCACTCTCCGTTGGCAGCAATGCTGAAAAGACGCTCCTTGCCCTCTCTCCGCCTCTCCAAAACCCTAGCCTCCCTCTCCTCCTCCTCCACCTCTTCTCCCTGCAAGAAAAGATCGCTGCCTCTCCTCCCGTCTTCTCCCCGGCCGCCGGCGGTCCCGAAAAAGACCCCTTTCGCGGTCTCCGCCCATGGCGCGACCTGGGACGACCCCTTCCACTGGATGTCCGACACCGGCGACCCCGTTCTCATCGACTATCTGAGCCGGGAGAACTCCTACGCCGAGGCCTTCCTGGCGGACACCAGGGATCTTCAGATGAAGCTGGCTGCCGAGATGAGGAGCCGCATCCCCGCCTCCGTCTCCACCCCGCCCGAGCGCTGGGGCAAATGGTACTTCTCGTTGGTTGTAAAGTTTTTGTCCTTTTTTTTCTGAAGTTGAATTCTGTTGGTTCAGTTGGTACATTGTATTAATTGTAGCTTGAGAACATATGGATAAATTTTATTTTTTGGACTTGTATATGCGGAATTCTAGTTTGAAGATGTTTCTGGGTCGGAGAAGGTTGATTAGAATTATAGAACAACATGGTTGTTGACACTTGCAAATCAATTTTTTTCAGTGTAATATGTATCCGCTAGTTGCCCAGCTTGCTCAAAAAGTAAATATGCATGCCTTAGTAGATTGAATAAAGGGATAAAATAAGTATATTTAGAATAGAAGCTATCCATAAGTGTTTAATAATCTTGACATTGCATAGTTGCAGCATACCTCGAGAAAGCTTAAATTCAAGCAAATTTTACATATTTAAGACTGCAATTGATGAAAAATAAATGAGAGGCATAAAGGATATGTTAGAAGAAGAGTGAAAAACAAATTTCCTCTGATGCCCTATATGTTGTTCTGCTCCATTTTGATATGCACTCCTTATAAAATTTGTGATAACGACAAGGTTAATTGGAATTTTCTGAACCTAATTATAGATGGACCTTGATAGGAAACAAAGTGATTCAAGAAATGAAGTCAGCAAAAGTTATAGTATATTGTTTGCATGAATGGTAACCATTCTAGAGGTGATTTATGTGATTAACCTCTCATGCCAGGTGCACATTGGCAAATTTAAGCTACGTGATTAGTCTCAGAATTATTCTTCAACCATTCCTATGGAAGACACATTGAATAAATGCCTGTTAGCTTGTTGTTCTTATAGTGGAATAATGTCAACGAGGTCATTAACAGACAGAGTCTGACATTGTAGACTCATGGTGTTAGCGAACTTGTTTAATGTAATTTTGCCTTTTGGTGTTTCTTAATAATTTACCCAATGTTTTGGTAACCTACATCTATTGTAGTTGTCTTATTGTGAGTTGTTTTCTTGCTGCAGGTTATATTATCAGCATATTCCTGAGGGCAGGGAATATCCGGTCTTGTGCCGGAAGTTGTGCTATGTTGACAGTTTTAAAGGAAAACTACTTAACTATTTGGCAGGCTCCGCAAAAGAGGAAATACTGTTAGACTGGAATGAAATTGCGGAACAATATGGCATGCCTCTATTATTTTTTGCTTTTCCTTCATTGGTTTACTTCTCTTTGTTTACTCCTTGAACTCATTTGCTTTTATCATGTCTTCTGAGAAAAAGCATCTTATTGGTATCACTGCTGCACATGTAGGTTATGTTCATATTGGCACTTGCCGAATTTCGCCTGATCACAATTTCCTTGCATACACACTGGATATCAGAGGGAGTGAATTGTTTATGCTTAGACTTAAAGACCTTAGAACTGGACAAATCATCTCAGGTTCAAGACTCGAGGGGGTTGTTAGCTTGGCATGGGCTAGAGACAGCAGCTGTATACTCTATACACTCTGTGATGGAAATCAACGCCCTGATAGGTCATTCTTTTACCCTTGCACTGGAAAACATCAGTTGCTCTATAAGACTATGAACCTATTCCATTATGTCTGACTTCATGGAGTTTTATAGAGTATTTTGCAGAAAACTGGGAGGAAATGGGGAAGATGATTTGTTTTTTGTTGAAAATGATTTGAGTTGCTGTGTTGACATTACAAGCACAAAAGATGGCAAGTTTATCACCATCAACTCTAATTCAAGATCTTCATCTGAGGAAGGTTGCATTCCATTATTCGTCATTCTTTAAGTTGTATTGACCAATAGAAGACCCAACATTTCCTCTTGTCATTCAACTTACAGAAAAATGCTTATTTGTTACAGGTTTATGTTTTGGATGCAACAAATTTAAAAGAAGGCCTGTGGCTAGTTCGTAAACGTGTGCTTGGTGTGCAATATTTTTTGGAGCACCACTATGGGTTCTTCTATATTCTCACAAATGCTCCATTGGATAGCATGACCTTTGCTGCTGAAGGTTACCGTGTGGTTAGGTGCAGAGCTAAAAAATCATTGTTAGCCAACTGGCAGGTTCAATCTCGCCCAATGCCCTAGGCATGGGTTTGTCATTCTAAATTGCATGTGCACTTGTATAGTATTCGTCGCTATCTCTTTAAATTGGACTAACTACAATCATGAACTAGGGGACTATCTTGGGACATGCTCTAGCTTAAACTAAAATCAATGTGTTATATAATGGCGAAAATTTTTTTTGCACGGCGAATTAGTTTGTATTGAAAAGAAACATCCTAAAGGGTAGAAGTATGTCTTACTGGCAACCAAAAGTTAGCCCTTGAAACATTTTGACTTTTGAAAACATGTATCGCTTCAAATTATGTAGCTAACTTCTTTCAAACACAACGCTTGACTGACTGATTAAGAAAGTTCAAGCTTGCCTTAGACCACATATATCTAGAGGAGTTTGTGGATTTAGTATTGTTCAAAGAGATTGGTTAAAGAACTTAAAACTTGTAATATTCAACCAAACTAATTAAACTAGGGCAAATAATACTAGTTTGATGATTTGATTGTCAGCACGCATACTTGTTAGTGAAGCAAGATAGAAAGCAAGAAAATCTATGATAGTAGATTAGAAGGAAATATCTTCAATGTCTTTACTTATTAGCATTACCTTTGGCTATATTTGATAATGTGTTAAAGTTCGTTAAGAGATGGGAATACGTATAATCATTACATTTTTTATGGTTGAGATTCCTATTCAAAAAATGATTACATTTTATCTCTTTTTTTAATCAAGTTTGGTATGATACTAAATTAAGGAATTGTTTGGTTATCCGAAAGTGGATAAGATGTATGAAAAAAAAAAATCATTTTTTTCACTTTCGATGGACTTCTAAAAGGGGATGGAAGCGATCCACGTCTGACATTTGGTTAAACAAAAATGTATTTCGAAAATATAATTATTATTTATTTAAAATTGTTCACAAATAAAAAATTTAAATAAAATTATATTATTATTGTATGTGAGGTCATTAATATAATTATAATTGAAAATATCATTCGATTCACTTTCAGAAGCAATTTTGAATCAAAAGGTACGAAAGTACAATTTAAGTTATTTTTCACTTCTGGGTCGGAAGTGGATTGATTTTTGTTAATTATTTTTGAACAACTAAACATCTAAAATGGACAGCAGTGTTATCACTTTCAACCACTTTTTTCCAAATATTGACAAGCAAACAAGCCCTAAGCCTTTGCTTGTTATTGAGTTTATACATATTTGTTCTAATCTTGTTTTGCTGATTTAAATTCACACTCATTTGCCTTGACGGTTGACTTCATTTTTGTTGGCCTTTTGTTTGACAACTTTGTCAGAATTTTATTTCATGTATTAGATGTTAGGCTAGTGCCAAACCCTTTATCAGATGTCTCAATTGATTGTAAAGTTCCACCAATTGATAAGATTTGTTTATTTTGATATATTGTCTTAATTCTTTATTAGAGCTAGAAAGCTCTATTACCTTTCAAAAATTTGTGTTTTGGTAGTGGGCCCTGAAGCTGGATCTAGTCACAATGGAATAAGAAGGGTTTGAGTATTGATATAAGACAACTACATTTTTTTTACAGTAAAATTAGAGATTCAATTCAAGTTGAATTCTAATTTCAATTAAGATCTATTAGAATTCGTATAGTTATAATCCGAAGGCTTTATTTTCTACGATATTCATTCAAATTCAGTAAATAATCATCTGTTGAAAAAGCTGAGATTGATTCCTATAATTTTCTTATTTATTATTTTGGATAATTTGGATTTTATATTAGTCAAAATTAGGGTTTATTTATTATTCTGAGTTAATAATAGTGTTAATCCAATAAGGAATAGAATTTAGATATTTTTATTTAGGATATATTAAGTAGAATTTTTAATAAAGTTTAAGTTCTATTTTTTAGTTTACATCAAATATAACTTTAAGTTTATTAGAGGGTTATATATATAGGTTAAAGTTGTAATAAATTTTTTTTTCTATCAATAATATTACCTTATTTTTGGTGTATTCTTTTCTATCTTTCTTATGGATTTAAGTATCTATCATGGTGAGAAAATGGTGATTTTCTTCTTATTCCTCGTGCCCTCTCTCTTACTGCATCAAATGGTATCAAAACAATGTTGTTCCCAACCTCAGCTCCATTAATTGTAGTTGTTGGTGATAACTTTAGGTACAGTGATTTAGAAGATTATCAAATTTAAAATTTGATCAAATAAAATTTCCTTTTTTATTATTAGGAAGTATAAAATTTTGAAACAAATTGAAAATAAGAATCAAGTTTGTCAATTAATCGTCGAAAAGACTTGCGGTCGGACGTTTTGGAGATTATCACATGAGACGGTTTCTTCAAATTAACTTTTTGATTTTCATAAGTATGAAAATTTTCTCGATTGGATAGCACAACTTGAAGATTTCTTTAGGTGTTTAAAAGTTGCTCAGATAATGAAATTAAGATTGTAATTAAAACTCAGAAAATAAGTTTCATTATGGTGAGAGTAATTTTAACAACAGCGTATAAACGAAGTTCATTGAAAACTCCAAATATGATTAGAGATACGACACCTTTAAAAAAGAAAATTTTTATAAAAGAATTATTTTATTTATTATAAGAAGGTACATACCAAATTGAAATATAAGATCTAAGAAACGGTAAAATTTAATTTAACTTTTCAAAAATTTCAAAAAAAAATTGTAAATTTCAAGATAAATCATTCAGAGGTTAGTATTGTTATGGATTGTACTACAATTTTTTTTATATTAAATCTTATTTCTTTATAATGATGAATATCAAAGATAAAGATGATAGTGAAAAAGTAATTTTAGATATTTTTCTTGTAGATGAAGTAAGTCTAAACGAAGATTTGTATATGCCTACTAACAATTCTCAAGAAAATTTCAGTTTATAAGAAAAGTCATCTGCATTTATTGATAATTTTAATTAACGTTGCAAAGTTACTAGTGATACAAATCACAATATTATGTTTGGAGAGGACCAGTTATATTATTCAAAATTTATTAGTGAAGATGTGAAAATATCATAAAATTTTTCATCACTTAAGGATGATACAATAATGCCTATTTCAATTATTATTCAACATAGGCGAAAGTTTATTATAATTACTTGAGATGTAAAATTGAATATAAAAGCCTACAATTCATAGATACTATTTTAGAGATTGAGCAAAAATATAAGGACCGACTAATAGCAAATGCAAACAGGTTGAAACATTGAAAGAATAAGGATTAAACAATTAACATATTTTGGTAAAATCTAATTGATCTTCATCATTAAGTTTTATATTAAAAAGAGTTTAAGAGGATTACAATTGTAATAATGGAGACTTCAATTTTTAACTTAATGACAAGCCTTTTACAAATGGAGGAGTCTGATGTAAAACAACATACTTTTTATAATAAAATTAGAGATTTCATTTAAGTTGAATTTCAACTTTAATTAGGATCCATCAGAATTCGTATAAGTACAATTTGAAAGTTATATTTCTTGAGATATATCCAAATTCAACAAATAACCATTCGTTAAAAAGTTGAGATCGATTCCTACAATTTTTTTATTTACTATTTTGGATAATTTGAATTCTGTATTGGTCAAAATTAGAGTTTATTTATTAGTTCAAGTCAATAATAGATTTATCCCAATAAGGAATAGGATTTAGATATTTTTATTTAAAATATATTAAATAGAATTCTTAGTGAAGTATAAGTTCTATTTTTAGTTTATATCAAATAAGATTCTAAGTTTATTAAAAAGCTATATATACAGTCCAATGTTGTAATAAAAGAAAAACTCTTCCATCAATCATGTTATCTTATTTTGGATTTATTCTTTTCATCTTTTTTGTAAATGCGAGAATCTATCGTGTTGAGAAAACGGTGATTTTCTTATTATCCTCTGTGTCCTCCCCCGTTGCATTAGGCATTTAGTGGCAGCAGCTGCAGCCCCTTCTGGGTGGTACACCCCTTGCCACCTATTGTGTAGGTTGAGGTTGAAGGCTTGTTGGATAGAGCCCTTTGATCTTTGAGTTAAGTTATGTAAACTCAAACCTTATTTGAGGAATATAATTTTCATCTCCTAATCACTGCTGAAAATGCAGTCTATATAGTTTACACGAGCCCTTTCAACTTCAACCTTTGCAAAATAGTTTAAACTAACTCGAACTCTAATTGTTAATAAAATTCGTAAACTGACTCCAACTCCAACTCCTAATTAAATAGTCTAAACTGATTTCAACTCTAACTCCTAATTAAATTTCTAAACTGACTTCAACTCTAACTCCTAATTAAATTTCTAAACTGACTCCAACTCCAACTCTTAATTAAATAGTCTAAACTGACTTCAACTCTAACTCCTAATGAAATTCCTAAATTGATTCCAACAAATGCTTATCAGTGATTTCTCGGACTCTTCTAGCATATTTTTTCGTGAACCTAGCTTCCTCGTTGCTTGCAGCAGATTTCTTAAATGCACCTGATTCTTGTTTAGTTTCACCAGTGCTCATAACACGTATCCTAAGGTTTTACAACTAAAAATATTTAAATATTTGGAAATGCCGAAGACAGTGTGAGGGTTGTGCTTGTTTATTCCACCCATCCTTACCTTCTTTTTTCATTTTTTTCTGGTTGCTATGTCATTTTTAAATGAAATTTGCAAGTCAATTTATACATAAACTATTGGGATTCCTTATAGTTTTTATGGTGCTTGTGGCAGGACGTCATTCTACCTGGTTCTGACAGCACTTTTGAAGATATGGATATGTTTGATGGACATTTGGTGCTTTCCCTTCAGAAAAAGGGGCTATCAATGCTCTGTTCGATAGATATGCCTATAAATGTTGATAATGAGGTATTGGTAAAGGTTGACTTCAATGTCAGAGGTGTATTACTAATGGTCTTGGTGTTAAAGATATGCATTTAACAATTTATGGTTCATCCAATTACCAAGAAAACTTCTTCATGCACGTCTCTTTCGTACTGCACCAGTCAATGATGAGAACATTCCTCCTCTTCTACTCACACATGCTAGAACTTGTATTGTTCTTCTTTTACTGAAGCATATGTGGCAGATCCTTGTTCTATGCCAGACAATACAACTTTATAGGGTCTTTGCAACATAAGTTACTATTATCACAGGGATATGATATTTATTAACTTTACGAGAGGTCTTTCTTTGTGAATCAATTAGGGGTTACATCCTAAGTTCTTTTGTAAAGCTTTTCCCTGTGCCTGCTATTCACAATTTACTCGTAGTGACCCCACAAGTGGCATGTGAATTGTAAACTTTTTGTCGAGATCGAGATCTCTCAAGTTTTGTTGGTTTGTCAGTTCTTTGATGGTTCTTGATGTAACCATGTACATTCCCAGAATTAACCAATGAGATCCTGTATAATGTCAATCTGCTTTATACATGATGTTTACGTACTATCTTTGGGGTTCAAATTTGATGTACAAATGAAAAATGAAAATGGATATTGTAGAATGCATGTTGCATTGCTTTTATATTGCAAAACCACGAAATAACTAGTATAATTTAAGACAACTTTTGTTGTGGATGAACAAATATTATGGCTTCCCTTTCACATCCATTTAGAGCTACCTTGCATTATCTTTTGGTAGGGACTTCAAGAGGACTCTTGGTTGTGTGAGTGGTTAGGAGGATTTATTCAAAAAGAATGAATGCCTTGGCTTTTTAGCTTTTATGGCTTTCTTATCAACACAAAGTGTGAAAACTGTGTAAAATTTATACTCATTTGCTTCACAGTTTCATGAAACTCTACCTAGAAAAGGTGATAGTTGAGACCAGTGAATTGAAAATGTTTTTGCCACAGCATGAAACTACTTTGAAATTTTACACTGGGAAAAGAGAATCTAACTCTGGAAGGTCTTGCCATGCCTTGCATCTATCATTGTTGTTTCAGAGATGGTTGCCAATCTACTGAATTGTCCAAAAATCTAGCTCCTTGTTGGTTGAGCTCAAACATAAGCAGGTGCTTGGGTACTTTAGTTGCTTCCTCTAGGCATATCTCATGATTGAAGCCTTGCTAGGTGATAAACTAGGAGAGCTGGTGCCTAAGAGATCTGCTAGGTAAAGTGGGCCCCTAGCCACTTTAAAAGAGACAAGGTGTCTACCGGGTATCTAGTTAAATGCTTTTGTCTAGATGGGTGGTTTTTTATGTTGAGGAGCCAAAGGTGCATAGCATCATACTTTCATGTTTTTTCAACTGTTTTGGGTTGTATTTTTCATGTTTATTTATTTTTTCACTTTGGAAAGTATGCCTAACTAGAAGTTCCTCTTGAGGTGTAAGCAATCTGCCTGTGCAATTTGGGCTTTCTTGTGTAAGGTCATCAAGGTGTTTTGTCTTTTTTTCAAAGTTATGCTTGTAACAGAACCTAAACTTACATGCATTTGTTGCTGAATGTGCCTAGGAGCTATGGTAGGTGTCACACCGGCGAATCACAACGGGTGTGACAGTAGGGATGGTATCTGTTGATACCTGGGATATAAGTTGTTTCATATAATTGTGTTGCTACTGGCATAAGTTTTATTGATTTTTATATTTTCTAGCCATTTAGCTATATTTGTTTTGCTCCTTTCTTTACTATCAGTGCTGGACTGTGATCCTGTCACTTTCATAATTGAATGCCAATACCATAACTATCTGTTTATTAACTCAATATTAGTAGTGTTATTTCTGTTAGAGTGTCATCATATTTCATCTACTAGAGCTTTGTATTTTACTTGAAATGTTCTAGGATCCATTATATTTTACTTCGCTAGAAAGAAATGTTCTAGGATCCATTATATTTTACTTCGCTAGAAATGGAAGCTATAACTATGACAAAAGATAAATATGTGAGTTTCATTCTCATTGTCAAAATTATTTGATTTTCAATATGTTTATGCTTTTAATAACCTGACTCGATGCATTAAGCTGTTTTGCAGCTACCAAAGACCATTGAGGATCTCAACCCGTGGTTTTTTCCACTTCCATCTAGCTTGTGCAGTTTTCTGCCAGGTTCAAACCAGGATTTCAATTCATCTATTTATCGAGTTATTGTTTCATCACCGGTGGTATGATTCTTTCATCTGTAAGAAGTTAATTGTTTTCATTCTGTAGGTTCAGCTTTCCATCTTGATGGCATGACTTCTTTTCACAATTCTCGTCAGGTGAATAGCATATTGTTTATGCTTCTGGTAACAAATTCTAGGATTTATAGTGGAATATCTATGTTTCTCAATGATGATAGAAACTGAATAAAAGAAGTTTTATTTTGAAAGAAAAGAAAGAAGAAAAAATACACTTGAAACCCTAGTTTTTATCTCTTTATATAGATAGGTGATCTGTTTAAAATTCTACTCAAGTTTAGACTTTACTAATGATCCATTTGCGTTATGTTGGTTTTCTTTTTTCAAGTTGGACTCTGAGTTGGTTTTTAGCTTTCTTCTGATAGGATGGTTCTGAATTCTCAAGTATTGGGAGATACTTTAATATGCAACCATACCTGTACATCTTGAATCACATATGGGTATTTCTAACTATTAATTTTAATACTTTTAATGTCCCCTCAAGCTAGTGCATAGATGTTAATCATGCCCAACTTGAATGTATTTCTTGTTATGCTTTCACTTCTCAATGTTTTTTGCAAGTTCACAAGTTTTACATAAAAATTTATGCAAAAGTTTGAAACTAAGGAACATAGTTTGCAACTTAAAAGATGATAAATGACCTGATTTATAATGCCATAAAAGTAGATCCTTTTTCTTACTCAAGTGAGCTTTAGCTTATTGCTTTCCAAAGTTAAGAAGATTCAAGCCTCTGATTTCAATTTCTTCATCAATTATTTTTTGTGTAAAGATTCTGAAACACACAATGTGTGATAAAAAATCACACAACAGTTTAAAGTATTTGTCAATTGATTTACTGACAATAAATTGTAAGAAAACTGATTAACAAGAAGAGTTGGGGAGAGACTTAATACTTCAACTTAAATTCTATATCTCTCTTTTTTACTAAGGCTTGTTCAGCATTAGCCAAGAGAACATAATTGGCCTTTGTTATATTAGATAAAGAGATAAAGAATTTGGAACTACTAGTCATATAGTTCGTTATTCTTGTGCTAGCTTGTATGCCGTATTAGCTATGGTAGACAATGCATTTCTAGAATTCATTAGTTAATCATACTTTCTCTTACTAAGTTCAAAGTGGATTGTTTTGGAAGTAATGCATGTTTTGAGCTATCTACCTTCTCTTGGTATTCTTGGTATGGTCGTATAGTTTGTGAAATGTATGTTACAAATGGTTTTCCGTGTAGAATGCAATACTTGTTCACTGTATGATTTGTTCTTCCATAGTGATTACACTTGAGATTGCTTCTACTTCTTCTTTCTTTGCTTGAGTAGTCTTCTCTTGTGTTTGATTCTCTTCTTCTAAAATTTCTGTTATTATCAGTTTTTGTAACAATTACTTCAATATTATTATTCTGACTCAGAGACTGTATATTTACCCTCTGTAACATATCATATGTGTTGCTAATTGAGGATAATTTTTCTTTTGACATAAATTGATTCTTTCACTAGTTCATATTCTTTATTTAGGGTTAATAAGAACAATGGTACCTTGAACCTTTTCTTATGCTGTTTCTGTTTTTCAATGCTAGATGTGAATGATTGATACATATTTTATTCATTTGAGTCTTTTCATTTTGATAAAATGGTCATCTAAAGATTTACCAACTTTTTTGGCTTTAACCATCTCTTGTTATCTCAAATATTTGAGATGTATTATTTTTGCCTGAATAGTCTTCTAGTTTTTTCCCAAACTTATTTAATTATGTTACAATTCATTATATTTGTACTAAATATGGGTTTAATATTATTCCGTAGCAAGGTTATAATTTGTCTATCTTCTTTGAGCTAATTTTTAGTTGACTTCTCTAGTGGTTCTCCTAATATATAGTCATTTTTCTTTTGCTAAGAAAATTGGCATGGTCTTAGTCTATTGGAAATAATTTTTGAATCCTGTTAATTGAATTGATGTCATCTAAAGACCATAATTGTCTTCAAAATTAATAGAACCCTTGCTCTCTTTTATCTGCTTGGTCATTGTTATGGCGGCTTGAGTTTTCTTCTTGGTTTCTAATGGATATGATCTCGCTAAACCTCTAATAATATGTAACAAATTCTATAGTTTACAGTGGAGTATTTATGTTTCTCAATGATGATAGAAACTGAGTAAAAAAGTTCTGTTATAAAAGAAAATAAAAAAAATACACTCGAAACTCTAGTTCTTCATCTCTTTATGTAGAGAGGTGATTTGTCTAAATTCTACATCATATTGCCTTCTCTTTTTCAAGTTGGACTTTGAGTTGGTTTTGGGTTTTCTTCTAATGAGCTACGATGATATCAGATTCTTAAGTATTGGGAGGCATTTTGATGTGCAATCATAGTTGTAAATCTTGAATCCTATATGGATATTTCTGAACGCTAATTCTAATACTTTCAACACTGGTAACTGGTTTGTATAATTTTATTGGGGTGTTGGTGATCTACTGAAAGAGTTGGTACTGAACATTGCAGAAACATGTGCACATCCCAGTCATGTATTAACTGTTGGCAAATGCAAGCTAATAATTCTTTTATATTTGAAATTTTGAAATGATACTATAGAGCTTGTGAAGTTTTCCTAGAAAAGAACTTTGATTTTTTTTGTATATGTAGAACCTAGAATGTAGATCATGGCTCATAAAGTAGGATTTATAGGCTTCTGTCATTAGCAGCCAATAATTATTCTGTTAAATAGCAAAAGACTTAACCATTTTAGTATATGCAAGAGATTCACCATGAACCCTTGCAGCTTAGAATACAAAGTAATTAGTGTAGACGGATGGAGCACGTTAGCATATCAGACTTCAAGTGTGCAAAACGTTTATGAAGAATGAAGATTGAGTGCATTGCACATTTAGATGGTCGGTAGTTTTGCTCTTTAACATCAGTCCTTCCTAGAGTCCAGCAGGTCCTGATTGTTATGCTAGAGTAACACGTTACCATGCTCTATCTTAGTATGTAATGTTTTTTGTTTATCATTTTGTTTAGGTGGACTATCATGCACTTTTTTCATGCTTTGAGTTCACTAGCATGTATGAGCAATGATCTACTAACAACTTGATTCTCCTTGCAATGTGTTCCTTTTAGAGGATAGGAAGTTGACTTTGTTGATAAACCTAGGTTTTCACCACTCCTCACCAAGTCTGTATAATTCATTTTGATAAATCTTGAAACAAAATGGACCTAGAGACCAATAAGTTTCCACCCTTCCACTCTCAAAATTTGTCTAAAGAGGTGTTATAATAAGATACAAAACTCTGCTCATGGATTGTTTAACAAGAATGTTTTCCTGAATCTGGCATTTTACTTTGGGACCAAATTTAATTGAGGGCTGTTGTTTTGTTGAATTAACTTGTTATGATGGCAAAAGCTTTGCTAGATTCTTACATTTGATAAGGCTATTCTCATTTTGGTTTTCTTGAAATATTTATAATAATGCAATTAATGTTTTCAAAATAGCATGAAGTATCCAACATTTATACTCTATTTTGAAATAATCAAGTCATTATATTGCCTCTGGATTGAGTTTATCAAATCTGTGCTTTAGAGATTTCATTAGTAAATTTTGTTTTGCGAAAATGCAGATGCCTGATTTGGTGCTTGACTATGACATGACTAAGCAAAAGTTTACATTCTTGGTTCAAGAGGAAGTAGTGGGCCTGCCCACTGGTAAAGAAACAAGTTCTCATGTCTACAGGGGTTGGCATAATGCTTCTTGCACTGAATTGACCGATGACTTGTTTTGGAAGAAAGTAGAAGCCTCTCAAAAGTGGGACAATCTTTTTGAAGCACACTCTTGTGAAAGGAAGGAAGTTATTTCCCATGATGGTGTTATGGTCCCTCTAACCATTCTATACTCTTGCAAAGCCCAATTTACTGGCAATGCTCCTGGACTTATATATGGTTATGGAGCATATGGAGAAGTCTTAGACAAGAGTTGGTGTGCAGATCTTATCTGCTTGCTTGATCGTGGTTGGGTTGTTGCATATGCTGATGTCAGGTAGGCTGCTTCTAAAATAATTGTTTCCGAGGAGACAACAACACTTCAATAAAGCTTTTTACTTGACTACAGAAGTGTCTAAAATACTCATTATTGACCCATGTGTCAGACTGCTAGTTATGTTTCTCTTTCCATACTGTGGCTATAGGGTTGACCTATCAGTTTACACTGCACAACATCTAATATAGTGCATTACTTACTGACAATGTTGACAGCATGTGATTGTTTGCATGATGATTATTGTCTTTGCTCCTGAGTCTTGGACATCTATAAGTCAAGAATTCAAAGAATTCCACTTGCAGGGGATATTGTAATTGCTTGCGTACTTTGAGGATGGTTGAATAGGGAATAAAATGGGAAAAATGGCCCTTGTTTGACAATTTAACAACAAAGGTATTCTATTGCAGAGTTCATCCTAAACCAAAGGATAGTTAACCACCTTTGTTCTTGGAAGGTGAAATAAAGTTGTTCTCACATTGTGGCTTAACTTATTCCCTTCCCTTAGGCAAATTTTGTTGTTACAATCCAAAAGACCCTTTATGATTATGACATCTATAAAATGTTTTCATGAAAAATACTTAGTTACATATATGGGTAAATGAGTTTTGGATCTTAAGTAGTTTGTGCTAATTCAGAATGCTTAAAATGACTACATTTACCTGCAAATATGTGAATCCTTAATTTCCAACTAGAATCACCTACAGATTATCTGCCATAAAAGATTTCATGACTATATGAAGGATAATCTCTTGTTTTTCAAATTTATGTTGTTTCATTTACAAATGCTCCATTCTGTTTCACCCTGCTGCTGTGCCATTAGTTTGGAAGACAGCAACATACATTTGTATTGTTCATCTAGCTTGTAATCTGGAATGTTTCTCAGTTCTGATGTAGCAAATAGTGTCATTGAAACTGTCCTATTATGTTAATAATGAAATGATTGAAACCTTTCACTTTTACAGGGGTGGAGGGGATACGACTTGGCATCAGGCTGGAACCAGAAAGCACAAGCTAAATTCATTTCATGATTTTGCGGCTTGTGCAATGTTTCTTATTAATGAGGGCTATGTTCATAAAGAAAAACTTGCCGCTATTGGCTGCAGTGCCGGAGGCCTTCTTGTTGGTGCAACAATGAACATGTATCCAAATATATTTTCTGCTGCCATTTTGAAGGTGATCTTTTTTTGTTTATTTGTTTTTTCTTGGCTCTTGTCAATGTTTTGTCAAATAATTTCTCTGAGCTTATATCAAAAGTGATGCACATTGGGATATTCTTTTAGGAATTTTGTTGACAGATTTTTCTGGAGATAGTTTTCTTTTCCTTTTGATCTTTTTATTGCTTATCAACTACACAACAGCAACTTCTGATGGTACGCATTAGCCATTTTGGGATATTGCAATTATTGTAGAATATAATTTTAGATAAGTGATGGACATTACAGTACAACTTGAATAGAAAGATGAGATCTATGTTAATGTAGGAGTTTTGAAATGAACACTATACATGGACATCCAAGCATGATAGGAAGTCTGCAAATAGGACCTAGTCAATAATGCTTCTGCTTAAGAATTGTTGGAGAATAGCTACTACTAATACCAATTGAAACCTTGGTCATCTACCCGTTTTTTTTTTAAGAATGATTTGCACAGTAGAGGATGAATAGTGTTAACATCATTTAACTTAGGGAAATTTTTTTTTCAGCACCTTGAATTTTCTTTTTTCAACCTTTTTCTTTTTCGCTCCCTCCTTTTTGTGATGTGACTGTTTTAGTTTTTAAAATAAAATTTGAATTCTTTTAACCATCATTTGACTTAAATGCCCTCAAATTCAAAAAGAGTAAGATGGAGAAGAAGAAATGATGGAGGATATGGAAACCATTATCATTACAACCATCATTGCCTTTCTTTTGGCTTCACGACCACCATTTTCGCACCATTATCATCGCTACCGATAAGAGAAAAAAGAAAGGTAAAGGGAAAGATGAGATTTCCCCACTTACAAATCAATTGCAAAATCAAAGAGAATTCTAAACACTAACAAAAATGAAAGAAAACAAATTTAAACAAATAAATATGGAAGACTAAAATCAAAAGTGTAAAAATTTAAACAAAACATATTCAAAGTTAAATAAATAAATGCAAAAGACTAAAGCTAAAATTATAATAATTTAAAGGGATGTCTGGATTAAGCTGATAAAACATTGGAAGGCACTTAGTTAGAATGAATAGTCTTTGCAGTGAGTTTGATGTACATTAATCCTCTACTTTTAGCATTGAAAGAAGAAACCGATAGAAGGAAAAATCCAAAGTAGTCTTATTCTTGTCAACACTAGACAAAAAGTATTAGCCTAAAAAAAATTATTTTATGTATGAAAAGTACCTTCAAATAGTAGTATGTAAGATTACAGTGAGTTAATATACAAATTGAAAATCATAGTTCCAATATAAAAGTAGTACTTGTAGCTATTGACAATATCAAAATTTTTGGAAGGGGTGAAACTAGCACATATGGCGGATATTCAAAAAGAGAGAGATAAACTTCAAATGTAATAGGTGGAAGAATTAACTATATAATAGATGTTGGGTTTTTTATGATAGATCTTCAACAACACATCATACAAGTTGCAAAATCATTTTAAGAATATTAAGAAATTTCATATAATCCTGAATAGGTGTCTAGTTCACAAATAAAAAAAATAGAGTTGAGTAAGGAAGAATATGAACAAGTGATGTAAGACGGTTTGCTTGGTAATGGACTAGCACTTGGATTAGTCTATCGATAGTCGGACTAGCATCCAAACGTCAAAAAAATAGTTATATTAGTATCTTATAATCTTTTTACTTAAACAAATAAAATTACCATAATACTCTTACTTTTACTTTTTCTACCCAAATCTCAGTAGCTCAATAGTAATATATCTAAGGGTAAAATGGTCTATAATATTTTTATACAATTTGTTTGACATACTAACATGCAAATACTAAAAAGATAAATATTAGTCCTAATATTAGTTTTGGCCTTAATTCTAGTTCATTACTAAATGGGCCCGAAAAACCTTATATGTCATGAGCAATATAGGGATCAAGGCAATCCAAGACTAATCATGAATTATTGACTCAAAAATTATTGATCGCATGTTTAGTAATTCCAAGTTGTTTTTCTCCTTATACTCAAGGCTAGGAGTGGAGAACATGCATTTGTAAAGGACAAAGGGAATATTCAAATTGAAACTTTAAACCTCACATTTGCTCTTCTTATGAACAATTTTTCTTATAACTTGATTTTAGTGAGCCAGTTAACCAAAATATTAAATTCAAATGTGATTTTTTATTCTTTTCATTGTATTTTTCAAGACCTTTATATGAAGAAGATGATTGGTTGAGAAAATGAAGATCGAGGCCTATATCTCTTGAATTCTAATGGAAAACAAGCTACAATTTATACAAGTAAAGAAGAAGGCTTATTCTTATAGAATTATAGACTAGTTTATCTATTTTTTTCGAAGTTTAGAATTATATTTTCTAGATGTGCATTTCAATCTAAACCTATTTGTGAAACCTATGAACTTACTAAGTATCACGATAGTATTTTTTGTTCAAGAATTAATGAAAGAAGTTTATAATGATTTTTTCTTATTCATAATGATGCTTGGATAACAAGAAGTTTATCTCTAGATAGTTTTAAATATTTTGTTAATTTAATTGATAATTTCTCTAAAATGATATATACTTATCTAATAAAAAATAAATAAGTCATATGTTTCAACTATTTTATAAGGAAGTAGATAACTAATTTAACATTTCTGTAAAAGTCTTAAAAGCTGATAATGGAAAGAAACATACATCCAAGGAATTTCAAAAATACTTTCAAAACAATGAAATACTTTTTCGAATTTCTTGTCCAATCACATCATAACAAATGGTATGATTGAAAGCAAAACAAACATATCTTAGAAGAAACTAAATCTCATGGTACAATCAAATATATCTTTTAAGTATTAGGGAGATACTATGCAAACAACATGTTCCTTGATAAATAAAACTCTCTTAAATTATTTTAGAATAAGAGTTTATTTCAAGATCTTTATCTTGAAGATGAAATGTTTCACATACAATCCAAAGTGTTTGATGTGTATGTTTTATTTAAGATTTTAGATTAATACGAATAAATTATAACCAAAAGCCATAAAATGGGTCTTTCTTGGGTATTCCAAAATTTATAAAGGTTATAAATGCTATGATCCTCAAAAAAAATATGAGATATATTTTTATGGATGTTATATTGTTTGAGCATGTCTCCTACTTTAGTATCCCTCCAATCTAAATGGTGAACTTGAAAATTATGAAGGAAACATCCATGAACATGTTTTATCTATCCCTGTAAATGAGTAATCATCCACAGTGCATAAGAGTAAGAATGACAAAAAATATAAGATTGTCTACAATAGGAGATAAAAAAAGGCATAGATTTAAAGATTAATCTATCAATTATTACTTAAGAAGTTCAGAATAGTCTCTAGTTTAAGAGAATTTAACGGAAAATTTAGATATTCTCAATTTACAAATAGAATATAACTTGACTATAGTATTGAGAAAAAAGAAAAGAATATGCGAAAAATATCTTATAAATCTTTCAAACCAAGTCTTGAGAAATTGCTTGAGGCCATAAAGAGAATTTATTAATTTGCAAGCTAGTTGTTCTCTTTTAGAACTGGTAAAACTTAAGGTTGTGTCGTGTATACTTTTTCTTGGATATCATCATAAAGAAAGACATTTTTCACATTTATTTGTAATATATTTCAGTTCATATTTATTATAAAAGATAAATTATTCTTATTGAATTAAATTTTACAATTGGTGATAAAATATTAAAATAATCTATACCGTATACTTGTATAGGTTCTTTTGCAACCAATTTGGTCTTATATTTGTCAAAACTTTTATTTGATTTGTGTTTAATCGTCTGCACTCACTTGTATCCTATTGTTTTTTTTTCATTTGGCAAGGATACCAATTCTCATGTTATTTTGATATAATGCTTCCATTTTTATCTCTGTTGCTTGCTTTCAACTAGAATTATTTAGTGCTTTTGTCATTTTTAGGACTCTTTTGGATGTAACAATACTATAAATGATTAATGTAAAGTATTTAAAAATGAAACACTATTTTTCATAGGATACAAATTGGCTAATGAAATACCTACCACATACTCTTCTCTTTTCTTAGTGCTATAGTGAAGTAATATTCAATTTGAGTAATGATACACTTGAGTTTTTAGTAACCTATTATTGTATTTGTGTCTATTCTAGACCTTTTGAGGTAATAGTTGGTGAATTAATCTCTTGATTAAGCTTATTCCTTTGCCTTGTTGCTAGACAATCCCAAATTTATTGGCATTTCTTTTTCTTTGGGCATTACAAATGGTAGATTATTAACATGTAAGGGCAGAACAAGCTGGGATAATGAGTAAAAGTTGTTTTGAGGATTGTAATCAAGAAATTACTTGTCTATGTTATTTTTAATAAAGTAGGGTACATCTTCAAGAAAAATTATGTCCATGAGTATGATCTGTTGCATTTTGTTAAATCATATTCCTTATAATCCTTGTGTATTCTAAAGTATCCTAAAAATATACTCTTGATTGCTTTGGATTGAAATTTGTCTTTCTTTATACTTAAGTTTTGAACAAAAAAAAATACATTCAAACACTTTTGAGTTTAATGTGGAACATCTTACTATTAGGGCATAAAAATTTAAAAGAACTTTTATTTTGGAGTAGATTTGAAGATGCTCTATTAATCAAATAATAGGCTATTCGTATTATATTTTCTCAAAATTTATATGCTAGGTTTTGCTAGATCATAATAAATTTAACAACATTTAAGATGTATTTATTTTTTTTTCAATTACACTATTTTATTGTGATATGATTGAGTAAGAAGTTTAAAAGAGAATTCACTATTTTGGAGATATTTTTGAAGTTTTCTTGAGATATATTCTCTTTTATTATTAACTCTAAAAATTTTAATGGTTGCATTAAATTGATTATGTATTTCTTTGTAAAATAGTTTGAGCATGTGATTAGTATTAAATTTGTTTTTCATTAAGTAGATTCATATTATTATAAAATAGTCATCGATAAAGCTTATAAAATGTTTATATTTATTTAGAGAATTAAATGTAGATGTTCACACATTAATATGAATCGAGAAAAAAAATTGCAAACTTCTCTTGTTACTAAAAGAATATGTACTCCTATGATATTAAGCAAGTTCATAGGTTTCATAAGGGAATTTAAAATGAGAATTAAACTTAGAAAATATAATATAAATTTGAAAAAAGATAAATGATCTATTTTATAACATTATAAGTGCAATTCTTTCTTTTGGCTTACATAGACTTTAGTTTATTTTCTTCTAAGATTATAGCAAATATAGGCCTTTATGTTTTATTTTTTTATTAATCATCTCCTGAAAAATACAATGAAATAGGAAAAAGATTACACTGCATTTTAAAGATTTGCTACTTGGCTCATTAAGAGTAAATTATAAAAAAATTTGTCAACTAAGAGTGCAGGAGTGAAATTTAGTAATTCAGCTTGTATAATTTCTCTTTCTCTTTATAAGGCATGTTCTCTATTGATTAGAAGTACATGCTTTGATTCTAATAGATTTGACAATGATGAGAACAGTTTGGAATTACTAGTTATATGATTTATTGCTCTTGAGTCAATCCATGATTTGTTGTGCACTTGATTTGCTACTTCTGTGTGGTTAAAACAGATAAGGTTTTTCTAACTTGGATTACCTTATCATACTCTTTAGTAAGCTCCAATCTCATTATTGTCTTTAGGATAGAGGCTTGCTCTAATATGTTTTGGATCTTACTATACTTCTGATAAGAGTTGGATGTTTGTAAGATGTAAGCAATGGAGGATTTTCTATACAGCTAATACTTATCTATTGTATGGTTAGTTCTTTCGTAGTGAGTGCACTTGATGTTGGCTTTGCCTCTTACTCATCTTTCTAAACGACCTCCTGATGTAATGAGCTTTCATCTTCTAAATCTTATATTGCTGTTTGCACCTGTAGCTTGTATATTTGACTTGTAGATTGTATATTTGCCTTCTGCAGTGTTGCATACATGCTATTATTTGAAAGTAATTTCTCCTATAAATTGATTTTTTATTTGCTCATATTTTTTATCTAAAATGGATAGGAATAGAGCCACTCTAAACTTTTTTTTTTTTTACTGATTTTGTTTCTCAATACTTGATGTTGATGGCTGGTATATATTTAGTTGGACGCTCTTCATTTTTTCAAAGTGCTCTTGTAAGGTTTTCATAGCCTACTTGGCTCAAACTATATTTTTTGTAATTTCAAAAATTTTTTAAACATTGTCTCTACTTGAGTAGGGTTTTCTTACTTTTTCTCATATTTGATTTACTGTGTCGCAATCTATTATATTGGTGTTGATTATTGCATCCATGCGATTTGAGAGCATGTCATTACGTGATTATTCTCTGGGAACTAATTTTTTGTTGGTTTTTTGGACAGATCTAATATGTACAATCTCTTTATTTTTGCTCTTAAAAAGACTTATTCAGATTTGACCCATTGAAAATAATTTTTGACCCATACTAATCGAATTGATGTCATTTGGAATTCCAAATTGTCTCCAAAGATCATTAATGCCTTGTTGTCTTCTCCCAAATTTATCATGATGTCTATGAGTTTTAGGCTCTATTGATTTTTAAAGGGAATCAAATTTCTAAATTTTTGATATTATGTTAAAATTTCTAGAATTTGCGGATATAAAATTAGGATTTGTTTTCAATGAAAAAGAAAAAAGAAGAAGAATTTCTTTATTCTGAAAAAAAAAACTCAAGCAGTTATTACAAATCCTAGTTTCCTTATCTTTATAGATAGGTAGGAGTTTTAATACAATTCATATTTGGACTTTGTTTACAGTCCATTTTATGTTTTGTTGATTCTTGATTTTTGGATTTTGGCTTTAGCTTTTTATCGGACTGTGATTATTCTCCAATTTACTCAAATATTTAGAAGATACTTTTGTCAAGTATTATTTGAATTCCATGCGGGTATTTAAAGTCTTAATTTTTTTTATTCTTTCAACACATACAACTTCAAAAAAGAGGTTAAATCTTATAAACAAAAGAAATAAGCTGCTAGTTCTATTTGATTTTCTTTGCTGATAAATTACTTCTGGATTTTGTTTCTTGTGAACTTTTTGATATGTAGACACCAAATGGATACTATTACGATTCTAATGCATTCTACTAAGCTGTTTGCAATGGAAATTGTTTTTTGTGAGTTAAAGCAGGTACCTTTTCTGGATATTTGCAACACAATGTTAGATCCCAATCTGCCTTTGACTATGTTGGACTATGATGAGTTTGGTGACCCTCGAAACCAAGCAGAATTTGAGACAATTCATTGTTATTCTCCGTATGATAACATACGTCTAGGAGTTTGTTATCCGTCAACACTGGTTACAGCATCATTTCATGACTCTAGGTATGGCTTAGATCCTTTTTCTCATCCTTCTCATATCGGGATACAGTTTTAGTCCTGTCAAAGGTACACATGGGGCAAAATATTGCTGGTCTATTTGTATTAGGAGACCAACATGACCCGGTTGTTTCCGAGGTGAAAACACAATGACAAAATTCTTTAGTTGGAGATGCTCTAAAAATTCTATCCAAAACAATCTTGTTTGACATCATATTATTCATTAGTCCCTATCTAGGAGTGTAAATGCGTCGGGCGGAGTCAAGTTGACCTTAGCTCAAGCTGAACTCGACCTTAAAAACATTAGCTCTAGCTCGGCCCGTTTGAACTTCCGAGCTCAAGTCAAGCCAAGCTCGGTTCAATTTTAATTTTAAAAACTAATTTTAATAATAATTATTAACTAATTTATATTAAAATAATTCTTAAAATTTTAATATTAAAAAAATAAATTAATATGATAACATTTAAATATAAAAAACTATATCAAGTACAATAGCACAATTAAATAATTGAATATATACTATATGTTATATGTTATATGATATATTTTTAAAATTATATTTTTGTTAAAAAAATAAATGAGCTTTCGAATTGGAATTGAGCTAGCTTAGTCTAGTTTGAGGTTGGCTCGTTTATAAAACGAGTCGAGAATTCGAGCTCGAACTCGAATTGTGAGCTAAATTGATACCTCTATCCCTACCAATGGAGGTCATTCTGCTAAACTTGGATTCTTATGATAATTTTAATAACTCAGAAGGTAATATTATACTTTCAGTTAGCAGCGAGATAAGATTATTTTTTAAAATTTCTCTAACGTTACTTGAATATATTATATTTAGCCACTTTTTTCTCATATAGATCTGATACCTCGTACTTTCTTTTTTATTATTTCATGTTTTAACTTTTCACCAATTATTCTCTCTATCATAGTCTCCCCCTGATTGTTGCTGCTGATTTTTTATGTCACATTGATTGATGAAAACTGCTATTATCTCCTTTTCACCGACATACAACTCTAGATGTGTTGCAGAATTTTACCATGTTTCTTGGGTCTCACAGGGTAGGAGTATGGGAAGCAGCCAAATGGGTTGCAAAAGTTAGAGAAAACACATGCTCAAACTGTTCCCGTGCAGTCATTCTGAAGACAAGTATGAGTGGTGGACATTTCAGTGAAAGTGGCCGTTTTAAACATTGTGAAGATACAGCTTTTGAGTATGCCTTTCTGATGAAAGCGATGGGACTGCACAATGAAGAGATTCAATGAGATGTTTAATTTATTCTGTATTATGTTTTTGATACTATGGAGAGTCAGGTAGCTATATATGCTTCATTCAATGTTGAAAGCAACTGTAGCCATTGCTCATTACATAAAAATGACATGCTCAACACTAGCTGGATGAGAGGTTGGTCAAACCTTCAGGTTCAAAGTAATATTCATTTTGGTTACATCCATGCCACCTCTTGCCTGTTTGTAACATTTAGAACATTGGAGTGTGTCTATTTTTGTATCCCTTTCTCAAAATCCATTGTTTTTATAAATTCTTTGATGGAATACCCTTATTTTGGAACAACTAGCTGAACAACCTCAAGTCATTGGAGAATGGGCATTCCTGCTTGAATTTAATGATCAGTAATATCTGGTTTTTTATACTAATGATGAGAATTACCTGTTCTCTTCTATTGTTTTGTAAAATGCTACTTTGTTCCCTTATTCAAAGATCTGTTGTTTCCTACCCAAGTATGCCCTGCAGATTTCTTCTAATTGGATTTTTACTAAAGTTGGTTTTGGAAGTACTTGCATGCATCTGGATGTCTAAGTTGTGTTTTTGCCAGGAAGGTCCCTGCTTTGTTTTACTGGCGTTGGTATTATTGTACTCCATTTACACTAACCAATTCATGCAATTGTTTCATAATGAGAGTCAGTTCAGTTACTTCTGCATTGGACTCTGATGAATTCTGCTGTGGCCGCCATATGGGGTGAACATTGAGGTAAAAACTGTACCTTTTTTTACCACCTTCTCTCCTGGCATTTAATTCTGGAGATGGGTACATAGTTGGTTGACCGTGAGCACAAGTTTGATAGGGACCATTCATTTATGACCTTGTTTGTATCACCAGCTAGGTATTGACAGGCAGACCTGCTGCAGTGGTAAGCTACAATGTGCTTGATTGACACCAGTTTGCTATACCTTTTGACATCTCTTTCCTAGTTGGTGTTATGTTATGTGTCAATCAGCTTCCCTTAAAGCTACTTTAGCGTAATTGTCTTATTAGAAACTTGACACAAACTTATGGTAGTCAAATCTGATCTGTAATCAACTTTCAGGTGGTGTTTGGCTGTAAGATTTTCTAAATGCAGTTTTGGTTTTTTGAAAATTTTTATCAGGTTAGATTTAGTAAGTAAATTAAGTAGGAATCCCAACTTTATGTGAGGAAAAAGCAATTTTATAGGTATGATAGGTTTTATTGCTATCTGAATGAAATTCATAGGTACTCTTAACACCAAGTGCTATCATCGGCTAAGAATTTAACTTCAGGAATCAGATTATTGAAAAGAAATCTAGGGATGCTAATGTGTATAAATTTCCTGTGAATAAATAAAGGCGACTGTTTTGAGGCCCAGTCTTTTAGAAGGATAAATTAGTACTTCTTACCTGCCTTTACCAAGTACTTCTTCAGCTCTACATATAAATAGATGTTCATGGATTGATACACAAGTTCTTGAAGAACTGTATGCTGATTCCATTGTAATTTACATCTGATTAGATGGGAATGTTCCTTTTTCTTTTCTTTCACACCTGATACTTGCTCATAGTGCTATATCTATCACCTTAATTTCATCAGTATCAACCAACTCCCTTTCCATTCTGTCTTGGGAAACTAGCAACAGTTGTCCATTTAACCATGTCACTTCTCTGTCACCGTTTTTTATGCATACATTCTGCAAATTGGCTTTGCTGTAGAAGTACCCCTCTAAAGATTGTACTTGTGGATACTTGCATGTACTGCATCGGATTACTTTTCTGTTCTCAATTTGAAAATTTAATATTAGCCCTTTTTTTCTTCTGCTGATTGTGAAATTATGGAAAAACGAATCTCTGGAGAATGTATATAATTTTTTATGTTTGCAGTAATTCTTGTGTTTTATAGGGATTTATAGGAAATTAACTGCTCAATTGACATGAAAAGCAGGAATAGGTAGGGAATCGATCAGTAGGGAAGGAAGATAGGGACAACAAAAAGGCTGTTGGGATCTGAGAAAAAAATTGAAGGGAGTGCATTCAGTATTCAGGCCTCAGGTTTGGTGAGGCACTGTCTGTGTTTTAATGCCCTTCACAATTGGACCTCATCAATGCTGCAAATTGAGAACCACAGAAAGAAATGACATTTTACATATGACCCTCTGAAAATAGGCATACCTATGGATAGTCTTCTTGGTGGTAATATTCTTTTTGTTTCATTGCCATTATATATATAATAATAATATGTTGTCCTATAAACTTGACTAGTTTTCCTCTTATATTTTCCTTGTTCTACTGAGGATTTGTTTGGATGGATTCCAAAATTTTGGAATAAAAAAAATTAGAAAAATTAAAACTCCAATTCTCTAATTTTGGTGTTTAATTTGATTTCAAAATTCAAACTCTAGGGAATTGGATAATTTCAATCCTTTCTCAATTTTAATTTTGAATTTTGAAAATTTTGAGAGGAATATATCTAATTTTTCGGAATTGTGGTGGGGCTTACAAATTAAATGATAGGTATATATAATTTTTAGGTTGTTTTTAAACTTTTTATTTTTAAATTAATTTACCTGTTTTAATTTTAAAATTTTTACTTAACTAAAAAATATATTAAATAAATCCTAAATTAATTATATTATAATTATAAAATTTTTTATTTTTGGGTCATTTTTAAATTTAGATTAATTTTTAAATTAACTTAGCATTTTCAAATATTAATATATTATATTATTCTATTTGCTTATAAATAAAGTATTAATTTTTAAAAATAGTATATATGTTATGTTTGTAAATTATATTTATATTTTTTTACTATTTTGTACCAAAATTAATATTAAATTTAATATATAGTGGTAATTGTTTTAATGTTTACAATCTATATAACACACAAAACATTAAATAAATCCACATAAATTATTCAATAGTTAATATATAGAATTCTATATTGTATGGGTCGGTGTAAAGTTATATTAGGTTTTAATTAACGGAGTATGTTTCTCATAGTAAAGAGAGGATTTTTATTTTTTGCTTATAAATAAGGATTATTTACAACTATATAGGTCTTATGATGGTAGTATTAATTATATTGACGTTTTATTTGTGTTGGGATGTTATGTTTTCGTAAACTGAGTGTAAACAAAGGGGGTCATTCCAAGGATGCAAATAGCAAAAAACTTAACCTAAAAACATAAGAATGAGCAAAAAGCTAAACAAAGAAAACCATAAAAAATCATGTGGTCAAGATTAAAAGTAAAAAAAGGTTGACACTTGTAGGAGATTAATTGAAGAGGTGAATATAGGAGTCGAATGATAAAATATGCGTACCAAATTTTATATTCAACACGATGAGCATCACTTAGTGAATTTTTAACATACCGAGCATCGGAAGTCTAATTAATTTTGGGGA